>CM035170.1:67779032-68379032 GCA_020205615.1 Panax quinquefolius | reverse complement strand
ACATAGATTAAACAATTAACTCTGGGTAATTTTTCATCATTTCAACTTCGAGTTCCCACGTAGCCTCTTCGACATTGTGGTTCCTCCATATCACCTTCATAGAAGGTATCACTTTATTCCTGAGCACTTGTTCTTTCCTGTCGACTATCTGGATAAGAATCTCTTCATAAGACAAATCTTTATCAAATTGCAATGGTTCGTACTTGATCACGTGCTTGTAATCGGGTTTATACGGTCGTAACACCGAAATGTGAAAAACATTATGAATGTTTTTCAACTCTGGAGGTAGAGCTACCTCATAAGCCACTTTGCCCACTCTTCGTAGTATCTCGAATGGTCTAATAAATCTTGGGCTGAGCTTTCCTTTCTTGCCAAAGCGAATTTTCCCCTTCCAAGGAGAAACTTTCAGGAACACAAAACTTCCTGCTTCAAATTCACAATTCTACCTGTGTTGATTAACATAATTCTTCTGTCGATCTTGAGCAGCTACTAGTCTTACTCTGATGAGTTTGACAACTTCAGTGGTCTGTTGTACCAGTTCTGGGCCTAACAGTTGACGTTCACCAACTTCATCCCTGCATAGAGGAGTTCTGCATTTTCTGCCGTATAATGCCTCGTATGGCGGCATACCAATGCTTGCATGGTAACTGTTATTGTATGAAAATTCCACCAATGGTAGATAATCATCCTAATTTCCCTTGAAATCCATTATGCATGATCTAAGCATATCTTCTAGCGTTTGGATCGTTCTTTCGCTTTGCCCATCGGTTTGCGGATGATATGTTTTGCTCATCTCCAATTGCGTTCCCATGCATTCTTGTAGTCTCTTCCAAAAATTTGATGTGAACCTCGGGTCTTTTTCTGACACAATTGATATTGGAACTCCATGTCTTGACACAATCTCTTTAACGTATAGGTTCGCCATCTGATCAAGTTTAAATCTAATCTTTATTGGCAAAAAGTGTGCAGATTTTATCAGTCTGTCCGCTATCACCCATATCGCATCGTATCCTTTATAAGTCGTTGGAAGACCTACCACAAAATCCATTGTGATATGCTCCCATTTCCATTTCGGTATTTCTAACGGTTGAAGTAACCCGCTTGGTCGTTGATGCTCAGCTTTCACCTTCTGACACGTCAAGCACTTTGAAACGCATTCTATAACGTCTCTTTTCATATTTGGCCACCAAAAATGTCACCGTAAATCTTGATTCATTTTTGTACTTCCTGGATGAATCGAGTATCTTGAGCTATGAGCTTCCATCAAGATGTCTTCTTTAATATCTTATACTGCTGGAACCTAAATTCGTCCCTCGAATCTTAGCATTCCCTCAGTATCGACCTTGTACTTCACTTCTTTACCCTCAACCACACTTTCCTTTAATTTTCTGTATTTTTCATCTTGTAGTTGTGCGTTCTTCACTTTGTCCACCAAAGTTGGACTAGCTTCTATCTGGAACAATTTTTCACCGGATTCTTCTAGAAATTTGATTTCTAGCTCTAGCCTTGCCATTCCTGAAATGAGCTCTTGTAACGACCCCAAAATTCATACAATTTAATTCTCAACTTTAGTCGTTAATAACACATCTACCTTCTGATTTTACATCATTATTCGATGCTAAACATTATAAAATACGGAATAATTTAAACTTTTATGTCTTCTTACTTTAATTCCCTGAATAAAAACATTTATCATCTACATGTCTTTGAATCAATCTTATTTTATGATTCGTTTTATCACTGTTATTATATAAAATTTTACATTTCAATCCGATAACCTTTACATATCAGATAACTCTAACTTTAACTTTTCAACTCAACATAAAACTATACATCATAAAATATTTAGTATATCTCATGAATCTTAATCATGGTATAAAGAAATAACAACCTTAGTTAAAATATTAATCTCCGTGTATTATTTCTGATCCACATCATTCAAGTAGCACATAGTGTTACCTTCAATCCTTAACCTGCAAAAATGGTTATTTGCAAGGTTGAGCTCGACAGCCCAGTAAAATCTAACAGTTTTCATGCATCACGTAGCACATAATAACATGCTCAACATATATCTCATAAACATTGGACTAACATAATATACATGCTACAGTTCATATAACAAGTATAAAGATTGAGTTCCTTACTCAATCAGCATGCTTTACTCAATCAACGTAGTCATAAGTTGACTTTAACATTTCATACATTCAATATACATATAACACATTATGCACTTTGCAATAAAGATTTAAAATAACTAATTACCAAGTTCACATAGCAAATAGGAACTGAAAGACTTGCCTTTACTGGCGTTTTACCAACACCCTAATACTTCGCGTCCTTACACAACCTACATTGTATGCGAGATTGATAATAAATAAAATCAATACTCAGTCTCATGATCAAATTTATTCTAAGACCTTACTTTATCTTATTATCCTTTATAATGTCTTTATAGATATCTAACTATTTTATATTCAACTCGATTTTATTTTCATTTTTCATCACTACACATGTTAGACCATCGCACTTGTAGTTTAATGTGCGTATATCACACCATTTTATTATACCACTTTGGTTTCAAAAATGCATATTCAACACATTGTTTACATGTTTAATTTTCCTTCAAAGATCAAAAATTGCCCTTTTCGATTTTTTTCCATTATTATTCTTGTATTATCATCTTTTCATACTCAGATATCCAATATTAGCCATTAGTTAGACACTTTGTATACCAAAGTTTAGAAACACTATTACTCTTAGGCATTTTATCGAGCACGTTATGTACACACATTAACTTATCTTAACTGTTGATCTTAAATGGTTAATTATGCATAGAATATGATAACACATATCTATACTCATTACATATGTCAAAAAATATTTTTAATCATAAAAATATACCATCACCCAAAATCTTAATTTAAACAGAATTATAAAACTCATCTTCACAATTTCTTTAACAAAACATTGGTTTCGTTTTTAACGTAACTCATTCGTTACATGTCCGTTTTTGTTCCTTCTTATATAGAATTAACCCTTACTCAGTGTACTACAAACTCATCTAGGCCTTAAAGTCAGACCCTTATCTATCTAAACCAGATTCTACAATTCATCAACTAGTCTAGAAAATTTCATTTTCTGGACATCTTTACTAAACAATTTATTTCGGACATGATCCGGTCCATAAAATGGCTCAATCTTGTGATCTGGCTAGTAAACTTCAATATCTACAACTTTTCAGTTTAAAGTTTTTTCATATTCAAAACACACGAATTTATATGAATTGTTCAAAGTCAGAAACCGTAACAGTTTTGATTTTCTGGGTAGATTATTTTTCCTTCGGACCAGCCTTACTAAAACAGACATTGCAAGAAATCTACAAAGTGTTTTCATGTGATTCCACTTTCAGAATATAGCTTACTTCCATATCTTCGATTTGATATAAGGCTCACTTTCTAACTCATTATACCCAAAGAGGTATGAATTTCACAAGATCTGTCCACAATTGCTCAAAACCTACGAATTTTGTTCTTCAAAATTTTTTTCCATTTCATTTTCTTTCTTGAATCCTCTTGTTTAATTCTTGATAATCCAAGATTAAATCAATACAAACAAGATTAAGCATGATCTACTACCCTAGAACATAAATCTACAAAAAAAAATCAAAGATTAAATAAGAGTTTAGAAGTTACCTTCTTATAGCTTTTTCTTCTTCTTCTTCTAGCTCATCTCAATTCCTCTATTTCTCTCTATCTCTCTCAATTTCTCAATTTCTTTCTTCCACCAAGACTCTTGCTATAAAAAAAAACTCTAGGATTTCTTCTTGTGTAACTCCTCATTTGGGTAATAGTTATGTTAATAATTAATATAATATTAACCCCCACTAATAACATAAGGCTTACGTTACAAAACTCTTACATGCATGACCAATATCACATTAAGCCATCTTAGTAGCATAACCTCACTTTTCCATCATTAGTTAAGCAATCCAATGGTTAAGCTATTCATTATATACTATTATTACTTTACTATGACATATAACATATTTCTAATGTCACACTTAAATAATTTAAAATTATTTTATTAGTAAAATCAATTAATCTTTAATAATAAAATGCACATCAATTATAAAATTATCTATCAAATTATAATGCTTAATTAAATTAAGCCATAACAACCAACATCAATTATTTATTATTCAATAAATAAATCAACTAAAATATTTATCTAACTCAAATAAATATTTTAATTAATTATAAAAATCACATTCGTTACATAACGTTATTTTAACTACCTTTGACGGAGTCATAAGGTTTACACACTTCTTTTGGCAATCGATTATCGCTCCATAACTGAACAGCCAATCCATTCCCAAAATAACATCGAACTCTCCGAGTTTTATCCGGATTAAATCTACTTTCATAACATTCCCCTTAATGTTCACCCTATAGTTCTTGTATACGAACATAACAGGAATCACTTCCCTATTCGTAATTTCTATGTTTAAAGGGAAATTCAAATATTCTCTAGGGAATTCTAACCTCTTAGCAAATTCATCAGAGATAAACGAGCAAGTAGCACCCGAATCAAATAATACATAAGCATTTATATCATTGATTGGGATAATACCTGACACCACATCTTTTGATTGCACAACATCTTGCATAGCCATGTTGAAGGTTCTAGCTGTGGGTTTGTTTGATACTGTAGGTCCAGCAATGGCCCATGTACCTCCACTGTTACCTCCATTATTTTGGTTGTCTCCCCAGCCTTCTTCTTAGGGCATTCACGAGCAAAGTGATCCTTGGATCCGCACGTGAAGCACACGTTCTTCTTAGGTTGAGTGCAATTTGGGGCGATATGACCCTCCTGGCCACAATTGAAGCATACTCGTTTCCCCATCAAGCACGCACCCTTGTGAAACTTTTCGCATGTAGCACATGCTTCAAACTTCTTGTTTTGCTGGTTACCCTGCTGGTTTCCAGCACCCACGTTTCCATTCCATTTTCTCTTCAAGTTGTTGTTGTTGTTCTTTCCACCAATACCACCTCCATTCTTAATCTCCACCTCATTCTTCTTCTTCTTCTGTTCCTGATTGAACTTTGTCACTGCCTCGCCCCCACCTTCAGCGAGTATTGCTTTCTCCATCACTGCTGCGAAAGTCTTCAATTGGAACAGGGAAACCCTATTGTATAACCAGGGCTTAAGTCCCTGTTCAAACCTCTTTGCCTTGTGTTCGTCCGTGTTGACTTGATAAGGCGTAAACCTCGCTAACTCATTGAATTTAGCGGCATATCCGGATACCGTCATCGTTCCATGCTTCAGTTCCAAAAATTGCACCTCTAACTGACTCTTTGAACTTTCTAGGAAATAGCTCTCGAAGAATATCTCCTTAAACCTATCCCAGGTCATCATCCGTGGCCCTTCTCGAGTTTTATTGGCCTGCCACCAATAACTAGCCTCTGCTTTCAACATGAATGTTGCAAAAGCAGTCTTCTGGTCATCCCCTACCCTAGCAACATCGAACACCTTTTCTATCTCCATAATCCAGGTCTGTGCCTCGACTGGATTCATGGACCCACGGAATTCAGGTGGTCCAACAGCCTTGAAATCCTTAAACGTTTTCCTTGGTTCGGTGGTTGATTCTGCAATGCTCCTGTTAGTAGCATCACTAGTTGTTGAACGGGGTTAGCATCAACATTGTCGTTATTGGTTCCTTCAGTGGTTCTCTGTCGTGGTGGTTGACGTCGGGAGGCATTTTCTGTTAAAAATACACTCATTAGATTATTATTCAACTCTTTTAAGTAATTTCTACTTAACTTGCCTCCACAAAAGAAATAGCCACATAATCACATAACACTTTGAATAAAATAACAACTTTTATTTATTCATAATTTCTTTGAAAATATAAAACAATAGCATCACTGCTATTTACATTACTTTCCTGAACTACAAAAGTTTCAGGACAACATCATCATCATATCCCATAGGTTTCATAACACTTGGGATTTACAATTTATTTAACATTTTATTAATCGCATAACAACTACGATGTACTACTAAGATACTGCTTAGCCTTACTACGCTCTTCCTCCATAATCCAGAACATTGTTCTGCGATCTAATACGTACGATGGCAGCGTCTCGAACTGAATCGGATAACCCATGACCCGATCTTGAGCTCAATTAACTACGGTGTTGAATACTCTATTCATCTCTTTCATCTTCATTCTCTTTGCTTGTGCGTCCTTCACTGCTATCCCTGCACGTTGAAATGCCTCCTCGTATGCGTCTTCAGCTCTTGCCCTCTTCGTAGCTTCTTCCCTCAGCTTGTTCTTCAGTTCTGCGACCTCCTCGATTAGTTGTTCTTTTTCTCCCTCAGTCTGTTCTAGCTTCTCCTCAACATTAGTTAGTCGTTACTCACGATCTTGGATCTCGTCATCTTTCTGTGTCATTGCAGTCTGTTGTTCAGCTACTATCTCTTGCAATTCCTCAACCGTATCCTGAAGTTCCACGTTACTATCGTAGACTTCATCTTACATACTAGCAGCTATCGAGGTTAGTGGAGTCTCTTCCTCCTCATCCTCATTATCCTCATCCTCCTGTGGCAACTCAACGGGATCCTCCTCATCCGTCTCCACATCATCATCCTCATCTTCAACCACTGTGACCAACGGGGCTAACTCCCGTGGCAGTAGTCGTTCCCAAGCAACCTGAATGTCGCGAGGCTCTTCCTCTATAGGCATATGAGGTCCTTCCTCTTTAGCCTGACTGGATTATCCAACATTAATCATCTTGACAACAAAATTTTAAGTTTTAATTATTAATCATTACTATTATTAATCATTACTACTCGACACTCACGAGCACATAAGTTATAAACACATAAGCACATAAGTGTTTTATTACTTCTTCCTTAAAACTCGATAAGAGTTAATCACCACTATCTTTTCAAAGGTTACTTCCTAAGGCTGTTTCCCACCTAAGGTTCATAACCTAAACCTTTGATACCAACCTGTGACACCCCCAAATCCCGGTACTTCATTACCTCAAGATTTGGTGTTTACTTAATCAAAATATTCATATCTAACTACCCAATCATAATAAAATTGAATAATAAAACCTGCCCATACAGGATTACCTTAATAAAAAAACATTATCTCCCAAGTTGTCTAACCTTTAAACATCATATAAGTGCGAAAATAGAATTATTACATCACATCATTATTAAAAGTCTATCATTATAACAATAAAATAAATTACAAGTCTTCATCACTTGTACATTTTTCCCTTTCCTTTGCTAGTTGTAGGTTCATCTACCTTCTCAACCTTAGCTGCAATGAGTGTATAAATATGCAAGAGTAAGCAAAACAATTGCTCACTAGATATAGCAATGAATCAACATGAATGAAATAATTGCCAATAAATAGGCTCATCAACACATAATAGTACTCTATCAATAATAACCAACGATTGGAATCAAAATATGGAATATATAAAACTGAGAGTCATAAGACCACGAACTATGTCCACAGTTGCAAGTAATCTTTCAACTTCAACTTTAACAGTCATAAGACTATAAGGACTCCTCGTACTTAGGGGGATCAGCCCTTCGTAAAATGTATTGTGAACAAACATTTCAACGCTAAGCGTAAACCCCTAATAATAGGGATGTTCATCTCAGTATTTAGAGTACAAGTCCGCACCAAAGAAAGTTTGGTTTGGATAAGCTTTCAAGGGTAATTTGAAGTTTAACGATCATCAACTAGAGGACTAGTTGAATCAATAGTGTTTGATCACACAACAGTTGATCAATAATAACATAATATGGAACAATGAATAAGTGTAAGTGAATTAACTATATCTTGAACTCATGCTTAGAAACAACTACAAAGCATAAGTATTAAATGACAATAAACCTTGCTTGCATAAAATTAATCTAGGACTATGAATTATAGAATGTACATTAAGTAATAGCAAGCTGAAAATAAAGCTTACTCATTGTGAGAATAGCTTGTTGTGTCAAATAATTGAACTAGGATAATTCAACTCTAGAAATTAGAATTCGAGAAAATTGCATTCTTTGTACATGATGGACAATAAAGAAACTTGTCTAATAATAAACAAGTTAGAATGCATCAATAAATACTGGAATTCAACTTATTCGGATAAAGTTAAATTTAAAGTAAGAACTTGCTCAACCAAAAGAACGAAGTTACACAATGTAATAATAGAACTAACTCAACGAAAGTGTAGAGTTAGAAAACTTGCTCAATGTAAAAAGAAAGTTTAGAAACTTGCCTCGAGCATAAGCTACAATATTAAACTCACGTTCACCTACATATTGGTTTAGAACCACATTATCTATTAGATATGCTAACATACCACCACATGTACATTTCTAGCTAAACTTATCATTTTAGCACAAGTCTTATGCTACCATATATATTTCAGAATTCCCAAGTTTTAACATCACAACACCTATCTAATATTCATTGTATAAACTAAGCTATCACATAATGCGTTCGTAACCTACTAATCACTTTTACAACTTTGAATTCATAATTCATATAACACAACTCTGTTTTAGCCTTGTTGTTACATGTTGGACACATTAACCTATCATTAAGCTAAGCTAAATTGAACGTCCAAAGTCTGCATAATTAACAGACTTCTTTGTTTGTGTGAGAGGTACTAGCGGTAGGGCCAATTTTATCTTTGGGTGGTGGTAGCATATGCATCATTCTTCTTGGCCTACTGCGTGACTAAAGATAAGCGGTACCGCACATCTATACATACTCCAGTTGCAGAACATGGTTACGGCAGTTTTCATAAGCCAACTAACATGAATTTCATCCACCAAACAGTGATAATAACACGTAAAATAAATATACAACTATCATAGACATGATTGCTAATATATTCAACCACTTAGCACAATTTAACAACCACTAAAACTATTTTAATTTCTCAATTTTCATGTTTTCATGAAAAACTCAATTTTCTTGACATTCATCCTAAAAATCATCACTGTGAATTCATTATTTGGCCAAATCACCTCATTCAAATTACGTTATGCTCGTATCTCAATGAACTAACATATACAAGCTTTAATTTATACTTTCACATACAAATTGGCCATTAAAATATATACTTACATAGCTACATATGAAAACATATATATACTGACAAAATTTCTACTGATATCCGAAATTAGCATGAATTTCTCATTTAAGCACAACCTCTAATCACCATATACTCATATAATCACAAGTAATCCCATTGTATAGCAACAATTCAACAATTTGCAATTTACAGATTATATAAAAGTTTGTCGTAGCCTCATACATACATACATACATACACACACACACACACACACACACACACACACACATATATATATATATATATATATATATATATATATATATAACACTAAGGTTGTGAACATACCTTCAATTTCTAATACAATCGCTGCTAATCACTAGAATTTGCTGTGAAAATTCTTAAGACTCTCTCAATTCCCTCACAACTTCTCTCTCAACTTTCTGAACTCTCAAGCTTGGAAAATAGAATGCGTAATAAGAAAATCAACTGATATTCAAGCGCAAGAATAAAATTGATAACCCTTAATAACACTACTAATTGCAAAATCAGTTACTAACATATATAATATAAAAATATTATATTTATTATTTTAATTTATTTTATTTAAATTCAAAAATTAGAAATTCAAAAGCCATAAGGCTTGTTTGGCAAAAACCCTTTAAATTAAACACTTAATACCATTAAGTCTTGTTTGGCACAACCAAATTAAACTACTTTACTTTAATTTATTTTAATAACTCCTTATAATATAGTTAATTGTCACACTATATTTAATTAAACTTTCATACTTAATTTATTAATTCAATTAATTAAATAATTCATTTATTCACATAACTCTATACAAATACTTACCATCAAATTGAAATATCAATATAATAATAATTTCCTTAACTCATTAATTATTTATTTAACAAATAATTAACTAAAGAAAATTAGATCAATTAAACAAATATTTATTCAACGATAAACACACCCATTAAATATTTATATAATTCAATAAATATTTAATATTACAATTAAAATTCTGGAATGTTACACTAATAACTATGAGCATTGTGTTGCCTACCCTCTGACCTTGTAGGATGGCATGCTAGTACTATTTGTGTTTTTAAACATGGCCTATAAGGGCACACATCTAGTTTGACACAATAAAAGTCATTAGAGCATGATCTTAAAGTAAGTTTTCAAGTGATGAACCATGCTAGTCATATGAATACATGTAAGCATGCATATTGAAAGTTGTTAACATCGTTATATGGTTTGATGAGTATGTAGTTAGACCCTTGTTGCATGAAATCGCTTAGCTGTGAAATAAATGGCAATAAAGCTATAAAGTGTAAAAACAACTTAAGGTAAACATAAGAGGCACCAAACATAGACTAAGACCTCTTAACGTGTGTATATATTATGTGTTAAAATTCGTGCATGGTAAGTAATGAGTTATAAACTGGGAAATAAAGTTTCAACTGGTCTGGCGGGGGGATTCGCCAGAATGCGCCCATCCTAATCCTAGCCAAATCAGAAGCAGAGATCGTTGCGAGCGGTGTTAATCGACTATTTAAATTGTAATATGAACCTTTAAGCATATGTGTATGAATGTCTTAAGTTTCAATGCTTGACTTAAGTGATGTTCTAAGTTTATAAGTATGTAATGGTTATATAAACCGAGATTTGTTAAGTTTTATTAAGATTTGCAAAACACAAGAACAATGCGAATCAGAAACCTATGAGTTTTAAATGTGTATCAAACACATAGTTAGTCAAGTGTGTGTGAAGGTTTATAAATGTTGATGTAAAGTAGGTATGACTACGGTATACCTATACATACATAACTATCCTAAAAGTATGATAAGAAAGTAAAACAAAGGTTTTAAGAATCGAGTTAGAAAATAATGTAACAATTGTTATTACATTGAGAATGTAAGGAAATGTATGACTGATGGGTATGAATCTGTGACGCCCCCAAATTCAGACCGCCACTTGGTCACTCGAATTCGGTTCATCACGTTCTCATGGTAATACCATAATAACTAAAATCACACATTCACAACGGAAGATCTAATTTAGAATAATATACAATGATTTATTATAATTATTCCCCTAAGTCTCGCTATGACGAACGTGATTTTTGTAAATTAATTTTAATATTTATTGAATTAAATAAATATTTTCGATGATTTAATTATTAGATTAAATAATTAATTGATGCAATTGTGATAGATTAATTTAATGATATGCGTTATATTTATTAAATTAATGTGGAGAATAATTATTATTCAAGTATGTATTTATGTGAGCTTATTGAATTAAATGAAATATTTAATAAGCATAAGGTTATTTTAATTAATGTAATAATTAATTAGAGATTTAATAATTTGACATTATTAATAAATGAGAATTTAATTATTTGACTATGTGAATTAATGAGAAAACCTGTGACACTCCCAAATCCGGGTACTTCGATTCCACGGATTTGGTGTTCACTGTACAAATATCATCTATCTATCTACCGATAAAAAATGCAAACCATGCAATAGATAGAAATAAAATCCTCCCCTTATGGGGTTACAACATCGGAATAATAGATACAATCCCAGGTCAATCTAACCTTAAACATCTGTGCGAAAACATAAACAAATAAGTCTTAATGACATCAAGTCTTTACAATAACATTCTTAAATTTAAATAACAAGTCTTCATCACTTATTAGCTTTGCCTTTGCCTTTGCTAGTAGAAGGTTCATCGTACTTTTTGTTTTTAACTGCAATGTTATTATTACGCAAGAGTGAGCATGAATGCCCACAAGTATAAAAATGAAATAACAATATATAATAACATGCAAGTGAATCAAAGACTTCTGAAATAAAAGCTCAACCTTTGAATCAAGAATGAATAACAAGAATTCAAAAGATTTCTGAGGGTTATAAGACCTTGAACTATGTCCTAAGTTATCAAGGGTTATACTTGAAATCTTTAACAGTCATAAGACTATGGACTCTTCTACTTCATGTACTTAGGGGATCAATACTTAGTACCATCATCGTGCACAATATCTTAACGATAACGATAAGTAAATCCCTTTGCGAGGTTGTTCATCTCGGTTTGACATTAGAGTCCTTTTCAAAGGAAGTTTGGTTTGGATAAATCAATAAGGGTTCTGAATTTAGAACGTTCATCAACTATGGACTAGTTGAATCAATAAGGATTCGCTAGTCTAACAAGGTTCAACAATAAATGATATTTATAATGAATAACAATCTTAATAAGTATACAATAGAACAATTATTGTATAAAAGAATCATGCTTTGAAAAGATAGTATATCTTTAATATAACAAATGAACTTGATTTATAAACTTGAATAATGATAACAGGTAGGGTTAGGAAATTTGCCTCGTGCGTAGATTACACGTTAATTAAACACGTTCCTTGAATTTACTCCTACATATCATTTTCATTCACAACTCTAATTAATTAATAATATTAAACATCATAAGTTCATTCTTTTGTCTAAACTTTGGTTATGACTATACTTAGTCAAATTATCACACTTATTGTCACATAATAAACACTTCACGAATACTAAACTAATTATGCATTCAATAATTCAATCCACATGCAATTATGTTATTGACATGTTAAGAATCTGTTTTAACATTTCACTATACTTCTAACATATTTTTATGTTCATTAAATTAGGTTAACAACACATTCATAGACTTGCACACTTTAAAAATTTAGTTTCGAACATTACGAGAGTGCCATGCTGTATTTCACTTTTTATTCTTGTTTGTTTTGCTTATGCGATGGATGGCGCCGCGATGGACTTTTTGGCCCTGCGATGCGGGTCTTAAGGTGTTAATTTTGCTTGTGGCTTGGCATGAACGATTATAGAAATTGCAGTTCGCGAAAAATCGCAGAACATGCCAATTTCTACCAATTTGTTATTTCTTACATGAAATTTGACACACCCATATACTAGAATTCGTATATAATCATTACCCAACAATTATAGAGTGGTTTTAACCAATTAAAACACATAATCACAGAATTAAAATATGTAAATTTCACTGTTCTTGATGTTCTTGAAGGTTTTAAAAACAAAACATGAAAATTACTACTACGGATTCGTTATAACACAGAATCCTTTCATTTAAAGTTTGGTCTCTTCGTATCAACATGCATAATAACATACAAGTATAATTTTTTCAAAATCATTTATGTTTGACATATTAAAATCACGTATAAGGGCCATATGGCCATATCCCATACTCTATAAATTTTGAAACAATCATATACGATGTATTTTCATGAAACTGAAGATATGGTTTATACAATATATATAATCAAATACGATATGATAACATTTATTACATATATCAACACATGATTCATACCCTTTATAAATATAGAGACCTTACAGAACTTTGAAAGCCATATTCATAAAAACTTTAATAAAGTAATTTATAATTTGGGAAGGAGGAGATTACCCTGAGTGTAGAGTATAAGTTAGTAGACTTAGATGCTTTTCAATTCCTCACTCTCAATCTCCTTCACAATCTCTGAATTTTTCTCTGACAATTATCTCAGTAAATTCTCAAACACTCTCCCTCTCTGCTTTTCCAGACTCAGAAAATAATAAAAAAGAAAAAGAGAATATGTATAATAAATAAGCAAATTGACGCGCATAATGGTCAGTTACCCAATCATGGGTAACTGTTAACAACTCCCCTTAGGGCCTTGTTTGGCTGGCAAGAAAAGGTTTCAAAACCAATTAATTTAATGATTCTGTATACTATAGTCTAAATCGTGTCACGCCTAATTATACAATAGCTCAAATATATTATTTAATTTGATTTTACATAAAATATAATAATTTCTCATTAATTCATATAGTCAAATAATTAAATTCTCATTTATTAATAATGTCAAATTATTAAATCTCTAATTAATTATTACATTAATTAAAATAACCTTATGCTTATTAAATATTTCATTTAATTCAATAAGCTCACATAAATACATATTTGAATAATAATTATTCTCCGCATTAATTTAATAAATATAACACATATCATTAAATTAATCTATCACAATTGCATCAATTAATTATTTAATCTAATAATTAAATCATTGAAAATATTTATTTAATTCAATAAATATTAAAATTAATTTACAAAAATCTCGTTCGTCCCATCTTTCCCCCCCTTAAAAGGATTCTGTCCCTAGAATCATGACTCAATAAATTTGACCCGTTACACTCGCAACCTACAGTACTTAAAAAATTACATAATAATATTAAATCAAGACTTATTACATAACCCTACTTAAGCTTAAACATACTCTGAAAACAGTCTTAATACAACATAATAATCTTAAATATAAAGGAACAAGCTAATCAGTAGCATAACACCACAATAATATAGATGATCAGTCTATAATACTCTAAGTTATGCATAACACCGCAGTAATATCCACTCATGTGTTGGGGTTTCTAACAACATTCACTCCCCTTACCATAAGGGTTGTTCAACTTAGTTTTCAAGATTTCTGCACTAATCAATTGGTTTGGACAGTTTTATAAACATGCATATAGTCTAGCCGAATCAATGGCATAGACCCTTTCACAATATTCAAGAACAATACCAAGTTCAACATGACTAATAGTTTTCCACAAGAATTTAACATCCTAGTTCAATTGAACGAATAAGTAGGATAACTTGCATTCAAAGAGATAAGCTTACGATATCTGTTGAATAAATTAAAGCAAGGGTTTAGGATACTTGCACAATGTAAAGGATAGTTCAGATACTTGCCCTAAGCGTAGTTTATCCACGCTAATAAATCAACACTTTCGAACCCTATTTATAGCGTATTATAAGTACAAGATGCTCATTAGCTAACACATTCTTTATTCAAGTTTGACATGATTTAAGTATGCACATATATTACAAAATCAACTCATAGGTTTATTATGAAATCAAATATCTAGTTACTTTATAAGTAAATTTATAAAGCTCAAGTTTAAGACCTTTTTACTCATGGACTTTCCTTATACAAGACAAACGCCATCATATTACTTAATCATCACATATATACATGCATCAGTAGGTTTTAAACCATTTTTAGCAATATAGGCATCATACAAGTTAACTGTCCAAAGATCAGATTTCAAATTAACTAAGTTCGATTTGAATCGGGTACATTTACAAGACTATGGCTAAGCTTTGGTAGGCATGCAATTCTTGAGTAGCCCTCTGGCCAAGCCAAGACTCAACTGTTGCCTTATGCTTCCTATCCGGCTTAAACACAACATTCATACATAATATAATATTATGCCAAAGGTTCTTCTTAATTCAATCTAGGTCCCTTCTTTTATAACATGATTCTAAGTTGATCATTTCAACAATTTAAAGTTATTCAAGGTTATAAAACCTCAAAGTCTAACATGCTTGCCTTCTAAACATACAAGGTATTCATATAACTCATATTAGGCATGCTTGTGAGTATTCATAACACATATGTGAAATTAGCATCGCTTTGGTTGAAAATATGCTTCGTTAATGCTTCACTTGAATTATGATACACAATCATGATATATATATATATATATATATATATATATATATATATATTTACATGAGTGAGTCTAAGGGTATCATCAAATATTATCACAATTATCAAATTCTAACCCTCAAGCTAGTTTGTCAATATTCACGTTCAAAATTCGTATTTTCATTTGTAAAGCTTACTAATAGGTTCAACATGTTCAACATGTTATCTTTTCTTTAAATTGTTTAATGATGAACTTCATAAGTTAAACCTTGAGTTTGGTCAAATAACTTGAGCATTTCATTCTTTCTTTCTTTGAAAAGGATAACCCGGCACAAAGTTCGTAAGTCCGACATTTCTTACGAGCACGTCAAGGTGATCAGCCTGTAGTACTCTATGTTGTATTTTCAACGTTTTCCTCTGTTCTAAGGTTATAGCCTAAGGTCTAACCCACCTAAGGTTTCAAACCCTAAGCTCTGATACCATAATGTGACGCCCCAAATTTGTGTACTTGATAATCAAGTCAAGGTCTTCACGATACCATTTCTACGAAATGAAATAATACTAATAATAATAACAATAATATAAATAACAAACTTAGTTTACATATATCAGAGTCTAATCCCAAGTACGCAACCTTTACTATAATTCTTTACATGATAGATAATATATATCATTGCCTTAATACACACTAACTATTACAAAAGATACCATTTCACATATTCAGTTTGCTTTCCTTTTTCCCTTGTTCTTGGCCGAACCTTCTAGCTGTTGAAACTTAGCTGAAAACATTTAAATTAAGCAAGGATGATCATTTAAGTGCCCAGAAAGTAATAACAATTAAAAATATAATTAGCTGAAAGAAATAAATATTTTCTTTGTGCATCACTTCTACAACGAATTTTATAGTTGTGAAGTAAACTGAACTGATAATAATAACATAACAATTCTATCTCAAATTTTTGAAACTACGTATTGACTTTATATATATAGGTATTAGTTGACAGGCTATGAACATTGTTTTTAATTTTCGCTAAGATTTAGCAGAACTTCATCTGCAAACCATCATAACTTATAGGCACGAGGGTGATCTGCCCAATGTGCCCTGTATTGATCAATACTACATTACAAGAACGATGTTATCGTTCACTCTGTCCGCTTTGGGCGCATAAAAGTTTTCCTTTGATCGGGATGTTTATACTTAGTCTGGAATCCGAACCAAAACAATTTCATTGGATACAAAAAGGTTTTTATCATATTCAACGACATTTCGAAATTTGTGTCTAGCTGATCAAATAGCTTAGACGGCTTATATATATATATATATATATGTATATATATCAACATGTGATTAAATACAATGATTATCCAAGTGGGGACACTTGTATAACAATATATAGAAATTAACGAACAAAATATATATCTGAATTACCATATACTAACATGTTGATAAATAATGATCAGATATAGAATATATCACAATAGGGTTAATAATATAGCATAATAATAATATAATTATGAAACTTCTTACTCATGTCCATTGCATAAAGGAAATGCAAATGTAAGATACTTGCACGACGCTGGCGCTTACGGTTCGTAACTTAGTTCTATCTTTATATAACACCTATCAGTAATAAGATCATTTGATCGATTAGAATAACATACTATAACACATAGCACTGCTTATTGCAGTCAGCACATAACCTAATCACATTGTCATATATGTTTAACAATCACACAATCACTGAATCACAAATAAACACATATCTAATCAAATTATCTAAGTCCAGATCAATTTCTGAAACATGTCGGTGTACCGATGGCTTTATCGGGTAATTATCGAATCTAAGACTCTATCCTGTTGCTCAATATCTTTATGTATAAGTCATATTATTTTTAAATGACTTAATATAATTTTAAAACATTTATTATAATTTATCATGATTTTTTCAAACATCGAAATCATTATTAAATGATTTAAATATTAAACAATTCTATTATCATTAATATTTAATTAATATTAAACTATTAATGAAATCATTACTAAAATATTAAAGTTATTTATAATAACTTAGAATATTTTTTAAAGTAGTTATATTACCCTTTAAATGATTTTTAAAATATTTAAAATTATTTTTAAATAATTACCATTAATATTAATGTATTAATGTTTTATTTATTAAAATATTAAAAGTTTTTATTTATAAACTTAAATTTTTTTATTTCATTTATTTCCTTTTAAATGATTTTTAAATAATTAAAACTATTTTTAAACTATTTATTTAATATAATTATTAAATAAATTTAATAACATTAATATTAAATTAATATCATTTATTAAAGAAATTATCCTTTAAATATTAAAAGTTATATTTTATAACTTAAAATATCTTTAAACACTTTATTTTCATTTTAAATGATTTTTATAATAATAAAATCATTTTTAAACTAATTTATTTAATATAATTATTAAATAATTCTAATATCATTAATAGTAAATAATTAATGAAATTTACCTTTAAATATTGAAAGTTGTATTGTATAACTTAAAATATTTTTAAAAATTTATTTTCATTTAAAATGATTTTTCTAATATTAAAATCATTTTTAAACTAATTTATTTAATATAATTATTAAATAAATCTAATATCATTAATATTAAAATATTAATATTTTTATGTCAAAATATCAAAAGTTATATTTTATAACTTAAATAACCTTTAAATCATTTTTCTATAATTTTAAATCATTAATTCTATTTTCCATAATTTATTTAATACATTTATTAAATAACTTTAAGTACCATTAATATTAATTAATTAATGAAATTCATCACAAAATTTTAAAAGTTATCAAAAATAACTTAAATTATTTTCCTATACTATAATATAATTTTAAATGATTTTTCAAGTATTAAAATCATTTTTAACTAATTTATTTAATTTTATAATTAAATAAATTAAATACTTTTAATATTCCAAAAATATTAAATATTTATGAAATATATTCAAAATAATTAAAAACTAATTTTGGATTTTAAAATAATTTTTAGGAATTTATTTTGTATTTTTCATAATTAAAAACTAATTTTCTATAATTATTTAATAAAAATATAATTTTTATATAGAATCTGTAGCTAAAGACCACCTATAGCTACAGAAATGTCGCTATAGGTGTTCTTCGTGTTCTTCATGCAAACCCAGAACACCAACTCAGTTACCAAGCTAGCTAGTTTGACCATAATTAATTCTATGATCCAATCGATTGCTGGGCTTGAAAAGATGTTAGAGTTGCAGTACAGATGTAGAACTACAACCACCAACCAAGATTATAGCTATAACATGCCCCAACAGTAATATATGATTAATCAAAAAGCTTGTCAGACATGTTCTTCATTTCTGGGTTACCTAGAAATGAAGAACAGTCTAGGGTGCCACTTTCTAGCCTCCACTACATGCTGATCGTGTAATGTTTTAGTGATCTATAAACTTCAGTGTGTAGAAAACATGTAGGATAACATTTCTATTACATAAAATCAATAAAATAACAACATAATAGCAAGATCTTGTCCGGTCAAACCATGTCAAAAGTCACGCGTATGAACTTCCTGGGTTACCCAGAAAGCTCATCCGTGAACCTTCTGCTTGGTTTGACCATCCCCCAAATCTCGTATGTTTGTGGTAAAAGCGATCTAAGAGCATTAACCTGCAGTATAACTACCATACTATAAATCTATTACAACAGCAACAAAAGAAACAACCAGAAGCAAGATCAAAGCCACAGAAAATCTTGTCAGGCATTTCTGGGTAACAATCTGGGTTACCCAGATCAGTTTGGTCATGGCCGGTTAACGACATTTGACCACTAATAACTTGTGATGTACACATGATTTATGCATGAATCCAGATCCAGATCATAGATCTCCTAACATACTTCAAATACAAACATTAAAACAACCAAAAACATAAACAGAAAATGATTTACAGCCTCTGACATTCATTGTCAGAACACGAAATAAAATTTTTCCAGATTTTGAAAAACTTCAAATCCGAGCCTCTAGATGTTATGGATCTAACATCTAGCAACCCAGATCATCATTATATACTATAACCAACATATTTTAACAACAAATCACAACTTTTAACACATCATCAAAGGTTAGATTTCAAAATTAAGGTTTATACCTCACTTTGAAAATTTTGAATTCTAAGCTTCTGATTTGTTTGAGAAATTCGTGGGGCTTGAATTGTGAGCTTATATACTACTATATTTCATAGGTTAGAGATAGAGAGGGACTTGGATGGGTGTTGTGATAAAATGAGCTAATAATGTGACTTTGTTCTCTCTCTCAATCTATTTATATGATGTTGCAATGTATTGGCTGATGCATGTTGGCTGATATTTGTCAACTTAAGTCACATGAGATTGTTGGTTTGGTGAACAACTTCACCAAATGTCAAAACCTATGCCCTAGATTCAATAATGCATACAAGGGCAATTTGGTCATTTGTCATACCATTTTAATGGCATTCTTGTCATCTTTGCAAACCATTCGGGTTTAACCCTTAAGGTTTAACCCTAAGGTTTAGCACAAATCATTTGTAGGATTTTCAATTTAGGGTTTGCACAAAATTAAATAAATTTTAGTTTCTAAAAATTTGAAATTAGGGTTTTCTAATTATGATTAATTTTCTAATTACTTTATAGAGGAACATTAGGGTTTCATATCACTAATTATGATTAACATTACTAAGTAATCAATTAGGGTTTACAATTTTGATAATTAGGGTTACTAAATTATAATTAGGTTTTCTAATTACCAAATTAGGGTTCTAGATATTTGGGTTTTAAATTACTAATTAGGTTTTCCATAATTAGCAATAAAATCTACTGTACATGATATTAATCACATTAACACAATCACCAATCAATCTTGAACTCTAATTTGAGTTTCAAATTAGGGTTTAGCATTTAAAATTAGGGTTTTTAATAACTTAGGATTTTCTAAAAATTATTTAGGGTTTCTAAATTTTTAATTATGGTTTACCTAATTAATCATTTAATACATATAACACAGTTATATAACAGTCTTAAACTCACAATTGAGTTTCAAATTAGGATTTCCAAATTTAGAAATTAGGATTTCCAAATTTAGAAATTAGGTTTACTAATTTAGAAATTAGGGTTCTCAATTAATTAGGGTTTCTAATTAATTAAGGTTTTCCATAATTAGATTTAAAATTAATAATACATGACATTCATAACCTAAAGTAATTATCCAATTAGTGCTTATTAAAATAATACTAGGATTTATCATGATACGTTAAAACTGCTCACATATTTACCTTACACACATAACATACATATTTATAACATCGACAAATAATAATATGATATTATTATTATCATTCCTTGATAAAAATCCAAAATTAGGGTTTGGATTCCATATCCGATTTATCGGCATATATACCTTTATTAATTAAGTTAAAATAATTAACTTAATTAATATAAATTAAATTCATATAATAAAATAAAATAATTATTATAATTATTTAAAGAAAATCATTTCATATATTATTTAAATAATATATAACTATATTTTCATGGAAAATAATTAATAAAAACATTTCTAATATAAAATTAATTATTATAAGAATATACTTTATAATAATCAATAATTCTAAAATAAAATTATTTGTAAACATTCATGTAATAAATATATTTTTATTTATCACATAAATACACATACACCTTATCTTGTACAAATCCTCATCCTTAAAATAAAAAAAATTATACGCAAAATTTCTAATTTAATTATATAGAAAATATCGGGTTATTACAATTTAAGTAATGGATTGCCTCTTGATTGAATTATGTACCCATTAAAACACTCACATAGGTCGTTATCCACATGTCACACTTTGTTTCAATCTTGAAAAAGGCCTTGCACCATTTCCTAGGATTCCTTGCCATCAAGAACACTATAAGAAATAAGGTTAAAGTCGTCGGGCTCATTACCGACGGCACTCACCCTGTCGCTAATGGCCACAAAGGCGACAGTAACCCCATTGCTAATGCATGTCGTCGGCATTAACACCCTTTTACTCATCCGCGCCAACTTTTTTAGTTCGCGCGCACGGTAAAAGTTTGGGGAATTTGTTGGTCGTTTTACCGATCAATATATGCGTGCAATTATACACGGTCAACATGTAATTAAGAGTAAGTAAAGTATCGTTCCCATATAGAATTAACTAATAAAGTTCACCAAGCACTAGCCCATAACCATTTCAGTCTTATTTAAACGAGTGATTTAATACTATATATTTAAACTATGAAATTAAATAAAACTAACTATCCCTAGAGTGAGACTAGATAATGAAGACTCGAGATTACATTTTCATTTATTGAATCATTTTAATCAACACACTCCCTGCTAAACCAAATTAATTATACCGAATTGTTAGTCGAGAACACGAAAGTGAAACATGGCCATCTCTCGATGTACCAAACCCATATCATATATAATCCATAATTGATATAGTACACATGAACACCCACATTACCTAAACCACTATATGTCTATGTGATTTACAAATAATTAGGGTTTAAGCCCAAGTTCTCAATTGACTACGAATGATGCTTCGGTATATGTCAATCCTAAGCATGAATCATATATTTCATCACCATGTAGAACATACAAACACAAGCTATCAAGATCAGATCTAAACCTATACTTCGTCTTTCAAGTTCATATGGATTATCACAGTAATTGATGACCAATCAACTAAGCAAATAACATGAATCTTAATAGACAATCTCATAACAATCAATAAGACTAACAATGAAGTATATCGAAATAAACTAAGCAATAGATTTCATTGTAATCTAAAAATAGAGTTTAGCTCATCATAGAATCAAAATCCATTATCCACAATTAATTATACATTGAGAAATAAAGATAGAAGTAAAGATAAGTTAGAGAATTGGGAAGGCAAATCTGATCTCTCTTGCTCCAATTCTGAATTTCCTATGCTCTCCAATTGCTTCAATCTTCAACTCTAATCTAATCTTGGGTTCTAATCTAATCAGACCAAGAAAGAGAAGAAAAGAGCATATGTACTCTAGATTGATCCCCCAAGGGTGGAATCCCCTTTTACATGCTGATATCTCTCCTATATATAATCCCTAATTGAACCCTTCTCCCAGTTACGCTCCAATTGCATTGTCTAGTGAAAAAGTCAGCTCTAGTCAACTTCCGAGGTGGCGCAGCCGTGCTAGAAATGGCTTGAAGTTGGACACGCCCACGGTCTAGTAGCAGATGCCATTTTTTGGTCCAGGGACTGGCGCGGCCGCACCCAAAATACATAAGAAATTCTCACGCCCGAACTTTTGATCCAGGAACTTTCTACTGCAGTGTCCTCTGATAAAACTGCCATAACTTTTGATCTGGGAGAATTTATAGGGCCTGCCACCTATCAAATCGAAGCTCGCGACGAACTTTACAACTTTTATTCTTTGTGAATTAAGAAATAATGGACGGATGAAGGTCAAAATTGGGTTGGAAGTGACTGCTATGCAAATGGCCACCCAAAACATTGAAGTTCAACGTCTGTTGGTACAAAGGTCATAACTCTTGCATCCAAACTCTGATTGGAATGATTCAAGATGTTCCAGAAAGCTAAGAAAAAGCTCTACAACATAATCCAAGTTCCAATAAAAGAACATGAAATGAACATGAAAGCCCAAATGATGTTCGGATTGCTTTTCCTTGCGTTTTTATACCAATAGTCACTCACACAGCTCCCAAGAATATAATCTGCAAAATAAACACAAAATACATGAAAAGTAACTAAGAAACATGAGATTAAGAAACTAATTCAAGAACAGATACCGGATAAGTAGGTATAAAACCCACTTATCAGCAACGGACTAACCTTATTGGTGATAGGCTTTTCCATCGAGATTAAGTCATTATCGACAGGCTTAATATCGATGCCACGACCGTTGAGAATGAATCTTCATTTATTCAGATTATTTCGTTTTTTAGCTTATGTGTTTTTCTTTACTTTCTCTCCTCCTCTCGTCGCCTTGAGCTCTCACCGTCGCCTATGTAGTAAATCTCGTCGTCGCTGACCTCCCGGGTCCCCATCGCCTTCCCTCTCTATCTTCGGCCAGATATTTTAAGTTTCTCCATTTTAATTTACCCCAAAATTACCCTAATATATATGTTCTTTTGTGGGTTCACTCTATTATATGGCAAATAGAAATTTTCGTCGTATAATTGTGTTATAGAAGTAATACACACCATAATTAGAGTTATTGAAGTAATTGTGTTATGTAATTGTGGGAGATTTGCAATTTTGTTTGTTCAAGCTCTTTAATTGCAATTTTAGTTGTTCAAACTCATTCCCTACAATATTGTTTCTCCAATTATTTTTTCAAGCACATTCCCTATAGAAAAAACAAAGTCAGTGATTGATTTTTTAAGTTATTTTAATATTCATTTATTCTCCTTGTTTGGGAATATGAGGTAGTTTCCAAAAGTTACCAAAATGGTCATTTTTAGTGGTGTTAAACCTCCTTCAAAAATTTACAAAAACATTTCACTTGTGAAGTTAAGTTACTTTATGTGTTTTTTTACTAGCTTATATACATGTCATCATAAGTACAACATCCTCCTAAAAATATGTTCTGGCTGCTTGATTTCCTTTATGTATGTTTATAGCAAACAAAAGTGGTGCACTATTAGTTTTAGCTTCTAACCATAGGTATATTAGAGCATAAGTAGTCATGCCAAACACACAAAATGACCATATGGGTATATTAGAGCATATGTAGTCATACCAACGTGTTTCTTCATTGCATCTGTTTTCTAATTCGTGTTAGGTATTGAATTCTACATTAAAATTTATGCGCCAGTCAGTTTGAGATATTTCATCATCAACTTATTTGGCTCTTAGCAGCAAGTTATTAAGTTTGACTAGGTTCATTTTGAACAAGATCCAATGTTAGGCCTAATAAGTAAAGTATAAGTCAGGTTCGCTGTAAGACCCCAACTTTTTATGAATAAAGATTTAATTTTCTCTAAGTGTTATTTTGATTAATAATGTGTGGATTTGATATAATTTTATAGTTGTAGGTAATATTTACAAATTTTGCAAAGTAAGTAAGTTGTCATAAAATATTCGTTGGGTCGGGGAATATTCTTTTTATCAGGGAATATTCGTACGACGACACAATTGTGATGCCCCAAAATAGGTATACATAACCCATTCTGAGTCGTCAAATACATGGTATAGAATACAAATACAAACTTAATTATACAACATGAGCTGAGAGTTTTAACACGAATATTGTCTTGTAGACAATATCCAAACTCAAATGGAGTCCTCATTACAATTATTATTACACCATTTTATAAAATAGTGAGGACTACTACAACCACCATCTCGGACCGTCACTCCATTCCCCGACTAGTCCCAGCTACGTTCTCATTCCCTAAAGAGAACAATGAAAGTAAAAGGATGAGCTCAACTAGCCCAGTAAGAAATATTATGACTATGATAATGCAGAATAAATTATCATTAGCCTTCAACAATGTTAAACTGATAGAATACAATAAACAACAAGTTTAACTGCAGCGGAACAAGCAATCCATTAGAAGAGTCAAGTAGAGCATGATACCTACTATCTTCTATGATTTAAAAAGTTTATCATCAATTTTATCGCTGAGACTCAGCTCAATAAATAATCCACATCACTAAATTATCCATGCACTACGGGCTAAGGATATTCATTAGTATCACATCCACGAATTATCCATGCACTACGGGCCAAGGATATTCGTGTTATCACCAATGGTCATGATCATGCCAACAACCGTCCATCAATGTACTACATGCCAATGAGGACTTTTACCACATCATTTGTAACATTACAGGTCATGGTTATACCGAATAATCCTTGGTCATAATCATACCAATCAACAGGTCATCTATGCACTACGGGCCAAAGATGACTTTCATCTCAATATAAGTATGGGGATGATGGCAATGATATAAGAATTCAATTAATTGAAGGCAATGATAAATTTTAAAGATTTATAATTCAATTTATCCAGAATTCAATAATGTCCAAATTGTCAACATGATACTACTTTGTGGAGTAAAATTCAAGAATAATATTGTATCAAAAATAATTTAGATAGAAAAGAAATCAATTTTGGTCATGAATAGTGCCCCAGGTGAATAGTACTTTGTGAATAGTACCCCATGAATAGTACTTCATGAATAGTATCCAGTGAATAGTACTCTGGCATAAAAAGATTAAAAATTATCAAGAAAGTTAAGAATAATATTTTCGTGAAAAGATACTAGATGAAGCGCAAATTTCAAGGATATTCTACTAATTTTAAGGAGTATAAAAGCCATACTTTAACAAAATGAGTGTAAAATTCAGAATCCGAAATGAAATAATATTACTTACATACTGCAGAGTATGAAAAAAAATATTATTTCTTACGAATATTAAAAAAAATTAATATCCCTTACCTTAAAAGGAGAGTATTTCTGACTGGTAGAGCGGGGATATTCTTGAAAAAAACTTATACTGTTTTCTACGTTCAAAGCTTCCTTAAACTCTAAAGAAATACACTCAATATTATAGAAAAAGAATTCTCTATTTCTGTTGTGATTTTCAATTCTAAACTAAGCATCCTATTTATAGGAGAATGGAAGGATACTATTTAGAAATAATCACTGGTGAACAGTGTTAGAAAACTCACGGGCGCGAATTCGCCGGCTAAAATTTTCTAATTTACTATGTAAATACTATGAAAAATAAAATATAATATATTCTATTTTTCATAAAAAAAAACAAAACTTATATATATATATATATATATATATAATAATCCAATTCCCTCCCATCCATGTTTTCTCCCCCCACCCCCAATTCCAAATCATTCAATATACATATATATATATATATATATATATATATATATATATATATATATAAAACAAAACTGAGATAACTTCTATCAAAAGTTTTAAAAAATGGTTAAGTGGGGGTCCAAATAATAAGCCAAATTTACAAAAAATACTTCATAAAAATCCCCTCATTATTTTTAACAACATTTATTCATCAATAATATAACTTGCAATATTAACAACCAGATCATTCCCAGGAAAAATGGGGCTTTCCGATAAGGATTTCTCCCTATTAGCACGCAATTAGGTGACCAAACCCCTTTCCTCGACAGAAATTTCTAGACATTGTCAATAATGCAAATAATAATATAAATAACTTGTCATCTCAATTATTGATTTAATAATATAAAATATTGTGACAATAGCATGAGATACTATACAGCAATTACTGTGGCAATAATTGAATAAAACTGAGTGATTTTTCACGTAAGCATAAATAATCAATACTGTGTGCTACTATGCAACCACACATATTACTGTACTTTTATCACTGGGTATTTCAATAGTTAACGGTAAAACTTTCTCTATTATTTTTATAAAAAGATATTTCTGTCGTTTTCTAACTTCGACAATAATTCTCTTGTGGGATCCACCAATGATTGTGCCGTCGTACGAATATTCTCTATTAAAACGAATATTCTCCGACCAATCGAATATTTTATAACAACTTGCTTACTTTGCAAAATTTATAAATATTACCCACGACTATAACATTATATCAAATCAACACCATAATATTCAAAATGATATTTAGAGAAAAATTAATCTTTATTCATAAAGTTGGGGTCTTAGAACAATCATTGGTGGACCCCACAACGGAATTACTGTCAGATTTAGAAAGCGACATAAATAACTTTTTTTATAAAAATAACGACAAGACTTTTACCGTTAACTGTTGAAATACCCGGTGATAAAAGTACAAGAATACTGGCGTGGTTGACAAAGATGGCGCCTTTGTATTATACAAATATCTCCGATTATTGATGCTTACGTAAGAAGTCACTCCGCTTTTATTCAATTTTGCCATGATAATTTATCGTGATATTATCTCATATTATTGATTCAATTATTGTCACAGTATCATCTGCACAATATTTTATATTATTCCCTCTGTTCCTAAAAGATTGTCGTTTTAGAAAAAAAAATTTGTTCCAAAAAGTTTATCGTTTACAACTTTCGAGGAGAATAAATTATTTACTTTCCTATATTACCCCTACCTTCTCTCATTGTCCCAATAAATTCTCTCTCTTGTATTAATAGTTTTCAATTTTTCATAAAGGGGTAGTGATGAAATTTCAAACAAAATTTACTTGGTAAATGACACTTTCTTAATCTATGTGCCAAAACCTTAAACGACAATATTTTAGGAACGGAGGGAGTATTAAATAAATAATTAAGACGACGCAGTTATTCATATTATTATTTGCATTATTGACGATGTCTATAAAGTTCTGTCGAGGAAAGGGGTTAGGTCATCTAATTGCGCGCTAATAAGGAGAAGTCTTTATCGGAAAGCCCCCTCTTTCTTGGGAATGATCTGGTTGTTAATATTGTGAGTTATAATATTAATGATGAATAAATGTTGAAAGATTAAAATGTGTTTAGTGAAGTCAAGTGATTTATGATAAATAGAGGAGTTTTTTATGAAGTATTTGTTGTAAGTTTGTCTTATTAATGGACCCCCACTTACTCGTTTTTCAAAATCGCCGGTAGAAAGTTATCTCAGTTTTTATTTTATTATTATTATAATAGTAATAAAACAGAAAACTTTTTATATAAACATAATACTTTTATATTATATATAAAGATATTCGTTTTATTATATTATAAATAGAATATATTATATTTTATATAAAGTTTTTATTTTATCAGAATATTTTATTGCACAGTAATGAATAGTAAAAATTAGATTTTCTGCCGAATTCATTCGTCCGTGATTCCCTTACTGTTCACCCGTGATTTTTCTTATATAGTACCCTATCATTCTCCTATAAAAAGGATGCTTAGTTTAGAAATTAAAATCACACTAGAATTAGAGAATTCTTCTTCTATAATTGTCGATGTCGGGATTTTTATTTGTCCCTTTCTGTTCTTATTCTTTGGTGTTCTCATGTTAGGTGAGATTTATTTGGAAAAACAAGTTGTGAAAAGGTCCGACATTTATATGTCCACGATTGGACTGTAAGAGTCGCCAGTTGGTTTTTTATATGGTTGTACCAACACAATCGAGAAAAGGTTTGCACATTGACCCAGTGATGTGACATTGCTAAACAGGTCTGTAAAACCGAGAATCATTAGGGTACGGGGGCTTGATGCAGAGGGAAGGTGTTAGGCACCCCCCGACATCCGTGTTACCACGGTGATCGCCACTTTTCAAGAAACTGTTATATGAATGTGTGTGTGTGTGTGGGTCAATGTGCTATTTATATGGAAGTAGTGCGAGGCCTCGTTCGCACCTATAACACAAGGTTTGAATTTATGTAAAAATTCAGTTTTAAACAAGATATGGCAGTGATGTTTTGTAAAAAACGTATTTTCAAACCCTTATGCTCAATAGTAATTGAGACCTTTTACACTTCCATTTTTATGAAGTGTTCGGCTTAATTGCTTTTAATTTTTGAGATGCGAAGCATCTTCGAGAAAATAATGTACAAAGCAGTGCCGAACTCCTCGTGGGCATGAAAACCATCTGAGGAAATCAAAACACCATGAATAAATTTACAAGCTTCTTACAACTGAAAATGTCCATCACGGGAACCGAATCTAGATCCAATAGACTGAATCTATGAGCACATGATTCCTAGGCTCACATGATACCGCAATTTATATGAAAGCAATAAGCAGTTATATATATAAAAGCTGTAAATATATATATCTGTATATGATCAACCACCACGAAGCACCTCCATGGGGATCTGAAATGTAAATAAAGTTGTAAAAATCAATCGGTATACGTAAGTAAACTCAAAGTGAGACGAAAAGTAATATATATATATATATATATATATATATATATATAATGCAATAAATGCAGGATGTAAAATCTGTGCTCATCGAACAAAGTCCGACAACAGTTGATATATATATATATATATATATATATATATATATATATATATATTAAAGCGATAAATGCTAGGATGGAAAAATCCAGGCACATCGAACAAAGTTCGACACACAGTTCATACATATATATATATGAAAGCAAGTAAATGCTCCAGACATAAGTCTAGGCTCAATCAAGGCATAACTCGATATATATATATATATATATATATATATATATATATATATATATATATATATATATATATAAACAAATGAAATGAAACCATGGTCAAAGTCTGCATACATCATGTAACACAACTCTCAACGTGAAGAATGGTGTGTGTAAAGATGAAGAGAAAGGCTTCAAAGTGTGTGAGAAGGCTTACAGTGGGCTGCCAAAGAAGACTTTTATAACTTTAAGTGGATGAACACTCGGCCCCATAAAGACAAAATAAGTAGCTATATGTGAGCTCACAAGTGTTTAAAATGAGAAAACACTCAGTTTAGGGTGCGTACAAAGTAAATTTGATAGGGTTTCCTCGCCTTTTTTCTCTTACAAAATGGCCACCCCTAGCCCTCTATTTATAGAGGGGAGTAATTAGCAGTACTGCATTTGCCATGCATCCCATCGAGGTATGTAAGACCTATTTCGGACCGCCGTTGTCGAGAGTTATGCAATGACATGGGATTAGAGGTTGTACAAAGTCATGAATATGGGACCATGCCCTCCGATATTCAAGCTTCAAATTCTATCTGTTGCCCTGCGTAATATCACTCGGGATTGGACTTCCTTAGTTCTTGTGGGACATTGCTGTGTAGAAATGTATGTATGAGATGTTGAGACGGTGCGATGTGGCGTCAAGGTGGAAAGATGATGACTTTGCCCCTCACCGGGGTTTTCTCCGATTTGGGCTGATAAAGCAAACGTTGCTCAGGGTTCTCTCTAAGATTGGACCGTTGCAAGTGTTGAAGGTCCTCAGTGTCATTTTTGAGGTGTGCCTGTCTTCCCGGTGTTATCTCCGCGTCTTGTACTGAGTGCCTCGGTGTGAGTGCCGAGGTTCAAGTTGATTAGATGCATTTGAACCAAGCATTTTCGAGGTTATCTCTAGAACTGCAACTGCACTCCTTAGGGTTATCTCCAAGGTTGGAACTGCTACTCCCAGTGTTATTTCTGGGATTGAGACTGAATATCTCGGGGTTATCTCCGAGATGAATCGGCCTTCTCCAGTGGAATTTACGGTATTTGAACTGCATGCCTCGGAGTTATCTCTGAGGTTGGAACTGATACTCCCGGTGTGTGTTCCGGGGTTGAGACTGAACTTCTGGTGGTATCCGGACTAGATATGAGCTGTCTTCCAGGGTTATCTCTGAAAGACAAATCTGCCTTCCTGCAATGTAAGTAATAGGTGTGCAGAAAAATTTGAGTGTCTACAAATGCCCATCTTTATCATATTCATGCAATGCAATGGCATGGATAGGATAAAGAATCCTAGACACTTGAAATGCAACAAGATAAACATGATGACATGTGCAGCAACATGATGCAAATGTATGATGCAAGTGTGTTGTTGGATTGTTCTCCAACATGTTGGGATGATTGTCGGTTCCCTGTTGCTTCTGCCTGGGATGGCAACGATGACAAGCTTGGACGTGTGATCCAAATCTTTTAGGATGTTAACGTTGGGGCTATCACCAAAGTCCTTAATCCTTGATACAGACTTTATTCTGAAGATGTGCCTCTCGTGTACAAGACATCTGTGGGGATAAAGCTTTGTCTGTTTGAGGATGTGTATAACATATTCCATCATCGATCCTCCCCGATGATGTTGATCCTTCCTGGTTTGTATCGCAGACATATCAATGTTCATTAGATTTACTACCAACAAAGATGTGTCGTCGTCGGTCATCGACCTTCGTTGATGTGTGCATCACCGGATAATACCCATGTTGGGCAAACTGTCAATGCTGCTTGACCTTCGTCGACTTGTGTATCAACGGATGAATACGCGTTGTAACCCCCGCCGGGGATCTACTTGATCTTCGCTGACGTGTGCATCAACGGAAAATGCGTGATACCCTCGTCAGGGATATGTACTTCAACATATGAAAACGTGTGATGCCCCCGCCAGGGATATGTATTTTGACATATAAAAACGTGTGATGCCCCCGTCGGGGATATGTACTTTGACATATGAAAATGCATGATGCCCCCACCGGGTATATGTACCTCAACATCTGAAAACGGGTGATGCCCCCGCCAGGGATTTGCTTTAGAATGCGTGATGTCCCCGCTGGGGATGTTTGAAAGGATTAGGGTTACGACCCTGAATTGGCGGCATTGGACCTGTGTTAGGTATTGCCGTGTATATCTTGTAATAGCTGAGATCATTGGCATAGTGTACCCTGTACTCGGGCGAACATCAATGAGTGATGTGTAGACCCACGGCTCGATCTGAGAAAACCAGTATTGCAAGCTACTATGCTTAATCGCGTAGCGTTTTTATTCCTGATTTGACTTCTTCAGCTTATGAGAACTCCGTTGCAACTCGAACTGGACTGAGACAAAAGGGTGGGACCCAAAGAGGGGTGCCGCAGGTACACCTGCAGCAGTCGCAAGTGGACATGCGGCCAGCTGTGGCTATTAAATGCCTGCAAGTTGCTTTTATAAGTCATTTTCAAGTTGCGCCGTGAAGGAAATCCTAGAGCTCTTCTTCAGATCAACTGAGTTCGGGCGACTTTCTGCAAATTCTGTCACCGTACAAGAGTTCTACATTGTCCTGGTAACGTATGCATGTCTTCTTTTCCAATTTTTATCTGTTGGAAAATGACTTATCACATAAAATGAATCTAAGCACATAGTAGTGAATATGCATACTCAAATGACTTGATAAAAAATATTCAACATAGTAAATGTTAGTATTAAACCATGCTGAACACAATGATGTGAAAAATTTTGACTTTTTAGACAGTCAAATTGGCTCCCTTTTTTCTGCTATTTCTTATCCTATTTTAGGACAAATGAGCAAAAGGTAAAAATGAAAAGTAATCCTGGTAATTAAACTACCCTTATGGATTGATGACATTAACTTTTAATGCATATATTATGTATATGACTGTGGGTAGGTGTGCTACTGAATGGCCACCTAGCCATGCCTATGTGCATGTGGATAGTCCTATTTACATAGGGGACTATGGAAAAAAATATTTCAAAATGTAGGCATTGAATAGTCATTCATTTTTAACTCTACTACAGACGTATGTTAAAGTAATGCATGCATGCATGTAGTCATAAAATGCATTTTAAAAAGAAAGCTCCAGGTTAGAAATTACCACACCCTTTCTGAGGTGATTTGGAGACTTGTTGTCCAAATATTATGGATCCGGATCAGCCGAGTAGTTCCCACAGGACCACTTCTGGTGTACGGAGGAGGGCTTCTAAAGTACCTCGACCCCGTTCTGTTAGACAGCCTCGTCGATTATTGGAGGCGGTGATACGTCCAGTCCAGGTTGATGTGCCAGATGTTGAGGAGGAGGAGGATGTTCCAGTTTTGGACCCCGCTCCTACTGCACATGTTCCCCGTAGGGACCTCCCGAGTATTCAGGTGGTAAACCCAGAACTTCTGGGTGATTTGAGTCAACATCCCTCGATGTACTTGTACGCCAACGAGGTATAACGTTAGATCTTAATCTTCCTTCTTTCCTATTTATGAGGAGTAAAGGATTCTGATGTCGATTTGTATTTCATGTAGGTTCCCGGCTTTACACAGCCTCGAGGGAATTGGTTCAGCATTCACTCCATGTACCAGGCTCTGCATCCTGACTATAGAGCGATTGTGCATGACTAGGGATTTGGGGCGTTCTTTTACATCCGTCCCCACCGTTGTCTCTGGGGTTACCTCAGGGCATTGTCTGAGCACTGGTTTCACCAGACTCAGTCACTCCATTTGTTGGACTGTGAGGTGATGACGACGCCGATGGATTGGCAGTTTATCACATGTGTTGAGTTTGGAGGGGCACCAGTGCCTTGTGTGGCAGATATTACCCCCCACTTCCGTTAGATCCTTGATAGGAGTTCCGGCTGAGGTGCTCAAAGGCAGGACCATTCGTATGGGTCCTTTGAGCGTAGATGCTATGAGTGGGCTATTGAGTGAGCCTATACCAGCTGATATTAGAGTCAGGGATCGCATTCTTCGGTGATTTTTCCTGATGATCATTAGGGGATGCTTCATAGCAGATAACTCTTCTATGGTGTCGTTCGCCTTGATTAGCGCTACGCGATATGTGGACCGTATGGGAGAGTATGATTGGGGTTCCTACACCTTTGCCTATTTCCTCAGGGGCATGCGTATGCGTTCGCAGGGCTTGACCGAGGCTTGGTTAGGATTCTACCCATTTCTGCTAGTGAGTATTTTTCTTGTAATTTCCCATGTGTAGGTTAAGAGTGATTACTGACAGCAGATGTCTGCCCTTTGTGTTGGCAGTTTTGGGCCTATGAGAGGCTTCCATGTTTACATCCTGTGAGTGTGTTAGGTTTAGATACATATCCACGAAGACAACGATGACATCATTCCATACTAGCGGAGGTCCTTGTAGTTGAGGGTTTTACTCATTGCTGCCTATAGGTGGAGTTGTTGACAGCTGACGTCATCACATGGATTCCCTATTCTGGGGAGCACTTGGCCATTGGATTTGAGGATGGGTACCCGACTGGTGTCGAGTACGTGATTTCCACCCGTAGGGTTCCTCTCTTCACTGATGGAGGATGAGAGTTCTATTTAGGAGAATGTGCTATCAGGAGCACTACAGGAGAGATCCATATGCCGATCTTACCTCCTGCCAGGTGTTATTGGTCTGTGTCGCAGTCACCCGTCATTGATATCCCATTATTGGGTGTTGACGGTTTTGTCACTGTCAGAGGGTCCATGCACTCAGGAGATATTCCAGCATTGGTGGTCCCCTCGTACTATTGGAGCCTAGACCTGCGCCACTCAGTTTATGGGGGATATGGTTCCAGGATCCGTGATGATGACGGATTGGCTAGCATGTGTCCGTGATCCGACTCATCTGACACAGATTGACAGTTTGACCCACCGATTGGACCAGGCACATTTCTTTATCCAAAGACTGGGCGGAGAGATCCAAGCAGAGGCGATTCGTTTGATCCTTCCAGCCAAAGGCCGCCCCTCAAATGACCCATTTGGTTTTTTCAACGCAGATCCTCCTTTGTATAGGCCTGACATCCCTATTGATAGAGATCTAGTGACTTAGGAGGAGTTACATCTGGTGGACAGGATTGATGATGTAGATATTGAGACCATTATCTTCTTCTGATGTGTATTCTCGTTATCTCTTTTTTATATGCCTTTGTTAGATATTGGGTGGTTGTGCCCCATTCTCGCTATATCTTTTGATAGGCCTCTGTTAGTAGTAGGGTGTCTGTGCCCCATTTCCCTGTATTTTTAGCTTTACAGAGATGATGTATGTAGATGATGATATACTTAGGAATGTATGTACAGTTTTTCATTCCCTATATAATATTGCCATCTATTATCTATAATGCATGTATCATGTTATGCATATGTATGTATGTACAGAGATATTCAGCATTGACCCCTGGATGGGGTTGGGTAATTTCTAACTACGCACAACACGCAAGTATACGTGGTCAACAAGTAATAAAGTGAAAGTAGAGTATCGTTCCCACGAGAAATTGTTTAATAAAAATCACCAAGTACTAACCCGTAACCAACTCAATCTTATTTAAACGAATGAATTTCAATTTATAAATAAACTAATTCTAATTACCACTAGTTAATTAAATTAAGATTACGAAGATTTAAAATCACAACTTCACTTATGGCTTCATTTAAGTTAACACACTTCTCATTAATTATTCTCTATCCTGAATTGTTAATCAAGAACACTAAAGAAGATAAAACCATCTCTCGATGCATAATACACATACTCACTTAAATCCACAGATGATAAAATTAATCAAGACACCCTAATTAACTAATCCACTATATCTCTATGTGAATTACAATTAAAAAGGATTTAAAGCACAAGTTCTCTATAAGATTACATATGGCGTAAAGGCATATCTCTATCCTAAACACAAATCATAAATTCCATTTATACAGAAATCACAAACAAATACCATCATGATTAGATCTAAATCTATACTTCATCTCTCGAGTTCATATAGATTATCACGGTAATTAATGGCCAATTAATTAAACAATTAAGTCTAAATCACAATAGACAATCCTCACGATAGAACATAATAATTGATAGCGAAACATATTAAAATAAACTACATAATAAGATCCATTGTAATCTCAAACAAAGAATTAGTTCATTGAATTAAAACTAAGAATCCATACTTGAATACACATTAAAAGATAAAAATAAGAGTAGAGTAAATAATAAATCTGTTGTCAGCAAATCTCCATCTTCCTCAAGCTCTTGCTCTTGATCTTCAATGGTCTCCAAGTTGCTTCAATCTCCAAATCTTATAAGAACTAGGGTTTTGCTCCTAATCTACTCTAATCTAATCTAATAGAATCCTCTAAAACTAGCCTATATATCCTCTCTGTTATGCCTCTCATCATGTTTATAGTTCTAATGGATACCCTAGAAAGTTAGGCAACTAAGAATCCTATTCTAGCTCAAATTGGACACCAAATAACCCAAAACAGCTATCCCCTCGCTGACCGACGCATCCCATGCTGTTCCTAGGCCATTTTGGGCGAGGCCCGCGCTACTGTAGCAGAGATTCTGGTGGCCTAACGTGCCCCACGCTGTTTCTGGCGCGGCCCGTGCTACTTTATTTTTTGCTACGATGTCCTTTGGTAAAACAGGTATAACGTTTGATCCACTAAGAGTTACGGGGCCTGCCACCTATCAAATCGAAGATATCGACGAGATCTATAACTTTAATTCTTTGAGGAATGACAGATTTCATCCGGATCAAGGCGGATATTGAGCTTGACGTAGATGCTATGTAAATGACAAGCATGACAACTCTTAACTTTGATCTTTGTTGATAAAAAGACCATAACTCTCGCATCCGAACTCCGATTGGGATGATTCAAGATGTTCCGGAAAGATAATACGTAGATCTAAAATAAAATATAAGTTTTAAGCCAAGAACATGCATCCAACTTAGTGTTAAAAGCCTTGTAATCTTCCCTTCTTGCACTTGCTTGCATATTTTTGTCCAAAAGATGTTTAAATTGCTTTTCCTTGCTTCTTCATGCTAATGTTGTGTCATAGCCTACTGATAAGTGATATTTTTACTCATTTATTGTATATTAATCCATGCTAATTGTGCCCACCTCGAGTACATTTCATTTTGTTTTACTTGTATTTCACGTTATTTTGCATTACATATACTTAAAACTCCTTTTGGTGAACAAGTGCAGGAATCGGCTTTATTTTGGTGGAATTCGAGGTATCGGTAAGTGGATACGTGAAGGCCAGTTGAAAGGCGAGGATGTGCATGGCATGGAGGTACAATGAGGCATGAAAATCAAGCTAGCATGAGGATTAAAGCAAGTAGCAGCAGCAGCAAGAAGGAAACTAGACTCGTAATTGCAGATACGTGTCATGCCTTGTGGCCATGGCAAGTCTAAAGACGGACTTCATACCGCGCGCATGAGTACAGAGCTTTACATGGGAACCTTCTGCAAGTCAAGTGCCCGCGAGGCAAGGGAAGCGAGCGAGACTTCAGCGCGGCCCCGCGATGACTCGCGTGACATACTACGAGAGGGCGCCTTGTTTGTGCGAACTTCATCGCAAGTCTTCATGCCATGAGCCAAAAACACTAGGGGAAGCTGCGTCTTGTTTGTAATTTGTTTTATTTTTATTTCTCAACTTAATGATATGTAATGTGGTATAAAACGATTCTGACGTGTGTCAGAGAAGGGGACCAGACTTTTATTACGTAACTTTCATAGTAGAAACTAGGGTTTACACCTTGGGAGAGGTTCCAACATAGGAGAAAACCATAACGTCTATTTTTCTCTACTTCTTCTTGGAGATCTCTGTCATCGTGGATATTGATTATTGTTTATGGGAATTCTTTGTGGATTCAATAGTTAATCATTGGTTTCTATTCAACGATTGGGTTTGATCATTCTAACTTTCTTCCATTCGTTTATTTATTGATCATGTTTAGCCTTGATCCCATAATGGCTTTTGGTTCAGTCATGAACTAAACTCCATTATGGGATTCTAACGGATTTTAATATGTAATTTGGTTGCACATCTAAGTGTTAGATTTGTTTTGCATATCATTGGGTTATCTATCATGGTTTGTTTGTATGTATGAATGACTGATAATCTTCATGTTAGTATTTGTATGGAATTGGAAATGAACATATGAATATGGATGAAATCATGATAGCATGCGAATATGGGGATTCAGATATTGTGTGAAACAGATAGGAATATCTTGTTTTTTCTTTGTATGAGCTAGAATAAGGGTTGTGCTTAAAATCAATAGGATTACAATTTCAAGCATAGGAATATGGTAATTGTGATGGTATTGGTGATTACATAGATTCTAACATCCGTAGATGATATGTGAGTTGGTTATAGTGCATTGGAAAATGGTTATAACTCGCTTTTATGCCCTGGCTATTATCCCGTGATATGTGAACACTTCTTGCATGACATATGGTGATTGAATGAAATATTGAATGAAGTTTGTGACGCCCCCAAAATTAGGTATACATCACCCATCTTGGGTCGCCACTTACATGGTACGTAATTTAAATACAACTTACTAACATAACTGTGTAGGTATAATACGACATAAAGCGTGAGTTTAAATACAAATATCATCTACTAGATATTATACAAACTCAAAAGGAGTCCTCATTACAATTATTATCACACTATTTCACGTAATAGTGAGGACTACTAATGCTATCTTCAGACCATCACTGCTTCCCCAGGCTCGTCCCAAATTTATATTCTCATTTCTCAAGAGAATAAGTGAAAGAAAGGGTGAGCTCAACTAGCCCAAGAAGAAATATTATGACTAAGATAATGCGAATAAATTATCAATAGTCTTCAACAATGTTAAACCGATAAAATACAATAGAACACCGGTTTAAGCTGCGTGAATATGCAATCCATTAAAAGAGTCAAGTAGAAAATAAAGTCTACTATCTTTTAGGTTTTAAAAGGTTTTTCATCATTGTTATAGCCGAGACTCAAACTTTAATAAATATTCCACATCATCGAATCACCCCGCACTACTGCGGGCCAAGGATATTCTTTAGTATCACGACCACAATTATTCATGCACTACGGGCCAAGAATATTTGTGTATTCATTAATGGTCATGATCATGCCAACAATCGTCCATCAATGCACTACTACTAATCGAGGATTTTTACCACATCATTTGTAACATTACGGCCATGATTACAAGAATAGTCTCTCTCGTCATAATCATACCAAGTCCATCTATGCACTACTGAAGCCATGATAACTTTAAAAAAATATAAACATGAGGATGATGACAATGATATAAGAATTCAATAAAACAAGTTCAAGAATTATTTTATCTGGGAATTATTAACGCCCAAATTATCAATATGATCTTTGTTTTGTAGAGTAAAATTCAAGAATGATCAGAAGAATATTTTCATGAAAAGATACTGGATGAAACGCAAATATCAAGGATATTCCACTAATTTCATGGAGTATAGAAGTCAAAGTTTTAACTAACTGGGTATAATAAAGAATGGAATAACAAAAGAAATCACCATGCATGCGATAGACCGCACAGACAGGTTATTCCAACAGAATAATAAATAACGGAACCAGGTCAGGTGAAATTCACACCGACAGGATGTTCCAACAGAATAATAAAGATGGAACCAGATCCGGTGTAAAACACACAGATAGGATATTCCAACAGAATAATAAAGAGGCGGAACCAGTCAGGTGTAAAACACATGCACAAGATGTTCCAATGAATAATAAAAAGGCGGAACCAGTCGGTGTAAAACACACGCAGCAGGATGTTCCAATGTAATAATAAAAGGCGGAACCAGTCGGTGTAAAACACATGCAGCAGGATGTTCCAAATGTAATCATAGAAGAATGTCACCAAGTATAGGGTAAATCAGCAGATATAAAAGTTATTCCAATGAATAATAAGCAATGGAATAACAATGGTTCTCTTCATGAATAAGAAAGAATAACACCCCTTACATTTGGTAGAAGATTGAATATCGCAAAGAAGGTGTAGTAACAAAATACTCTTCTTCTTTCTCTCTTATTCTCTCTATATTTTCTCTCTATAGCTTGAATGAATTCGTGAAAATAATGAAACCCTAAGCCTCTATTTATAGAAGATTTCTAGCTTAGCACCGCCGTGTGAAAAGGCAAGTGGCTTGATTTAATTTGGTTTGACTTTCGTAATGTGAAACGACAAGTGGTTCGACGCTCTGTAATGTGAAATGACAAGTGGTTCGACGTCTGGTAAAGGTAATTACTATTAACGAAGGTAAATACTATCGACGAAGGTAAATACTATTCACAAGGGTAATTACTATCGACGAAGGTAAATACTATTCACAAGGGTAATTACTATCGACGAAGGTAATTACTATTGTGAAGAGACTCTTAGATGATGACATATGAGCCCCCATAAAATAATCAAACTTACCACAAATCATTTTTTTCATCAACACATATTTAATCTTTCAACAATTATTAATCATTTATAACTTGTCGTCTCAATTATTGATTTAATACTATAACATATTATAGAGATGATCTTTGTGATAATAATTGAATCAATAATATAAGAGATATGATGCAAGAATTATCGTAGCAATAATTGAGCATAATTGAGTGACTTCTCACGTAAGCATCAATAATCAATACTGCAGTGCTACTATGCAACTACGCCAGACATCGCATTACTTTTACCACCGGGTAGTTCAGCAGCTTTTAACGGTAACACCTCACCAAGTTATTTTTATAAAATATTTTTGTCGTTTTCAATCCGACAATAATTACATTAATGGGGTCCACCAATAATTGAGCCATTATGCGAATATTCCCTAACAAAAAGAATATTCCCAGACCAAACTAATATTTTATAACAACTTGCATACTTTGCAAAATTTATAAATATTACCCACAACTATAACATTATATCAAATTTATTCCATAATATTCAAAAATAATATTTATAGAAAAATTCATCTTTATTTATAAAAGATGGGTCTTACAACCTCCCTTCTTATGAAATTTCGCCCTCAAAATTAGGGTACGCACACGGTATGTCGAAGAGGTAATGATACCTTGATTTCATTTTGATTCTAACTCCCAAGTCATTTCCTCAACATCGTGGTTCCTCCACAAAACTTTGACTTGAGGTATAACCTTGGAGCGTAGAATATGTTCCTTCTTATCCAAAATTTGAACAGAACCTCTTCATACGCCAAATCTTCCGCTATTTCATCCGGTTCTAACTCAATAATATGGTTTTGGGTCTTTCACATATTTACGTAACATAGATATGTGAAAAACGTTATGAACACGAGACATATTTGGCAGAAAAAGCGAGTCTATAGGCCACAGTTCCTACTCGATCGAGGATTAAAATGGACCGATGAATCGAGGATTAAGTTTTCCTCTCTTTCCAAATCTTGTAACTCCTTTCCATGGAGCAACTCTTAACAACACATGATCTCCTATATCAAATTCCACGTCCTTTCGATGAAGATCAGCATAACTTTTTTTGTCAATTTTGTGAGGTTTTTATACGTTGTCGGATCGTTTGAATCTTTTCCGTAGTCATACGTATCAACTCCGGTCCCAACAACGTTGCTTCACCCACCTCATCCCAAAGATCTTCGAGAACGACACTTTCTTCCATACAACGCTCGAATGGAGCCATGCCAATACTTGCTTGATAATCGTTGTTCAGAGGAAAACTCCACCAATGGTAAGAACTTGTCCCAACTCCCTTGAAATCAAGGACACAGAGTCTTAATAGATCTTCAAGAGTTTGAATAGTCCTCTCCACCGTCTCGTCTGTCTCGAGGATGATATGCCGAAGCTAAATCGTAAGTCTGTGCTCATAGCTTTTTGCAAACTAACCCAAAATCGTGAAGTGAATCTTGGGTCTCGATCAAAAACTATGGATACCGACATACCATGCGATCTTACAATCTCGTTTATGTACATATGAGCAAGACGTTCAAGTGTATAAGTTTCTTGATCGGTGAAGAAATGAGCAGACTTGGTCAATCTATCAACAATGACCCAAATCGCATCAATGCGCTTGAGAAACTTTAGGAAGACCCCAGAACGAAATCCATGGTAATGTGCTCCCACTTCCATTCGGAATTTCAAGTGGTTGCAATGGACCTTTTGGTACTTGATGCTCCGCTTTAACTCGTTGACAAGTTAGACACCTTGAGATAAGCGGCGCTATCTCTCTCTTAATATTGCTCCACCAAATGTATGGCGAATATCATGATACATTTTGGTACTCCCGTGATGGATTGCAAATGGTGTGTTATGCGCCTCCATCATGATATTATACTTTAAATCGTGGTCGTTAGGAACACAAAGTCCGGAGTTGACTCAAGTATTCCTTCTTCATCGATTCTTGCTTCCTAGATACAAGCACCTTCTTGCACTTTTTTCCTCATACGCATCGCCTCTGTGTCCGTAGCTTCGAGCAAACTTTAACTTTATCGATTAAAGTTGTTTCTACTCGTGATACTTGCTATCATCACATGCGTCCCAGAGTCTTTAACTCTATCTCCATCCTTTGCAAGTCACACAAAATGGGCCTTGCGTTGACAACATCGCACTCAGATTGCATATGATTTTCTACTCAATGCGTCTACTACCACGTTCGCTTTTCCGGGATGGTATTGGATGGTATGATCATAATCTTTCAGCAGTTCTAGCCAACGTCGTTGTCGCATGTTGAGTTCCTTTTGAGTGAAGAAATATTTGAGGCTTTTATGATCCGTAAAGATCTCCACTTTCTCCCCATACAAGTAATGCCTCCAAATTTTAAGTGTAAAGATAACATTTGCTAACTCTAGATCATGAGTAGGATAATTCCTCTCATATTCTTTGAGTTGTCGCGAGGCATAAAGCTATTACTTTTCCATGTTGCATGAGAACACATCCCAACCCTTTGCTCAAGCATCATCAGAGATGACAAATCCTCCGAGCCGATGGGTATTGTCGAGCAGTCTTTGAAATAAGTCTCCTCTTGAGTTCTTGAAAACTCTTCTCACATTCTTCGCTCCAACCGAACTTTGATATCTTCCGAGTCACCGAGTCGATGGAATAGCGATTCGAGAAAATCCTTCCACGAATCTCCGATAATAACCAACTAAACCGAGAAAGCTACGATTTTATCATCGATTTAGGTTGTTCAACTTTGAATAGCTTCAATCTTTCTTTGGGTCAACAGATATTCCATGACTTGATACCACGTGCCCAAGGAATGCTACTTCTTCAAGCCAGAACTCGCATTTCTTCAACTTGGCATAAAGCTTATATTCACGAAGCTTTTGGAGTGTCAGCCTCAAGTGTTGCTCATGATCTTCACGGCTTTTGGAATAAATAAGGATGTCATCAATAAAGACGACCACAAAGTGATCTAAATATTCCTTGAATACTCGGTTCATCATATCCATGAAGGCAAAGAGGAGCATTAGTCAATCCAAAGGACATGACTAGGAATTCATAATGCCCATACCGAGTTCTGAAAGCCGTCTTTGGAATGTCGTGATTCTAATCTTCAATTGGTGATATCCTAACGAAGATCAATCTTTGAAAAGAATTTGGCTCCTTGCAAATCGGGTCAAACAGTCATCAATACGTGGCAATGGATACCTATTTTTGATGGTGACGTGATTCAACTCCCGATAATCAATACAAAGTCGATACTCCCATCTTTCTTCTTCACGAATAGAACAGAGCACCCCAAGGAGAAGTACTAGGATGAATAAAGCCAATGTCTAACAATTCCTGCGCATTGGGTCTTTAACTCTCGAAGTTCAATAGAGCCATTTGATATGGGGCTTTGGAAATAGGTTTTGTACTAGGGTTCATGGTCGATACAAAATTCAATTTCACGCCTGGGGGTAGGCCAGAAGTCTTTTGGGAATACGTCGGAAATTTATTAACAATAGGAATATCGTTTAAAACTGACGTATTTTTATTTAAATCTGTGACATGAGCTAAGAAAGCTTGACATCCGTTTTTCAATAAACGAATAGCTTTATGGCTTGAGATGACCGTGATTGATTTTAATGGTTTGGTCGTTTGAATTCAAGATAATAGGTTGATTAGGAATATGAAAGCTAACAACCTTACTTAAAACAATCAATTTTTGCATGATAAGTAGTTAACCAATCAATCCCTAGAATCACGTCAAATGCAAGTATTTTTAATGAAATAAGATCGACAAGTAATGTGAGGGTACCGATTTGAACCAAACAAGACTTATAAACAGTGGATGTAATGAAGGTTTCTCCCAACGGAGTTTCCACAGATAAGTCAAAGTCTAATTTCTCCGGAGTCAAATTTAATCGATGAGCGCAAGTAGGAGAAATAAAAGAATGGGTAGAACCCAGATCAAATAAAGTATAGACTTCATTAGAGTTTATGATAAGCTTACCCGTGATGACCTCATTCGGATTCCTTGCTCTTTGGGAGGTCACAACAAACGCCTCCTCAGACTACCGATTTTGAATTTTCCGGGATGGCCTTTGGTGCCTCCATCCTAGCTGAATTTGTCTTCGGTAAACAACAAAATCGAGCTAAGTGACCTTCTCTTCCACAATTATAACATGCTTTGGACGGCATGACGCAGATTTTGATCGATGTGTCCCTCTCCTCCGCATTTGAAGCATATGATAGGTGGTCTTTCTCCTTCCTTAACAATGGGTCTTTGGTGCCGACGTCTTTCCACCATTGTTGAATCTCCGCTTTCTTGAAATGTCCATTCTTATTGTTTTGGCCTCGATTACCACCAAGTGGTTACCATATCCGCCTGTTGATTCCTCCACGCTTGTTGTCACCGCTTCGATGACTACTCTCACCGGTATTATAATTTTCTTTACCGCTCTCTTTTAGTTGTGTTGACTCATTATCGCGTTCCACTAATCGAGCCCTATTTACAACATCTGAATACAAAACACGCTTTATGAGAAATAAGATGTTGACGATCTCCGCTTCAAACCTCTTAAAAACATTCGCGCCATTCTCGTTTCATTATCCACCAAGTGGGACGCAAACCGTGATAACTCCGCAAATTTTGCCTCGTATTGCGATTACGGCCATATTGTTTTGTTCCAACTTGATAAATTCCACCTCCTTCATGTGGCTAATACTTTCAGAAAGTATTTGTCGTTGAACATCTCTTGGAACTTCTCCCAAGATATCTTCAAGACAAAGAAGTTGAGTACGTTTTTACCGATTCCCACCAAGAATCCGCCTCTCGCGCAACAACATAAAGGCGGCAAGAAAGGAACCTTTTGCTCCTCTGAGCATCCCAAGACATCAAATATCTTGGTAATCTGCTTTATCCATGCTTCCGCCTAAAAGTGGTTTGGCTCTCCCTTAAACTCCGGTGGTCCCGGCTCCTTGAATTGTTTAGCGGTGACCACCGAGAGTTTTCCGTGTTTCCACCCACGTTTTGGACAGGAGTCGCTCTACTTTCATTGTTGCATAAATTGCATAAAGCCTCGAACATTTGATCATTCATCATTTGGTCGGTGTTGTTGTTTGCATGAGGATTGTCGCCTTCGATGCACATTATCCCGATTATTGATATGTGGTGAATCAACAATCGCTGCGGCCCATTGCTATTCTCAACATTCTCGGATGTCATTTTCAGACATCGCCACAAAACAAAAGGTTAATTGACATGTAACAAATTATCCCTATCTTCGACCAACCAATAAAATAGCACATAAACTTAGGTAGGTTATACTAGCGAAGGTATTCCTCGCTCTCCCCTCCTAGTACTATTCTCACATCTTAGCAGGATCATATCCTAAGCTCGATATCAACCGTGGCGCCCCCAAAATTAGGTATACATCACCCATCTTGGGTCGCCACTTACATGGTATGTAATTTAAATACAACTTATTAACATAAGCTGTAGGTGTACAATACGACATAAATCGTGAGTTTAAATACAAATATCATCTACTAGATATTATACAAACTCAAAAGGAGTCCTCATTACAATTATTATCACACTATTTCACGTAATAGTGAGGACTACTAATGCTATCTTCGGACCATCACTCGCTTCCCGACTCGTCCCCGGCCTATATTCTCATTTTCAAGAGAAAACGGTGAAAGAAAGGTGAGCTCAACTAGCCCAATAAGAAATATTATGACTAAGATAATGCGTAATAAATTATCAATAGTCTTCAACAATGTTAAACCGATAAAATACAATAGAACACCGGTTTAATCTGCAATGAATATGCAATCCATTAAAAGAGTCAAGTAGAAAATAAAGTCTACTATCTTTTAGGTTTTAAAAGGTTTTTCATCCTTTATTATATTTGAGACTCGACTTTAATAAATATTCCACATCATCGAATCACCCCACGCACTACGGCCAAGGATATTCTTTAGTATCACGACCACAATTATTCATGCACTACGGGCCAAGAATATTTGTGTATTCATTAATGGTCATGATCATGCCAACAATCGTCCATCAATGCACTACTACTAATCGAGGATTTTTACCACATCATTTGTAACATTACTGGCCATGATTACACCGAATAGTCTCTCGGTCATAATCATACCAAGTCCATCTATGCACTACAAAGCCACGAGATAACTTTAAAAAAATATAAACATGAGGATGATGACAATGATATAAGAATTCAATAAAACAAGTTCAAGAATTATTTTATCCAGAATTATTAACGCCCAAATTATCAATATGATCACGCTTTTGTAGAGTAAAATTCAAGAATGATCGGAAGAATATTTTCATGAAAAGATATTGGATGAAACGCAAATATCAAGGATATTCCACTAATTTCATGGAGTATAGAAGTCAAAGTTTTAACCAACCGGGTATAATAAAGAATGGAATAACAAAAGAAATCACCATGCATGCGATAGAATCGCATGCATGTGTTATTCCAATAGAATAATAAATAACGGAACGGTCGGGTGAAATTCACACAAGCAGGATGTTCCAAATGAATAATAAAGATGGAACCGGATCCGGTGTAAAACACGAGATAGGATATTCCAATGAATAATAAAGACGGAACCAGTCGGTGTAAAAACACACGCATGTGATGTTCCAATGAGAATAATAAAGATTTTAACCAGTCCGGTGTAAAACACATGCATGGGATGTTCCAACGGAGTATAATAAAGACGGAACCAGTCGGTGTAAAACACATGTGACAAGATGTTCCAATGTAATCATAGAAGAATGTCACCAAGTATAGGTAAATCAGCAGTATACAAAGTTATTCCAATGAATAATAAGCAATGGAATAACAACAGTTCTCTTCATGAATAAGAAAGAATAACACCCCTTACATTTGGTAGAAGATTGAATCTCGCAAAGAAGCAGTAGTAACAAAATACTCTTCTTCTTTCTCTCTTATTCTCTATATTTTTTCTCTCTATAGCTTGAATGAATTCGTGAAAAATAATGAAGCCCTAGGCCTCTATTTATAGAAGATTTCTAGCTTAGCACCGCCGTGTGAAAAGGCAAGTGGCTCGATTTAATCGGGTTCGACTTTGTAATGTGAAACGACAAGTGGTTCGACGCTGTAATGTGAAACGACAAGTGGTTCGACGTCGTAAAGGTAATTACTATTAAAAGGTAAATACTATTAACGAAGGTAAATACTATTCACAAGGGTAATTACTATCGACGAAGGTAAATACTATTCACAAGGGTAATTACTATTGATGAAGGTAATTACTATCGATTGAAGAGACTCTTAGATGATGACATATGAGCCCCCATAAAATAATCAAACTTACCACAAATCATTTTTTTTTCATCAACACATATTTAATCTTTCAACAATTATTAATCATTTATAACTTGTCGTCTCAATTATTGATTTAATACTATAACATATTCTGAGATGATATTGTGACAATAATTGAATCAATAATATAAGAGATATGATGCAAAGAATTATTTGTAGTAATAATTGAGCATAGGTGAGTGACTTCACGTAAGCATCAATAATCAATACCGTGTGCTACTATGCAACTACGCCAGACATCGTATTCTTTTACCACCGGGTAGTTCAATAGTTTTAACGGTAACACCTCCGCCAAGTTATTTTTATAAAATATTTTTGTCGTTTTCTCAATCCGATAATAATTACATTATGGGGTCCACCAATGATTGAGTAGTTTGTATGAATATTCCCTAACAAAAAAATATTCCCCGACCAAACGTAATATTTTATAACAACTTGCATACTTTGCAAAATTTATAAATATTACCCACAACTATAACATTATATCAAATTTATTCCATAATATTCAAAAATAATATTTATAGAAAAATTCATCTTTATTTATAAAAGATGGGGTCTTACAAAGTTAGGATCCCATTGTTTCTACATTATATATAGTCCATTTATACTCTTATTTTTAGTTGGTAATCATAATTAGTTTAAATCAACAATTAAGTCCATAGTCTTAGCATATAAATATAGTGAGTTAATTAATGCATAGTAGTCTAAAGTTAACACTTTCTCTTGTGGGATCGATACTTTTTACTTACTCAGACATTTGTTGACCGTGTATACTAAGATGAGTTAGAGCTCTTTTATAAGAACTATAAAAGAGGTAACACCTACAAAATAACAAAACATGTATGAAATTCACACACCATGCATGCAAAGTAACTACAAAACATAGGTTTAAGCAACTAATTCAAGTAATAGATACCGAATAAGTAGGTATAAATCCTACTTATCAGATGGTCTTATGATACGGCCTAGACAAATGTCTTCTTTGATAGTGAGCCACATAGATCACACCCCACCATTATTGGTGGCATCACGTCTTAGATTGTGGTATGATAGTATGTCACCATCAGACATGGTGACTGTAGATCAGCTGTTGCAACATACTATGACCCTCTTGATATTTCAGGTTCTCGCAGGATTTGTGGAGGGCATACTGGATCACTGGGTACCAGAGAGGCAGGTTTTCTGGTTTGGGACCCAGGAGTTGACTCCGACTCTAGAAGAGTATACACGTTTGACGATGTTGCCACTTGACAGACCTTGCGTACGTATGGCTATTGGGGACATGAGTTAACGGTTTATGACCCTCACCGGCCTGAGGCGTAGGGTTTTGCAAGATGAGATCACATCCGACCACGTGATATGCCAGCATTTTTTGACTGACAGATTTGGCTCTGAGGACAGCTATGCTCGTAATTTTGGGGATTTCACCATACCAAAGAATCAGTGGCATTTAGCCAGAGTGGATGCATTATTGATGTGCATAGTGGCATATGTGTACATTCCACGATATATGGATGAGCTGGATATCGGTGTTATCATTGCAATGAGAGCTCTCAGGGAGGGTCGTACCATCATTCCGATGATTGTGGTGGATACGTTGAGGTCGGCCACGTTTTGCAGCACCTACCCTACAAGGGTATTTACAGGCAGTTCGGTCATGCTATATGTGTGGTTTATGTCACACTTGAGACCGATTGGGACCTTCTGCCGACACGGGTATTGCTTTACCCATGATATAGCTATGTCTTACTCCTTTCAACCATCGGAGTGTATAGACGCTATGTCTTGGTTGGTATTTTTTGTAGAGATCAGCGATCCATTTGACATCCTGCAGTGTACAGGGCTCAGCTCACCTTATAGCTTCATTATTCATGCTCCGGGCATAGATTATTTCCCTCTGGCTGGTTTGAGGGGCATGGCTACCTATCACCCACTGGTCATGATGTCGCAGTTTGACCAGTTCCATGACTTTCATCCTTTTGAGGGGGCGCTAGGTCAGCATTTGGCTTCTCGCCATCTATCATCCGAGGATCGATCCTGGGTTTATACATGTTGGGATCAGCGTGAGATAGCTGCTTTTTCTGTTAGCCTTTCGGGCTGTTCGCTAGAGTATTCTGCGTGGATGGAGATAGAGACTTTGTGACACCCCTAAAATAGGTATACATCACCTATTCTGAGTCGTCAAATACATAGTACAGAATACAAATACAACTTAATTATACAACTGTCGTGTAAAGTACGACAAAACATAAGCTGTGAGTTTTAATACAAATATTATCGTCTAGACAATATTCAAACTCAAATTCAATATTATTACATTTATTTTCCACTATTTCACTTTGAATAGTGAGGACTACTAATGCTATCATCCGTCCGCTACTCCATTCCTCGACTAGTCCTCGCCACGTTCTCATTTCTCAAGAGAACAATAAAAGTAAAAGGGTGAACTCAACTAGCCCAGTAGGAAATATTATGACTAAGATAATGCAGAATATATTATCGTTAGCCTTCAACAGTGTTAAACTGATACAATATAACAACCATCAAGTTTAATCGCAATGAACAAGTAATCCATTAAAAGAGTCAAGTAGAGAATAAAATCTACTATCTTTTATGATTTAAAAGGTTTTTCATCACTTTTATCGCTGGGACTCAGCTTAATAAATAATCCACATCATCGAATCACCCCTGCACTACGGCCAAGGATATTCTTTAGTATCACGACCATAATTATTGGATGGTATGATCATAATCTTTCAACAGTTCCAGCCAACGTCGTTGTCTCATGTTGAGTTCCTTTTGAGTGAAGAAATATTTGAGGCTTTTATGATCCGTAAAGATCTCCACTTTCTCTCCATACAAGTAATGCCTCCAAATTTTAAGTGCGAAGACAACAGCTGCCAACTCTAGATCATGAGTAGGATAATTCCTCTCATATTCTTTGAGTTGTCTTGAGGCATAGGCTATGACTTTCCCATGTTGCATGAGAACACATCCTAACCCTTTGCCCGAAACATCACTGTAGATGATAAATCCCTCCAAACCAGATGGTATTGTCAGAACAGGTGCTAAAATGAATCTCCTTTTGAGTTCTTGAAAACTCTTCTCACAATTCTCGCTCCAACCGAACTTTGTAACTTTCCAAGTCAGCTGAGTTAATGGAGTAGCGATTCAAGAAAACCCTTCTACGAATCTCTGATAATAACCAGCTAAGCCGAGAAAGCTACGTACTTCGGTCACTGATTTAGGTTGCTCCCAGCTTTGAATAGCTTCAATCTTTGCTGGGTCAACAGATATTCCATGACTTGATATCACGTGCCCAAGGAATGCAACTTCCTCAAGCCAGAACTCGCATTTCTTCAACTTGGCATATAGCTTATTTTCACGAAGCTTTTGGAGTATCAGCCTCAAGTGTTGCTCATGATCTTCACGGCTTTTGGAATATATGAGGATGTCATCAATAAAGACGACCACAAAATGATCCAAATATTCCTTGAATACTCGGTTCATCATATCCATGAAGGCAGCAGGAGCATTAGTCAATCCAAAAGACATGACTAAGAATTCATAATGCCCGCATCGAAGTTCGAAAGGCGATCTTTGGAATATCCTCGATTTTAACCTTCGGTGATGATATCCGTAAGCTAAGATCGATCTTTGAAAAAAAATTGTGCTCCTTGTGGCGATCAAACAGTCATCAATATGTGGAAATGGGTACCTATTTTTGATGGTGACATGATTCAACTCCCGATAATACATACAAAGTCGCATACTCCCATCTTTCTTCTTCACGAATAGAACAGGAGCACCCCAAGGAGACGTATTAGGACGAATGAAACCAATGTCTAACAATTCCTGCAATTGGGTCTTTAACTCCTAAAGTTCAATAGGAGCCATTCGATATGGGGCTTTGGAAATGGGTTTTGTACCGGGTTCAAGGTCGATACAAAATTTAACTTCACGCTCTGGGGGTAGGCCAGGAAGTTCTTCAGGGAATACGTCAGGAAATTTATTAACAATAGAAATATCCTTCAAATCTGACGTATTTTTGTTTAAATCCGTGACATGATCTAAGAAAGCTTGACATCCGCTTTTCAATAAACGAATAGCTTTATGGCTTGAGATGACCGTGATTGATTTTAATGATTTGGTCACTTGAATTCGCATAATAGGTTTATTAGGAATATGAAAGCTAACAACCTTACGAAAACAATCAATTTTAGCATGATGAGTAGTTAACCAATCAATCCCTAGAATCACGTCAAATGCAAGTATTTTTAAGGAGATAAGATCGACAGTAACGTCGATTCATTGATTTGAATCAAACAAGACTTATAAGCGATTGGATGTAATGAAGGTTTCTCCTAATGGAGTTTCAACGAGATAAGTCAAAGTCTAATTTCTCCCGAGTCAAATTTAAACGTTGAGCGCAAGTAGGAGAAATAAAAGAATGGGTAGAACCCCAGATCAAATAAGGTATAGACTTCACTAGAGTTTATGATAAGCTTACCCGTGATAACCTCGTTCGGGTTCCTTGCTTTCGGGAGGTCACAACAAACGCCTCCTTCACTACCGGCTTTGACTTTTTTGGGATGACCTTTGGTGCCTCCATCCTAGCTGAATTTGACTTTGGTGAGCGACAAAATCGAGCTAAGTGACCTTCTCTTCCATAATTATAACATGCTTTGGACTGAAAGATCGCGCAGATTTTGATCGATGTGTCCCCCCTCCGCATTTGAAGCATATGATAGGTGGTCGTTCTCCTTCCTTAACAACGGGTCTTTGGTCTTTGATGTCTTTCCATCATTGTTGAATCTCCTTTCTTGAAATGTCCATTTTATTGTCATGGCTATGATTACCAAAGTGGTTACCATTTTCGCATATTGATTCCTCCACGTTTGTTGTCACCGCTTCGATGATCAATTACCCATCGGGTATTTTCATTCGTCGATCGCTTTCTCTTGGTTGCATTTCGTTATCGCGCCAAACAATCGAGCCCTATTTATAACATCTGAATATAAACACAGTTTATGATAAATAAGATATTGTCGTATCTCCGATTTCAAACCTCTTAAAAACATTCGGGTCATTCGCTCCTCATTATCAACCAAATGGGATGCAAACCGGGATAACTTCGCAAATTTATCCTCGTATTGCGACACGGTCATATTGTTTTATTCCAACTTGATAAACTCCACCTCCTTCATGTGACGAATACTTTCGGGAAAGTACTTGTCGTTGAAACGACTCTTGGAACTTCTTCCAAGACATCTTGAAAAGGCCAGTCAGTACGCTTTTCTGATTCCCACCAAGAATCGCCTCTTCACGCAACATAAAGGTGGCGAAGGGAACCTTTTGTTCCTCGGAGCATCCCAAGACATCAAATATCTTGGTTATCTGCATTATCCATGCTTTCGCCTTAAGTGGTTTTGGCTCTCCAATAAACTCCGGTGGTCCTAGCTCCTTGAACTGTTTGGTGGTGACCGTCCGAGAGTTAGCAGTGTTTCCACCTGTATTTTGGACAGGAGCCGCTCTCGCCTGATGTTGAATGAATTGCATGAAGCCTCGGAACATTCCATCGTTCATCATTTGGTCAGTGTTGTTGTTTGCATGAGGATTGTCGCTTTGCGATGCACACATTGTCACGGTTATTGATCTGTGGAGACTCAACGGCCTCCTGTGCTCCATTGATGTTCTCAACATTCTCGGATGCCATTTTCAAATACTACCACAAAACAAGGGTTAATTGACATGAAACATATTATCCCTACACTCTAACTGACCAATTAAATACTAAATAAACTTAGGTAGGTCATAGTAGCGAAGGAATTCCCCGTCTCTCACCTCCTAGTTCTAGTCTCACATCTTAGCCAGGGATCATATCCCTAAGCTTTGATACCAACTGTGACGCCCCCAAAATAGGTATACATCACCTATTCTGAGTCGTCAAATACATAGTCTGATGAATACAAATACAACTTAATTATACAACTGTGTAGGTAAAGAAACGACAAAAACATAAGTTGTGAGTTTTAATACAAATATTGTCGTCTAGACAATATTCAAACTCAAATTCAATATTATTACATTTATTTTCCACTATTTCACTGAATAGTGAGGACTACTAATGCTATCATCTGGTCCGTCACTCCATTCCCCGACTAGTCCCTGCTACGTTCTCATTTCCTGAAGAGAACAAATTTACAAAATTATTGATCTACCTGCAAATCTAAGCATAGAGGCACTTCAGTCTCCTCCATTTTGGCTGTAAAGTAAAAGGGTGAGCTCAACTAGCCCAGTAGAAAATATTATGACTAAGATAATGCAAAATATATTATCGTTAGCCTTCAACAGTGTTAAACTGATACAATATAACAACCATCAAGTTTAACTGCAGCGGAACAAGCAATCCATTAAAAGAGTCAAGTAGAGAATAAAATCTACTATCTTTTATGATTTAAAAGGTTTTTCATTACTTTTATCGCTGGGACTCAGCTTAATAAATAATCCACATCATCGAATCACTCCTGCACTATGGCCAAGGATATTCTTTAGTATCACGACCACAATTATCCATGCACTACGGGCCAAGAATATTTGTGTATTCAATAATGGTCATGATCATGCCAACAACTGTCCATCAATGCACTACAGGCCAATGAGGACTTTTACCACATCATTTGTAACATTACGGTCATGATTACACCGAATAATCCCTGGTCATAATCATACCAAGACCATCTATGCACTATAGGCCACAGATGACTTTCACCAAAATATAAACATGAGGATGATGACAATGATATAAAAATTCAATAAAACAAGTTCAAGAATTATTTTATCCAGGAACTAATAACGTCCAAATTGTTAACATGATACTGCTTTGTAGAGTAAAATTCAAGAATGTTCAGAAGAATATTTCCATGAAAACATACTGGATGAAGCGCAAATATCAAGGATATTCCACTAATTTCATGGAGTTTAGAAGTCAAAACTTTAACCAACTGAGTATAATAAGGAATGGAATAACAAAAGTAATCACCAGGCATGCGATAGACAACACAGGCAGGTTATTCCAACAGAATAATAAATAATGGAATCAGTCCCAGATAAAATGAGCAATGTATGTGATTGTCCAGCGAGAATAATAAAGACGGAATCGAGTCCCAAGGCGTAAACGCAGCATACATGATATTCCAAATGTAATAATAAAAGACGGAATCAGTCCCGCAGAAAAACGCATGCATGAGGATATTCCAATGAAGAATAATAAAGATGGAATCGGTAGGCGTAGAACGCATGCACAGGATATTCCAACAGAATAATAAAGAGCGGAACCGGCCCGGTAGAGAACGCATGCAGCATGTGGATGTTCCAATGAGAATGATAAAGAATGGAACAATGAAGAATTTCACCAAGTATAGGGTAGCCAGCGTTATCTGAGTTATTCCAACAAAATAATAAAGAATGTAATAACAGAAGTTCTCTTCATAGATAAGAAATAAATAATACTCCCTACCTTTAGAAAAACTGGATACTGAAATAGTGAGGTAGCAGACTTCTCTTCTTTGTTCTATAATTTCTCTCTATAATAATCGCTCTAAAGCTTTTGTGAATTGGTGAGAAATGAAGGAAGAATGAGCTTCTATTTATAGAAAAATATAGTTTCGATAATTGCACGTTTTGGGGCTCAAAAAATTTCAGTACAATACCTCCAACTTTTTCTTTATTTTTAATTTAGTCATGGAAGTATTATCAAACTTGCACCACCTCCCCTAATAGTAAATAATGTGATTCAATAGTAAATTATGTGAATCAATAGTTCTAGAACATGTGAAAATACTAATTACGATTATAGTACCTCCATCTATACCTCCATTTTTAACTTAGTCATGCAAGTATTATCAATCTTGCACCAACTCCCCTAATAGTAACAAGAATGTGAAACAATAGTATACACATGTGAACAAATAGTTATAATCATGTGAAATAATAGCAATCAATTGCTCATTTATCCAAGTAAAAACACGATTGGTCAATATAACCTCCAGACATCAATTATTATCGAAATAATTGTCGATTTTTACTAACACAATTAATTCCAACACAATGAAACCATTTTTATCATAAATATAAATTTTGAAATTTCGAAGTTTGACTTTTCCCCAAAAAGTCAACAGACCAAATAGTGAATTCTGGAAAATTTTGTGTTTATAGACTATTTTTACTAATTTCATCGTTACGGACTCAAATATCACGTCCAAGGCGTCTCCAAATTCAACTCGAACACAACTTCAATTTTAATAACATTCATCATTAATATTATAACTCACAATATTTATCAACCGAAGTCGTTCCGTGAAAGAGGGGCTTTCAATAAGGATTTCTCCTATCATGGCGCAATTAGGTGACCAAACCTCTCCTTGATGTAACTTCTAGACATTGTAAATATTGCAATTTAATAATATGAATAACTTTGTCATCTCAATTATTGATTTAATAAAATAACATATTATGCGAGATGATACTATGACAATAATCGAATCAATAATATGAGAGAGATATGATGCAAATGAATCATGTGTAATAATTGAGTATAAGCTGAGTGACTTCTCACGTAAGCATCAATAATCAATCTGAGTGTGCTACTATGTAACCACAGCAGTATCGTATTTTTACTACCGGGTAGTTCAACAGTTAACGGTAAAACTTCTGTCGTTATTTTCATAAAGTATTTTTGTCGTTTTCTCAATTTGACAATAATTCCGTTGTGGGGGGGGGGGGGGTCCACCAATGATTGTGCCGTTGTACGAATATTCCCTGTTAAAATGAATATTCCCCGACCAATCGAATATTATATAACAACTTGCGTACTTTGTAAAATTTGTAAATATTACCCACAACTATAACATTATATCAAACCACACCATAATATTCAAAAATATATTTCGAGAAAATTTAATCTTTATTCAAAAAGTTGGGGTCTTACAGACTTCATCGGTCGCGGTAGTATCCACATTGCCGAGTAGTGATTCAGATGATGGAGAGCCCATGGAGGAAATTGATTCCCACATCGAGGAGGAGCCATTTATCGGGTTGCCAACATATCCTTTAGAATCTCCCAGAACTAGCACGATTGTGATCCAACAGTCAGCACAGTACTTCGAGCAGAGACTTCATCTCATGACCTTCGAGAGAGATCAGGCTAGAGCCTTATTGTTGATAGCCCTTGATGGGAGAGAGGCAACTTTGTTAGAGAGAGACGAGGCATTAGCTCATATAGACACCGCTGTTGTTGAGCGGGATGAGGCCAAATCAGCCAGAGATACCATGACAGTTGAGAGGGATAGCGCTATATCTGCCGAGAGATGTAGCCGTTATAGATGGTGCTGCAATGAGGTCTCTTACCACTGACATAATTGCAGAGATAAACACATACATTGATGAGCATAGAGTCACCATGCAGATGGTTGTAGATCTGTTGGCTCGCGTGGATACCCTAGTACAAGAAACCATAGCGTTACCTTTTTCTGCTGAGAGGGATGCCATGTTGGGTTTGATAGCTCGCATATACACTGATTTGTAAATGGGCTTATATTTTCCTGCACAGACTAGCTTAGGCATTTTTTCATGTACAGTTTACATTATGTATATTAAACATCATTATATATATAGCAGGGAAATATATTTTTGATCATTTCCCTTTTAGATATGCCTGGATACTTGTTTGATATTTTGCCTGCTTCTTCAAGGCTTGTGATCTTGATGTAATCTGAATTCCTCCTTGATGGATGGACATTGAGTTATCTCTGGACAGTTCAGAATGGATCATTGATCTCTGTGTATCCTTACCATCTTTGGTGTCTTGGGACTGGTTTCTATATGGAAATGTGGAGAGGAGTGTGGCTTTTCCTCTCTGAGATTGAACATACCACAGATGGTCGCCAGCACTCCTATTTAGGAGGAGCCTAGTTAATTCCATCTCTTATGGATTGGTATTACTCTTTGAGGCACAACCGTAACTTATATGGTCGCCGAATCTCCTATTTAGGAGGAGTTCAGGTAATTCCATCCCTTTGGTCTGAAGCCAATGAAATGTAGTGGATTAAAGATTGATCCCAATACCAGATGACAAGTGTTTGTGTTTTGGTAGGGGGTGAGACCGAACCATAAATGGCTACCTACGTACTTCTATTGAAGAAGAGATCAGGTCTGCGTAGTTCGAACCTGGTGTAAGAGGTTCAACGCTGTTTGTGGCAGAAAAGGTGTAGGAATATTTTTGTTGCTTTTGTTTTTGTAATGAGAAGGGTGTAAAAATGTTTTTGTTGTTTTTGTTTTATTGTGACCGGACCATATAAAATGTTTGCCTATGTACTCCCATGTATTAAGGAGATCAGGTCAACGTAGTTCGCCCCTCAGGACGATTTGGAGCTGACGAAGAGCTTGATCCCATGTGCAGGACAGACTGTGGGGAAAAGAAAGTTTGATCCTAAGTTCAGGATAAACTGTAGGTGTAAAAAAGCTTGATCCCATGTTTGGGACAAACTACAAGTGTGAAAGGTTCAACCCCTAGTGGGATAACCGAAGTTGTATAAACGAAGTGAAGCCAGGCTACTGGCTTGAAGAGTATGTTTCCTTAAGGGGCAAAGTGTGGAAAAGAGTTGTATGTAGTGAAGGGTTAAAGAATCGGAATGACTGGTGACCTAATGATCCAACACCAGGATGTTTGCTTGATGGTAACCTCAGATATAGTACTGTTTCACGGCGTCCGAGTTGATGAGTTACGAAAATTCATCGTCGTCCATTTCCTATAACTTGAGAGTACCTCCGGTCAATACGTCTTTGACAATAAACGGGCCTTCCAGTTTGGAGTGAATTTCCCCTTGGACTGATCTTGGTTGTTAATGATCTTCTTTAAAACCAAGTCATGTTGTTTAAACTGCCATAGTCGGACTTTTCTGTCATAGGATCTGGTGATCCATTGTTGGTATAACTGACCATGGAAGATAGTCGCGGTTCGCCTTTCGTCTATTAGAGATAATTGGTGATATATGTCTTGTACCCATTGGTCTTCATCCAGCTGAGCGTCTATCAACACTCTAAAGGGATTCCATTTCCACTTCTATGGGTAGCACTAATTCCATCCCATAGGTTAATGCGTAGGGGGTTGCCCCAGAGGAAGTGCACATTGATGTTCTGTAAGCTAACAGAGTAAGAGGCAATAAGTCAGGCCATCCTTTGTGGTTAGCAGACATCTTTTGCATGATATTCTTGATGTTTTTGTTAGCTGCTTCAACAACACCATTCATCTTTGGACGGTAGATGACAGAGTTAAGGTGCTTGATATAGAATTTGCTGCATAACTCCTCCATCATTCTGTTGTTGAGGTTCTTAACATTGTCTGACACAATTACCTCTGGTTGTCCATATCGACAAATGACATTGTTTCTGATGAAAACAATAATGACTTCTTTGGTAACCCTGGGGAAGGAGGCTGCCTCTACCTATTTGGTGAAGTAGTCGATCATGGTGAATATAAAGCTATGCCCATTACTGGCTTTGGGATCGATGGGCCTGATCATGTCCATTCCCCACATTGAGAAGGGCCAAGGTGAACTCATATTGTGGAGCTCCCTCAGAGGGGCGTGGATGGCATTTCCATGAATTTGGCATTGATAGCACCTCTTGACGTGATCATCACAGTCAGCTTTGAGGGTAAACCAATAATGTCCTGTCCTGAGGATCTTCTTAACAAGTAGAGAGCCACTCATGTGTGGGCCACATACTCCACCATGGACCTCATCCATGAGTCTCTAAGCTTGGTCCTGGTCCAGACATCTGAGGAGACCTAGTTATGCATATCTTTTATAGAGTGCATCTCCGCTCAGGTAGTATTTCATAGCAAGTCGATGGATCCGCCTTTTCTCAGTCGGGCTTGCCTCAGCGGTTGTAGATCCATCTCGTAAGTATTCCTTGATATGCTGATACCAAGGGTGCTGGATGGGAGGTAGCTCATACGATACTTCTCCAACATAGTTCTTATAGGTTGGTGCCTTATGCAGGGCAAATGTGACGCTTGACACGTGTTCCTTGTCAGGCATGTGAATCAAGGAGGCCAAAGTTGTTAATGCGTCAGCAAAGTCATTCCTATTAGGAGGAATGTCTAGAAAGGAGATCTATTCAAACTCCAAAGCCATCTGTAAAACTTGTCGATTATAAGGCAATAAATATAGCTCTTTGGTTTGATAGATTCCCGTGCATTGTTTGATTACCAACTCCAAATCCCCAAAGACAGTTAACCGCCTGATACCCATTGAACGGGCAAGTTTTAACCCCATGATATAGCCTTCATACTCAGCTGTGTTGTTGGTGCTGACAAACTGCAATTTAACGTCGACGGGATACTGCTCCCCCGTACCGGATACTAGAACTGCTCAAGCTCCGGAACCTTCCATATTAACAGCTCCATCGAAATACATTTTCCATGTATGGCATATATCATACTGATGGTGTTGCTGAACTGCCATTACCCCTTCATCGAGGAAGTATGTTTCCAAGGGTTTGAAGTCCCCTGAAGGTGCGGCGGCCAGTTGATCCGCAATTCCTTGACCTTTGATGAATTATTGCATCATGTAGACGATGTCAAATTGTTGTAGGATCAACTGCCATCTGGACAGCTGGCAATTTAACATGGGTTTATTGAACACATACTTGAGAGGATCCACGCGGGATATGAGATGGGTTGTGTGACCATGGAGGTAATGTTGTAACCTCATGGAAGCTGTGACGCCCCCAAATCCAGGTTCTCTAACCTCGGGTTTGGTGCTCACGATCCATCAAATATATCACATCTAACTACTCATTCATTAATGAAAAACATCATTCATAATATTCCTTAATACAACTTTTAATAATATCCCAAGTTAACTAACCTTGACATAACTTACATACCCTTATATAATCAAAAGGTTTACATAATTAATTACATGATAAAATATAACCATTAAAAGTTGACACTAACTACTCCTGAGCCTTGCCTTTGCCTTTGCCTTTATCCATGTTAGAACCTTCTGCTACATCAGCATTAACTGAAATATTTTATTTAAGCAAGGGTGAGCAACGAGTTTGCCCAGCAAGTTAAAATATACAATAAATGATATATATCATGAATAGAAGAGTCTAGCTTCTTTAGAACTTCAACAATAATCAAAAGATTTCGAAGTAGCTGAATAATAATTCAAACTCAATACTAAAACTTTCTCCCATTTCATACTGAATAACATATCAGAGATGAAAGAGTAAAATTCTTTCAAAGATTCAATAATATTCGATTGAATAATAAGAATTAACAATACTGCAACAATATTCAATAAAGTGGGATATACCCAGATTTCATGCTGAGTGATCACAAAAGGATCATGAACTACTAGAGGAATCATTTAGTTATTAAAACTAAACTACCACAAGAATATAAATTAGTTATAAAAACTAAATTATACTCTTACGCAGTAATGCTTGGAGCTGACCAACTCCTTTGTACCCTATATTATGCATAATACTTAATAATAGCGCATAGGTCGATTTACGACATTAAAATTTGTTCATCTCAGTCTTACATCACGAGTCCATACCACAACAATATGGTTTGGATTACTTTCAAAGAAATACTATGATTTCAATAATTAATAACAATACTAATCTAGCCGAAACCAATGACATAGATCTTCCAATAACAATTCAGTTCATAATAAATAGAACATTTCATGCTTTAACAAATATTAGTCTTGCCGAAACAATTAAAGTGAGACATGATTTATAAATAGTTCAAATAATAGAAAAGGAATCAATTGCACTACGTATGTAATTACAATAATCATTATAGATGTGAATAACTATCAATAATTATTCACTACCATGCTTGAAAAATAGTAACTTTCGAGTTGAGTTAGGAAACTTGCTCGATTAGTTGACTCATCGCTACTTGCAATTTAAGTTAACTTCTTTTGTAAGACCTATCATTGATAAAATCGATCTCTTAATTAGCATCACATATCTTACTCATAGCAATTTAATATGAAATCACATAACCAATCATTAGTAAGTACACTATACTATCGTAGACTTAACACTTACTCGTTCATTTATAAGTTCGTAATATAACTTGAAAAACTATTTATGAACTCAATAGACTTAATATATCATTTCAGTTTCTATTTCAGCAAGCTAAAACAACACTGACATCTCTTCTGACATTTTAGTTTCCCTTTTCAGCAACCTGAAATGTTCATTTCGGGAAGCTGAAATACACTATTCACGAAAATATGAAATCAGCTTATTATTTTCTAATCTTTTGGCCAATCATATATACATATATTCCATACACAAAAGTATTTTTCTGGAATTTTTCAACTCCCTTAAGTAATTTTCAAAAATCAATTTCTAGTAAATTCCTTAAGAAATTAGCTACCTCTTACTTAACTCCAGAAATCCCCAACTCTTGGCGGGATCTTACACATGTTAACGTGAGCTTACAGTTTAAATTTCAAGGCCATCGGAGTTATATAACTCTGGTTATAGCGATTTCCGTCGAGAAAACACAAAAATTGAAATAGCCATAACACGCTCATTTTAAGTCGGAATGAGCTCATTTTTGGACACAACATACTTTATCCCATATATTTTCATCCCCCATAAGGCCAGATTTTATCTCATTAAATAAGTGGCCGAAACAGCCCTTCCCATTTCTTGGCAGCAGCTTTTTAAGCATTTTCTTATTTTTCATCCTTTACTAAAATCATTCCACACGAAAATCTACAAATCCTTTTTAAGTGGTTCCACTTGGATATTTTAGAAGACTCATAGATCTAACTCTAGGACTTGACCACGCTCAAAAATTCAAAGTAGAATGAGAGATATGATCATTTCCATATCATACTTTGTTTTCTCAAAAATCTATTTTTCAACATTTGGTGTCTTTTAAGAAAACTTCTCTATTTTCACATAAAATCAACATAGCTCAACATAATATTTAAAATAACTCATATACTCATGGATCTAACATGATCCATGGTTTAATTCACCAAATAATCAACAATCATAAGATCAAACACAACAAAAGCTAAGAAAAATTTGATTTTCAAACTTTTGAAAAACCTAACTCATATTTCTTAGTTTAGATTCAACTTTTGATCCATAAAAGAGTTGGATCTAAATATGAAACACTTTTAAACACCAAGATCTAAGGTTTTAAGCCTCAAGATCATAGTTTGACAAAAATCGAAACTCAAATCATCACAAAGAGAAATTAAACTATAAAAGTAGGGATTTCTTATACCTTCTCTTGATTCCTCTTCTTCTTTCTAATACTTAGATTATGGGACATAAAAACTTACAAAACTCTCCCTCTCTTTCTTCTTCTCTCTTGACCGAAGTCTCTCTTTGCTCTCTCTCTCTCTCTCTCTTTTGTTTTGATAGCTAACTTAGGAAATAAAATGAAAGAAATAACAAAATAGATTTTTTGTTAGTAAATTAGGTATAGATATATTTAATGTATCTATAATCATCATCCAAAGTCTCACACTTCCTCTCTCTCCTAATCATTATAAGCTTACTTGCACTCTTGGTTTAACTTGTGGGTTGAATGAAAAAGATAAGAATGAGACCAAAGCTTGATACCTAGCAAGTTAGTCACCTACTAAAGTAATATAATGATTACATGCCTCTCCCTTTCTCCCCTCTATGTAAATTTCGGCCATGATGGCCTTCTTGGGCCCCTTTTTATTATCTTTTAAGCTCCATTTAGCTTACTTAATGGTCCAAAAGGTCCCCCCCCAATTGGGCTAAGAGTTGGGTCAATCAATTAATTATTTAGGCTAGAAATTCTAATTCTTTGGGCTTGCAATTCAACATAGTTTATACTTTTTAATTTTTATCCATTCCCCATTATTTAATTAGGGTTCCCTTACACACATTAGTAAGTTAATTTCTTACTCACATATCTTTAATTTCATAACCCAATTAGACTTGCTATTCTTAGGTTATAAAATTAATTAATGGAGACGATATAAATAAATCTCTAAGGATTAGTATATGTTTTTAAATACTAACATTCTCTTAAATTATAACCCCATAGGTTATTTAATTATCACACCTAAAACATATATTAGGTTACATAACTTTATTCTTCATCTCTTTACAAAATAAATGCACACACATTATATAATACATATTTACGCAATCACGTGCTTAATTCACATATGTTTTAAAATATTTTCCCCTAGTTTACTAACTTATTATCCCAAATTGACTTAATAAGTTATAAACACATACATACTCATATCAATAATCAATTACTTAAGGATTGTAAATCCTTTTAATTTAGTAATCAAGGCTAACATTCAAGCTATGTTAATTTCTTACATAACTTTCATTACTCTTCCTTGAAAATGATTAAGTATACTTCTTAGTTAATAAATTAACTATCTAGCTTAATTATCATATACACTTATATGATTCAAGTAATTTCTCTCTTTTAAAAAAAATTATTCAAAAATTTTGAATTATGTGAAATTCTGGGTTCTCACAGAAGCCCATGCTAAAGCACAACAAGTCTTCTCAATCAGAGTGTACTTATGTTCACTGATGCTGAATCTTTTGCTGAGGTAGTAGATAGCTTGTTCTTGGCCTTTAACGTCTTTTTGTCCCAGCATACAGCCCATGGCATTATCACTTATGGACAGGTACATGAATAGGGGAACATCATCCCTGGGTGGTACCAAAATGGGAGCTTTGACTAGCTGCTCTTTTATTATAATGAAGGCTTTCTGGCACTCATCATTCCATTTCATGGAGGAGTTCTTCCTTAATATCGTGAAGATGGGCTCACATGTTGCTGTGAGTTAAGAAATAAACCTGCTAATGAAGTTGATTCTTCCCAAAAATCCCCGTATTTCTTTCTCTATCTAAGGAGTGGGCATTTCCATGATGGCCTGGATTTTGTTGGGATCCGGCTCAATCCCTTTGTGGCTGACTAGGAATCCTAGCAACTTGCCTGATTTAATGCCAAAGACGCACTTGGCTGGATTCAACTTCAAGTTGTACTTATGCAACCTGTTGAAGAGCTTTCTGAGATGGTCTAAGTGGTCTTCTTCCCTTTGGGACTTGATAATGATGTCATCCACGTAGATCTCTATTTCTCTGTGCATTAAGTCATGGAAAAGAGCCATCATAGCTCACTGATAGGTGGCTCTGGCATTGATGAGGCCGAATGACAACCGTCTATAGTATAAGGTTCCCCAAGGCATGATGAAAGTAGTTTTCTCACAATCCTCCTCAGCAACCATAATTTGATGGTACCCCACAAAGCAATCAGCGAAAGAGTACATGACGTATTGAGCAGTATTGTCAATGAGAATGTGGATAAATGGCACGAGAAAGCTATCTTTGAGGCAAGCTTTGTTCAGATCCTGGTAATCCACATAAACTCGCACCTTTCCTCCAGTTTTAGGTACAAGAACGATGTTGGATATCCATTCAGGATATGTGGACACCATGATAATACCAGCTTGAAATTGTTTCACAATTTCTTCTTTCACCTTTAAACTCCACTCAGGTTTCAATCGCCTGAGCTTTTACTTGACTGACTTGAATCCTTTTTTAATGGGAAGGCGATGAAGGACAATGTCAATGGACAAACCCACCATGTCTTCATGAGACCATGTAAACACATCCTGGAATTGGGCTAGTAGCATAACCATGTCATTCCTCTGGTTTGGAGTAAGGTCTAAACCAATCTGGATTAACTTAGGGCTTTCTAAGGTTCCGAGATTGAAAGAAGTGGTTTGATAAAGGTTGGGTTTAGGTTTTTCTTCGACCCATTCTTTGATCTCCTGAGGCACCTCAGTGTCCTCTTGTATTTCCATCAAGTCTAAGTCCAACTTTTCATCAAAGTTACAATCCTTGTGGAGAAGAGGCATCTTATCAGCAAGTACATGCACATCTAAGTTCAGAGTCCTGAAATAAAATATGCTTTCACTTAGTATATATGAAATTGTTTAATCATATAAAGTGTTAGCATGTACTGACAAAACAAACTGCTAATATTGTACAGAAAAGTAAGCAGTTATGATATCTACAGGGCAAAAGGAGTTCCTGCCTATTTTACCCTTGTCGACCAATGCAAGGAGTGTATCTCCAATTGTCGAGGGCAAAGTCGTGGTGGACTGCAGTGATGGAGGGGCTGTCATCGTCCTCCTTCTTCTGAATGATGACCATTACATCTGGGCAATCATCGTCTGGGGTGTATCTATTTGTGTGCTCATCATGGACAATGATGCGTATGCCTGACATCATTCTAACGATGTCTTGCTTAATTATTTGTTCCTCTTCTTCCACTTTGGGATCTGTAACAAAGACTTCTTTCTCCTTTACCGGTATCAGCTTGGCAAATAACATAGCCATTACGTTGGCTGACACCTTTTCCGGAGGTTATGCGGACTCAGGATTCACAGGTGGAGATAATCGTTGTATAGCTGAAACTAGAGGAATCTGTTTATGCTTATGTGGATTCCTATGATTGGAACTGGAAGCATAGCCTAGTCCGACTGTCCCGGTTTGACTGGACATTTGAATTGGGTGCTTAATACCCTAATAATCTTTACCTAGCCCTCGTCCAGGTTGATGACCCAAAGACATCATTTCTTGAGTAGCCGACATTAGTTCGGCAGAAATCTTGGGTTTGAGAGGTGGCGCCCCAATAGGGTGGTAGTGAGTGTTGCTCACCTCCAGGGCGTGAATACTGACCAGCTCAACTTTTGAATTGAAGCTGATGAGTGGTATGTCACCATGTTTAGGACATTCCGGCTCAGCGTTAACCGGGACTAGGTTGTCATTAATGATGTATTTCAGTTATTGATAAAGAGTGGAGGGGACGGCCCCAGCCATATGAATCCATGGTCTTCCCAATAGCAGGTTGTATCCTGAATCTATTTTGAGCACGTGAAAAGATACGCAGAATGTATGGGGACCAATCTCAATTGGTAGTTCAATCTCTCTGACTGAATTTTGGCGGGATCCGTCAAAAGCTTTAATAACCGTATGGCTGCTTCGGATCCGTTTGAGATTGGCGTTCATCTTCAGCAAAGTAGCATAAGGACAGATATTCAGAGACGAACCTCCATCTACCAAAACTCCAGTTAGCATGTATCCGGAGGACAAAACCGCAATGTGCAACGGCTTGCAATGACCGGTCCCTTCGGGCAGTATGTCATCATCAGTGAAAGATATCACATTGTTGTTAAAAATGTGATCAACCAAATGTTGAAATTTTTCCACATCCACTAATTTAGGCAAGTAGGCTTCTTCCAAAACCTTCATTAAAATCTTTCTGTGATCCTCAGAAATGAAAACCAAGTCCAGTATTGAAATTTGAAGTGGAGCTTCTCTTAAGCTTAAAACCACCTTGGCTTCATTATGGCCCATAGTACGGAGGAATTTTTTAATCTTCTCCATGGGAACTTTCCCTTTTGATTTGATAGTAGGCTTTATCACCCATTGGGGAAGATACAGTGGATTTTCCTTCGACACTGTAGCAGTCGTATGAGAGGTGGATCCTTCAGCTTCTCCATAATTCCATGGGACTTTTTGTAAGCTGATAACAAGATATTGTGGTCTGAATGGTAAGCTAATTGGCTCTGGTGCAGCCAATTTTAAAGGATTGTCAATTCCTTTAAGTTGAATTGCTTGTATTGTAAATGGATTGACAGTCCCATCAGCCTCAGCGGATATAATTGCTACCAGCCCCTTCCATTTAGTAGGACATGTATTCTCACTCTCAAATAGCACCGTATCGTCATCTGCTAGTTGCAGGACACCACTGTCAATTAGATTCTGAATAAGGTGGCGGAGTGCCCAGCATTCTTCCGTGCTGTAACCGCGAGAATGGGAGTGATACTGACTTACTCCATCAGAATTAAATCGTCCTAAATGGTGATTAATTGGAGGTAGAAGGGAAGTGATCCTTCCTTCATTGATCAACATCTAGAGTATCTCCTCCATAGGTTGGCCCAGGTATGTAAATTCTCTTCTATTAGCAAAATCTCGACGGGCTTTGGCACTTATTCTCTTCGTCACTTTGTCTTCCGGTGTTTCATTCTCTGAAGGTGACAAGGGAGTATTCATAACAAAAGGGAGTAGACTAGCATGCTCCTAGCTGACTAATTGGCGTGTGACTTGATGCTGATAGGTCACCAATTCTGTCAATTGCTCAATCTGCTTACACAGAGCTTTCATCTTTCGTTCCATCACAAACTGGAACTTTGCATAATCCCATTTATCAACACCATCTTTGATGGTCTGGGATGATTCATCGTTAAAATTAGAACTCTGTCCACTGCTCCAATTAATCATGTTGACCTCTTCCTCTTTGTGTTGAGGAAGAGGGCTGTCTTGTATGTGAGGTTGATCTGGTTTGGTGACCACGATCTAACCGTTGTCTATTAAATCTTGGATCTTGTGTTTCAAGGCCCAACAATCTTGAGTATCATGTCCAGGTGCCCCGACATGATAAGCACATTTCTGAGCAGCATTAAAACCTCTCCCATTCGGGTTGCCTGGTGGAAGAAGATGTGTGATTTTCTTCTGAGTCGTCAAAAGAGTGAGAATGTTCTCGAGTGAGTCCCCTAAAGGTGTGAACACTCGAGGGCGCTTGACTTCTCCACCTTTTGGTAATGGAGGGTTTGAAAACTGTGCTTGAAAGGGAGTGTAATTTCTCCACTGGATAGGCATATTTTGATTGCCTTTTTGACCTTGTAGTATCAAAGAAACATCTTCCTCTTTCTTTTTATGGACCTTTCGGGGGTTGTTTTCATAAGTTCTGGACTGGATGTGTTCAGTAACATCTTAAAGGGCAGCTAGGTCTTGAATCTTTCCTGTCTTCAATCCCATCTCAGCCATCTCCCCGTGTTTAATCATTTCAGAAAATGGTTTACCAATGCCAGCTAAGACTCTTTCATAGAAAGGACTTTCTTGTATGTCTATGAAGGTCATGACCATTTCTGACTATGTCATAGAAGGAATAACTTGAGTAGCAAGGCGCCTCCACCTTTGAGCATACTCTCTAAAAGACTCATTGGACTGTTTCTTGACCTTGGTAATCTGGTACCGGTCAGGAGCCATCTGAGACTAGAAGCTATATTGAGTGAGGAAGGCATGAGCTAGCTCTTCCCAAATATGGATCTTTGAGTTGTCTAATCTGGTATACCAAGAACGGGCTTCTCCAGTCAGACTCTTATGGAACAGCTGCATTCTGAGCTTCTCGTCCTCTGCATAAGATCCAAGTTCTCGAATGAACACCTTCAAATGTGTGTAAGGATCTCCTAATCTGTCTTACTTTTTCAAGTCAGGAGTCTTAAACTTCTCTGGATAATGAACACCAAGGAATATACAAAGGTCAGCATATGAGACACTTCTGTGTGCTCCAATTCCTTTGATAGAACGAAGGGTTTCTTCCATTTGAAGGACCTTTTTCCTGATGGCACCGGTGTCTGGATCTCCTTTGAGATGGGTGTTTTTAGGGTTTCTGTCTGTGGTAATCAACTGAAATTATGGATTTGTTTTATCCGAACCTTGGGTTCTTCCTTGTGAAGAGGACTCTATATGTGTGGGCATTTTTGGGCCCTTCATGGACTGATGTAATTCTTTAAGCAGAATAGCCAAATCTGAAATCTGTTTACTTAATCTGTCAAATTTTTCACGGGAAACAGGATTAGACTGGTCAGATGAAGACATGATTGGCTGTAGGCTCGTGGCCTTTTTGGACTTTGAACGGGTAATAGGTCCGATTGTTTCCCTGCGAAAGACTTGCATAGTTTAGTCTTTAGGGAATGTGTAAATGTTTACATGCTATGTGATGTATCCGTTCTAGGAATATTATCCTGCAAAACTGATGTTAACTGTTTGTAATACAGGATAACATGTTAATTTAAATATGTATGTATACATAATTCTTCATATTTCTCATTACATGGAGACGAATATGGAATGAAATTACAAGTAACTGATTTTACGAGTAATTTGAAATGAGAAAGCATGAAGAGACTTTCCTTCGCATTCGATTTATCAGAGGTTGACCTATCTTAGGTTACTCTCGCGGCTTTTTGGCATGAAGGTTCCCAAATCATCGCAATTTACTCGACGAGAAGTTAATCCAGTCTTTCAACTGGAGTGAATTTGGGCGGTGCCTTTCCTGAGCCTCATTGGAATTAGTCTTCCTACGAGTCCAGTAATCAAACACCGATAGGATAGCCTCCTAATGGAGGAACCACACAACATAGATTCACATACAACGTGTCTCACCATTTATGAAAATGATGACATGTGTGAAGCACTAATATCACAAGCAGATATAGTGTAAAGCATTAAGCGCAGTAAATATATGCATTCATACACATTCATCATAAATATAAATGCAACATCCACACACAAGCATATAACAGTTTTGAAAAGATTGTAATAGCGGCTTAAGCCCTCTTACTGGAGTCCCCAGCAGAGTTGCCACCTGTCGACGTCGGGATTTTTATTTGTCCCTTTTTGTTCTTGTTCTTTAGTGTTCTCATGTTAGGTGAGATTTGTTTGAAAAAAAAAGTTGTGAAAAGGTCCGACATTTATATGTCGACGTTGAATTTGTAAGAGTCTTGATTGGTTTTTATATGGTTGTACCAACACAACTGGCGAGAAAAGGTTTGCACATTGACCCAATGATGTGACACTGCTAAACAGGTCTGTGAAACTGAGATTCATTAGGGTCTGGGTACTTGATTATGCAGAGGGAAGGTGTTAGGCACCCCCCCCCCCCGACATCCGTGTTACCATGGTGACCACCACTTTTCAAGAAATTGTTATATGAATATGTGTGTGTGTGTGTGGGGGTTAATGTGCTATTTATATGGAAGTAGTGCGAGGCCTCGTTCGCACCTATATACACAGGGTTTGAATTTGTGTAAAAATTTAGTTTTAAACAAGATATGGCAGTGATGTTTTGTAAAAAAGGTTTTTTCAAACCCTTATGCTCAATGGTAATTTACACCTTTTACACTTCAATTTTTATTAATTGTTCGGCTTAATTGCTTTTAATTTTCGAGATGCGAAGCATCTTCGAGAAAATAATGTACAAAGCAGTGTCGAACTCCTCGTGGGCATGAAAACGTCCATCACGGGAATAAATTTACAAGTTGCTTACAGTTGAAAATGTCTATCACGGGAATCGAATCTAGATCCAATAGACTGAATGTGTGATCACATGATTCCTAGGCTCATATGATGCCGCAATTTATATGAAAGCAATAAGCAGTTATATATATAAAAGCTGTAAATATATATACATACATGATCAGACATCACGAAGCACCTCCATGGGGATCGAGAAATATAAATAAAGTTGTAAAAGCAATCAACCGCCATGTAAGTAAACTCAGGCGGGAGAAAGAGACGAAAAAATATATATATATATATATATATATATATATATATATATGATAAACGAAACATAGGATGTAAAATCCAGGCTCATCGAAAAAAGTCCAGACATATATATACAATATGATATATATATATATATATATATATATATATATATATATATATATATATATATATATATATGAAGCGCTAGGATGTATGTAATCCAGGGCTCATCAAACAAAGTTTGACACACAGTTCATATATATATGTGTGTATATATATATATATATATATATATATATATATATATATGAAAGCAAGTAAACGCTCCAGACATACGTCTAGCCTTAATCAAGGCATAACTTCGATAATGTTAGTCCATATATAAATATATATATATATATAAGTATATATATATATAAGTATATAAATATATATATATATATATATAAACTGAAATAAAACCACGGACTAAAGTTCGGTCATACACACGCAACACGACTCTCAACGTGAAGAATGGTGTGTGCAAAGATGAAGAGAATGGCTTCAAAGTGTGTGAGAAGGCTTACAGTGGGCTGCCAAAGAAGACTTCTATAACTTTAAGTGGATAAACACTCGGCTCCCGCCGGTACAAATAGTAGCTATATGTGAGCTCACAAGTGTTTAAAATGAGAAAGCACTCAGTTTAGGGTGTGTACAGAGCAAATTTGACAGGGCTTTTTCGCCTTTTTCTCTAAAAAAATGGCCACCCCAAGCCCTCTATTTATAGAAGGGGGAGCCGCAGGTGTACATGCGGTTGCCCGGGATGCCCCGACTGAGGTGCACGTATACACTATGATGTACGTGCACGTATACACTATGATGTCCGCTCGAACTTTTAGAATTGCAATCTGGGCATTCGACTGAGGTGTGTAAGACCTATTTTGGACCGCCATTTTCGAGAGTTATGCAATGACATGGGATTAGAGGTTGTACAAAGTCATGAAGATGGGACTATGCCCTCCGGTCTTCAAGCTTCAAATTCTATCCGTTGCCCTGCGTAATAGTCACTCGGGATTGGACTTCCTTGGTTCTTGTGGGACATTGATGTGTATAAATGTATGTATGAGATGTTGAGACGGTGCAATGTGGCGTCAAGGTGGCAAGATGATGACTTTGCCCCTCACTGGGGTTATCTCTGGTTTGGGTTGATAAAGCAGACGTTGCTTAGGGTTATCTCTGAGATTGGACTGCTGCTAGTGTTGAAGGTCCTCAGTGTCATCTATGAGGTGTGCCTATCTTCCCGGTGTTATCTCTGGGTCTTGTACTGAGTGCCTCGGTGTGAGTGCCGAGGTTGAAGCTGATTGAATGCATTTGAACCAAGCATTTTCGGGGTTATCTCCGGAACTACAACTACACTCCTCGGGGTTATCTCCAAGGTTGGAACTGCTACTCCCAGTGTTATTTCTGGTACTGAGACTGAATATTTCGGGGTTATCTCCGAGATGAATCGGCCTTCTCCGGTGGAATTTCTAGTATTTGAACTACATGTTTCGGGGTTATCTCCGAGGTTGGAACTGATACTCTCGGTGTGTGTTCCGGGTTTAAACTGAACTTTTGGTGGTATCTGGACTGGATATGAGCTGTCTTCCAAGGTTATCTCTAAAAGACGAATCTGCCTTCCTGCAATGTTAGTAACAGGTGTGCAAAAAATTTTGAGTGTCTACAATAATATTGAGCGAATTTCTTTTGAGTTTAAGGAAACTTTGAGTGTAGCAAATAGTGCAAGTTTTCTTCAAGAATATCTCCACTATACCAGTCAGAATTAATCTCCTTTTAAGGAAAGGGGTATTATTTATTTCATATTCGTAAGAGATATTATTTTTCGTATTCGTAAGGAATATTATTTTCGTTCAATATTCATAAGAAATATTATTTTCGTTCAATATTCGTAAGGAATATTATCTTCGTTCAATATTCGTTAGGAATATTATTTTTGTTCAATATTTGTAAGGGATATTATTTTCATTCAATATTCGTAGAAAAAATTATTTTCTTCCATACTCTATAGTATGTAAGTAATATTATTTTGTTTCATATTCCTAAATCAACACTTATTTTGAAAAATATTGCTTCTATACTCCTTGAAATTAGTAGAATATCCTTGAATTTTGTGCTTCATCTAGTATTGTTTCACGAAAATATTTTTCTGAACTTTTTTTGTTAAATTTTAATTTTTCATGCCGGATTACTATTCATGGGCACTATTCATACATACAACACTATTCATACATACGGTACTATTCACGGGTTACTATTTACGAAGTACTATTCACGACAAAAATTGATTTCTTTTCTACCCAAATTATTTTTGAAATATGAATATTATTCTTGAATTTTACTCCACAAAGTAGTTATCATGTTAACAATTTGGACCTTCTTAAATTCTGGATAAATTAAATTATAAATCTTTAATATTTATCCTTAATCTCACTTGATTGATTTCTTATAGGCAAAACTAATGATTTGGCCACCAAAGTTGGCACGTTTTACTGAATACCCGATTGAACTTTTAATTTTTCGAATTACATCACTGAACTAATTATTATTTTACAATTAAGTCATTCCGTTAAAAAATATTGACAGACTTTAAATAATTCTTTGACATTCTTGTTGACTTGGCAAAAAAATAAAAAATAATCTTTGACGTGGCAAAAAAAATACATAATACTCATTTTAAAGTTTTAAAAATAACAAAAACATAATAAAATAAAACATATTATTTAAAAAAAATATAATTTTTAATAAAAAACAGATTTTTTAATAAACATAATTTTTAAAAAAACATATTTTTTTAAAAATATATAATTTATTAAAAAATGGAACTTTTAAAAAAAACCATAATTCTTTTAAAAAAGCAGATTTTTAAAAAAAAATGATTTTTAAAAACATAATTTCTTTAAAAAATAGATTTTTTAAAAACATAAAAAATTTTAAAACGTAATTTTTTTAAAAGCAGTATTTTTTTTAAAAAACATTATTTTTTTAAAAATAGAACTTTTTAAAAACATTTTTTTAAAAAAACAAATTTTTTCAAAACATAATTTTTTAAAAATACGTAAATTTATTAAAAACATAATTTTTTTTCAAAAAAATGATTTTTTAAAAACATAAATTTTTTAAAAGCATAATTTTTACATAAAATTTTAAAATCTGCTTTTTTTTTTAAAATTACGTTTAAAAAGCATTCTTGTAAAAAAAAATATATTTTTAAAAAATTATGTTTTTAAAAAGTTCGCTTTTTAAAAAAAATATGTTTTTAAAAAATGACTTTTTTTTAAAAAATTATGTTTTAAAAAAAAGTCATTTAGTTTTTTTAAAAAATGTGTTTTTAAAAATTATGATTTTAAAAAACATAATTTTTAAAAATCATATTTTTAAAAAAAATGTAACTTTTAAAAAGAGAAATTTAAAAAAGAGAAATTTTTTAAAAAATAGAGATTTTTTTAAAAAAACAATTTTTTAAAACATATTTTTAAAAACATAATTTTTAAAAAGCGGATTTTAAAAGTAATTTTTTTAAAAAATAGATTTTTAAAATTTATGTAAAAATTATGCTTTTTTAAAAATTCTATTTTAAAAAAAATATGTTTTTTGAAAAAATGACGTTTTAATAAATTTACGTATTTTTAAAAATTACGTTTAAAAAAAAAAAAATCTACTTTAAAAAAAAAAAAATTTAAAGTTAGTTTTTAAAAAAAATTATGTTTTTTTTAAAAAGTACATTGTTTAAAAAAATTACGTTTAAAATTTTTGTGTTTTTAAAAAAACTATTTTTCTAAAAAATTATGTTTTTTAAAAATCTGCTTTTTTAAAAAAATCTATTTTTAAAAAAAATCTGTTTTTTTAAAAGAATTATGTTTTTTTAAAAGTTAGTTTTTTAAAAAATATATTTTTTAAAAAATATATTTTTTAAAAAAATATGTTTTAAAAAATTTATGTTTATTAAAAATGCTTTTTTAAAAATTATATTTTAAAAAAATACATTTTATTTTATTATGTTTTGTTATTTTTAAAACTTTAAAATGAGTATTATGTATTTTTTTTTGCCAGGTCAGCATTATTTTTTTATTTTTTTGACAAGTCAGCGCCATGTCAACAATTATTTAACGTCTGTCAATATTTTTTAACGGTATGGCTTAATTATAAAATAATAATTAGTTAAGTGATGTAATTCAAAAAATTAAAAGTTCAATCGGGTATTCAGTAAAACGTGCCAACTTTGGTGGCCAAATCGTTAATTTTGTCATTTTTTATATCATTGTCGTCATCTTCATGTTTATGATGTGGTAAAATCATCTTTGGCCCGTAGTGCAAAGATGAACTAATGTACAGATAAATGATGTGGTGAAAGTCCTCATTGTCCCATTGTAATACGCACGAAAAAAAATAATGATAATAATAAATAACATATAAATTTATTTATCAATTTTTAATATTTTAATTGGACTTTACATTTTATTTGGGTCAAAGTGGTCATTTAATTTATGTGGGCTAATAAGTAGTAATAAGTGATGAATAAATTATTAATAAATTTTGGGCCTTAATATTAATTGAACCCAATTAGAAGTTTATGAGAACAAGATCTCTTTATTAATAAGTACTAGACCTAATTTTCATACATCTGAATAAAGTTACTGAAAGAAAAGAGATAGCAGCCGCTGATACAAAAAAATAAAAAGAGGAAGAGATCTAGGCGGTAGTGGTAAAGAGCAGAAAACAAAAGGGTAGACTCTCTCTATTAAGGTAATGTCAGTATGTGATCTCATTGCTTTCTTTTTCTCTGATAAACGAATTATGATGAATGAATTATTTTAATATTGATATCTATCACATCAGATGGAGTTGGTCATTTACTGAATAAAATATGTAATAAATTGATTTTGTTGGTGTACTTGCGTGAGCAGTGCTTTGGTTGAATAACCCATGTAATATGCACAACAATTATGGTGACCAAGTAAATTTTTGGAGTGCAGGATCACATGTTCCTATGTTATCTTAGAATAGAAAGCTAATTCTTTATATTTGGTCAAATCATGTATATATGGAATCATGTATAAAATAAGTTGAATATATATATATATATATATATATATATATATATATATTACTTTTGAAAGCGGAAGAAGAAGGTGGTATTCATGTTTGGTATTTAGGTTGATTATATATATTATATCCATTAAGAAAATTAATTAGTTAAAAATGAAATGATGATTAAAAGATTATTTATAATTTAATTGGATTTATTTTGTAAAATTGATGTAATTGGAGAAATTAATTTCATATTAATATAATTTATAATTAGTGGGTAACTATAATTGTATTATTATTACTTTTAATTAGATCGGACGGAGGGAATTTAAAGAGTTATATTTGGAATATAAATTTTGGAGTATTATCAATTGATATAAGGCGATGATTAAAGGCATATTAAATAGATTATGAATTATCTTGGAATTATTAGTTTGGATTATTTTTAATTTGAAGTGAATATATTTAGGTTGTGAATAACGTTTCGTATTTGATATCGTTGGCAATTGAGAGTAAGATTTTGTGGAGTGTGCTATAAATGGTTTGGAAGTATTAGGTACGGATTCCGTACTCCACTCCTTTGATTATTGTTGTATTCTTTATATCTAGTGATATCTTGTCTTTCGTTTCATTTTTCTATAATTCTATTGACACTCTTAAATGGAAATTTGATCTTTGATACTTTGGCTTTATTCAGTAATTTGAATTCCTTTCTTTCTATTACAATTTGTACATATTTCGTACTCTTTCAGCGATACTCTTGTTAAATTTGATTTGTTCGTTTGTTTCCTTATTTCGAATTATGTTATGATTTCACATAATTGTACTCTTTGAATTAGGATATCATGTTTAGTATTTATTTTTGATAATTGTAGAGCGGTACTTGTTGTTACCTTATTTTTGAAACCTTGTGACTATAATTTGATTTGGTTCAACATGTACATATAGAACCCTTTTGTTCGTATTATGTCGCATGTGTTGTGACATAGTATTTTTGTTAGAATATACCGTAGGGTATACTTGAGCTATAACCACCTGTGGGGGGTACCACAGGGATGTCGTCTTGGCACGAAAGGCATGACACTTTCCGTGGCGGTGTGATTAGTCCACGGCGTCTCTGTTTTGGGCTCCGGATGAAGTGGGCCATTTGGTGTTTTGTTGTGGGAGGTGTATGGGTTAACCCTAGTTTTCTGTTCTGCGGATTTGTGATATTGTGCCAAACACACCTATCCGATTTGCATATATTTGGATTCGCGGTCCAATGTTTGATTTGCCTATGTGGCATCATTTGACTTGCCTGTGTGGCATTGTTTTGACTTGCCTGTGTGGCAATATATATTTCCGAGTTCACTCGGTATGAAGTAACACCCAACTATTTGATTTAGCCTATTATTTCATCGTATTAGTTTTGTTTGTTTTTGTTCAGTTCAATTCATTGAGTTAGTTACTTCAGTTCGTTATTTCTTTATTCTTCTATTGGTTTCGTCAATTTTGTTTATTCAGATATATTCTTTTCAGATCTTTGGAGATTATATTTTCTTCCGTATTTACACTTGAGGCTTTGTTCAATATTTTGTCTCAATTATTTTCCTATATCAGTTGTATATCTTTTTTATATCTGTATCCGTACTGGGCAATTGGCTCATGTTGTGTTTTTTCCCAAGCGAGTTTACTGGGGGTGATTAAGGGCTAGTGTGATGAGAGTGTTGCCTTGACCATCTAGGTTGATTAAATTTTTGGTTTTGATTATTTTGATTCTAGTTGGAGAATTGTATTTAGTACTTCATTGATGGATATCATTATTAATATTTTGAAGTTATTAGTGTTCTGTTTACTAATTTTGAGGTTTGTTGTGCTTTGCACGTGACCTCCCTTTCCTTTTCGGGAAGGGGGTGTTACAGAGATGGTATCAAAGCTTAGGTTCTTTCTTGTAGAAAACCTATTTAGGTTTGACCTGTGAGTTGTGGGTAAACCATTGGGTAGACGTAGGAGTTTGATTCGATTTAGTTCTTTGTTTGGTAGGTCTCTATTTTGACCAACTGTCGATTTCTTTTCGATTTGTAGTTGATTTGAGGAAAATGGAATAATTTGTTAAGGTGATTTAGTAATGATATTAGTTAAGAATTGTGATTTAATCATTGAGGTGAATAAAGTTATACTTTGTACATGTGACGCCCCCAAAATAGGTATACATCACCCATTCTGAGTCGCCAAATACATGGTACAGAAAGCAAACTACAACTTTAATGATACAATTGTCGTGCAAAATACGACAACATATACTGTGAGTTTAAATACAAATATTATCTTCTAGACAATATCCATACTCAAATAAATTCTCATTATAATTATTCAAACACTATTTTAAAGAAATAGTGAGGACTGCTAAAACATCTTTCTAGAACCATCACTCCATACCCCGACTAGATCCTGCTATGTTCTCACCTCCTGAGAAGAAAAATGGAACAAAAAGGAAAAGAGTGAGCTCAACTAGCTTGATAAAGAATATTATGACTAAGATAATATACAACAAATTATCATTAGTCTTCAACAGGGAAAAATCTGATAAAATATAATAGACAACAAGTTTTAGATCAACAACTGCAGCGGAAACAACAATCCATTAGAAGAGTCAAGTAGAGAATGAGTTCTACTATCTTCTAAGATTTAAAAGTCCATCATCAATATTTTATCCCTGTAACATCAATCAATATATATCTTTAATCAAATATTTATCTTTGCACTACAGGCCAAAGATATTCATTTGTATCACCAGTCGGTCATGTTCATCTCAACACTTGTTCATCTTTGCACTACGGGCCAAAGATATTCATCAGTTAATCATTCATCTTTGCACTACAGGCTAAACATATTCAGTAATATCATCATTTAGGACTGAGGATGATGAAAAATATTTTAAAGAAAACGAATCCAGTGAGACAGAAGGACAAATAGTAGGGATTCGTATAACAGTTTATCCAAGATCAATAATACTTCATATTAACCAATTGTGAAGAAATTCAAAAATAAAGATCAAAACATGGATACAATCAAAGATAGTAACCATAATAGACATCTTGGACAAAAAGGGAAAATTTTATTTTTTCGGTGAATAGTCTTTGTATCGTGAATAAGGCAAGATATCGTGAATAATAACCCCGACATAAAAAGTTTCAAATTTGATAAAAAGTTCAAACCAATATTTTGGCATAATGATATCGAAAAAATAATATCATTTTCTGAAGAAAATAACATCCCTTACCTCAAAATAACTGGTACTTACCGGTGAATTTTGGATATAGTCTTGTGAAACTTGTCTTTGAATAGCAACTCTCAAAGTATCAAAATACACACAAAAATAATCTCGATAATCTAGAGAGAAAGAAAACTTGTTTCTGATGTGATTTTCAATTCTAACCTAAGCGTCTATTTATAGGAAAATGCTAGAACGTCATAGGAGACTAAAATAATAAAATAATAATTTATTTCATTTTTTCTCTTACGCAACCTAAGTTGCCAACAAAGACCAGCCACCTTTGAACCAAAAATCAGCAGGCCACATGTTTTCAAACAAGAGTGGGTCCTACCCATAATTTTAATAAAAATCATTTTATTTTTCGAAACTTCAGTAACTCATAGAAAATAGCCCGTTTATCAGAAAAATATAAATTTTATGTCCATTCCACACGAAATCGAATTCTCTACAACTTTGTAGCTTTGAGTTTTTCCAAATTCTAAATAGAAAATATCTGAAATCTCCAAACGGATGATTTTTAATACCTCCGCACCGACAAAATATTGATAAAACACCTCAGTATTAATTCCTTCATTTATAACCACATAAAATAAATCCATCATTTATATCCGCATAAAATAAATATTTTCTTATCATATAAATCAATAATTAATTATTCACAAATAATATTACAGAATCACAATAATGGCAATCAGTAGTTCGAGGTGAAGTAGGGGCTTTCAATAAAGATTTCTCCTTCTTGGTAGCGTAATTAGGTGACCAAACCTCTCCTTGATGAGAACTTTCTAGACATTGCCAATAATGCTATCTAATAATATTATTCAAATAATATGAATTATTGATCGACAATGGGAAATCTTGTGCGTTGATAATTAATGAAACAACAATAATATAAAATATCAACGCAACAATTATTGAATCAATAAAATAAAATATTGAGCGATAAGAATTACCGTAATAATTATTGAGTAGTGTCTCTTCTTACGTATGAATCAATAATTTAAAAAATCATGCATGCAATACTGGTGTACTCTGCATCCATCCAGCGTATTCATCGTATTTTAACCACCGGGTATTCCAACAGTGTTAATGGTAACAACTACGCCGTTATTTATAAAAACTCAACTTGTCATTTTCTTCATCCGACACTTATTCTGTTATGGGGCCTATAAATGGCTGCGCCGTCGTACGAATATTCCCTGACAGACAGAATATTCCACGACCAAACGAATATTCCCCGACAACAATGAATATTTTATAACCACTTGCTTATTTTACAAAATTTGGACATTTCACCCATAACCAATGTATTATATCAAATTAACACCTTATTATTCACAATAATAATTAGAGAAAATTTGATTTTATTTATAATAAGTTGGGGTCTTACAACCTCCCCTTCTTATGAAATTTCGTCCTCGAAATTGACGTACGTACCTGGTGTTTCGAAAAGGTGAGGATACCTCGCTTTCATTTCTGATTCCAACTCCCAGGTCATTTCTTCAATAGCATAGTTTCTCCATAAAACCTTAACTTGTGGTATAACCTTTGTGCGTAGGACATGCTCTTTCCTATTCAAGATCTTAACATGTACCTCTTCGTACGTTAAATCTTCGGCTATCTCGTCTGGTTCTAACGCAATAATATAGTTCGGGTCTTTCACATATTTACGAAGCATAGATATGTGAAAAATATTATGAACACGAGACATACTTGGAGGTAATGCGAGTCTATAGGCCACATTTCCTATTCGGTCAAGAATCTCAAATGGACCAACAAATCGTGGATTGAGTTTTCCTCTCTTCCCAAATCTTGTAACTCTCTTCCATGGTGCAACACGTAAAAATACATAATCCCTAATATTAAATTCCACGTCTTTTCTATAAAGAACAGCATAACTCTTTTGTCGATCTTGTGAGGTTTGAATACGTTGTCGAATTATTTGGATCTTTTCTGTGGTCATGCCTACTAATTTTGGTCCCAACAACGTTGCTTCTCCCACCTCGTCCCAGCATACTGGAGAATGATACTTTCATCCATACAAGGCCTCGAATGGAGCCATGCCTATACTTGCTTGATAACTGTTGTTGTAGGAGAATTCCACCAGTGGCAAGTACTTATCCCAACTTCCTTTGAAATCTAGGACACAAAGTCTTAATAGATCTTCAAGGGTTTGAATAGTCCTTTCCGATTTCCCGTCCGTTTGAGGATGGTATGCTGAACTAAATTATAAATCTGTGCCCATAGCTTTCTGCAAGCTAACCCAAAATTTTGAAGTGAATCTTGGGTCACGATTCGAAACTATGGATACTGGCATGCCATGCAATCTCACAATCTCATTCACGTACATATGAGCAAGGCGTTCAAGGGAATAAGTCTCACGTATCGGTAAGAAATGAGCAGACTTGGTTAATCTATCAACAATAACCCAAATCGCATCTATGCCTTAAGAAACTTTGGGAAGACCTGTAATGAAATCCATGGTAATGTGTTCCTACTTCTATTTTGAAATCTCAAGTGGTTGCAATGGACCCTTTGGCACTTGATGCTCCGCCTTTACACGTTGACAAGTTAAACACCTCGAGGTAAACTCCGCGATCTCTCTCTTCATATTGTTCCACCAAAATGTGTGTCGAATATCATGATATATTTTGGTACTCCCAAGATGGATTGCAAACGGTGTATTGTGTGCCTCCATCATGATTCTAGGCTTCAAGTCAGAATCGTTAGGAACACAAAGTCTGGAGTTGAATTGAAGTATTCCTTCTTCATCGATTCTTGCTTCTGGAATAGCACCTTCTTGCACTTTCTTCTTCATACGCATCAGCTCCAGGTCCGTAGCTTGAGCAGCTTTAACTTTATCGATTAAAGTCAGTTCTACTCGTATATTCGCCATCATCACGTGGGTCCCTCGAGTCTTTAACTCAATCTCCATCCTTTGTAAATCTTACAAAATGGGTCTTTGTGTTAACAACATCGCACTCATACCCGCAAACGATCTTTTACTCAATGTGTCAGCTACTACGTTTGCTTTTCCAGGATGGTATTGGATGGTATGGTCGTAATCTTTCAGCAGCTCGAGCCAACGTCGTTGCCGCATGTTAAGTTCTTTTTGGGTGAAGAAATATTTGAGGCTTTTATGATCCGTATAGATCTCCACTTTCTCCCCATACAAGTAGTGTCTCCAGATTTTCAACGCGAAAACGACTGCTGCCAACTCTAGATCATGAGTAGGATAATTCCTCTCATACTCTTTGAGTTTTCGTGAGGTATAGGCTATGACTTTCTCATGTTGCATGAGAACACATCCTAACCCTTCGCCTGAAGCATCGCTGTATATAACAAATCCATTCGAACCAGATGGTATTGCCAGAACAGGTGCCGAATTGAGTCTCCTCTTGAGCTCTTGGAAACTCTTCTCGCATTCCTCACTCCATACAAATTTTGTATCCTTCCGAGTTAATGGAGTAGCGATTCGAGAAAATTCTTCCACGAATCTCCGATAATAACCAGCTAAGCCCAAAAAGCTACGCACTTTGGTCACCGACTTCGGTTGCTCCCAACTTTGTATTGCTTCAATCTTCGTCGGGTCAACAGATACTCCATGTTTTGACACCACGTGCCCAAGGAATGCTACTTCCTCAAGCCAGAACTCGCATTTCTTCAGCTTGGCATATAGCTTGTTTTCACGAAGCCTTTCAAATATCAGCTTCAAATGGTGTTCATGATCTTCATGACTTTTGGAATAGATGAGGATGTCATCAATAAAGACAACAACGAACTGATCCAAATATTCCTTGAATACTCGGTTCATCATATCCATGAAAGCAGCAGGAGCATTAGTCAATCCAAAAGACATGACTAAGAATTCATAATGTACGTACCGAGTTCTGAAGGCAATCTTTGGAATATCCTCAGTTTTAATCTTCAATTGATGATATCCAGAATGAAGATCGATCTTTGAAAAGAATTGTGCTCCTTGCAACTGGTCAAATAGGTCATCAATGCGAGGTAGCGGATACCTATTCTTGATGGTGACATGGTTCAATTCTCGGTAGTCAATACAAAGTCGCATACTCCCGTCTTTCTTCTTTACGAATAAAATAGGAGCACCCCAAGGAGATGTACTAGGACGAATGAAACCGATCTCTAACAATTCCTATAGTTGGACTTTTAACTCCTAAAGTTCAATAGGAGCCATTTGATATGGGGTTTTAGAAATGGGTTTTGTACCCGGTTCAAGGTCAATAAAGAATTCAACATCACGTTCTGGGGGTAGACCGGGAAGTTCTTCAGGAAATACATCAGGAAATTCACCAACAATGAAATATTATTCAAATCTGACTTGTCTTTGTTCAAATCCATAACATGGGCTAAGAAAGCTTGACATCCATTTTCAATAAACAAATAGCTTTATGGCTTGATATGACGATGTTGATTTTAGTGGTTTAGTTGTTTGAATTGTATGATTGAGTTGGTTAGAAATATGAAAACTAACAACCTTACGAAAACAATCAATTTTGGCATGATGAGTAGTTAACCAATCAATTCCTAAAATAACATCAAAAGCAAGTATCTTTAAAGAGATAAGATCCACAGGTAATGTGATGGTGCCAACTTGGATTAAGCAAGATTTATAAACAGTGGACGTAACGAAAGTTTCTCCTAACGGAGTCTCCACTGATAAATCAAAGTCTAATTTCTCTGGAGTCAACTTTAAACGTTGAGCACAAGCAGGAGAGATAAAAGAATGGGTAGAACCGGTATCTAGTAAGGTATAAACTTCGCAAGAATTCAAGATTAGCTTACCCATGATCACCTCGTTCGGGTTCCTCACATTTTGGCCAGTCACGACAAACGCTCTTCCAGGAACCGCTGATTTCGACTTATCCAGGATAGCTTTTGGAGTTACCATCCCTGCTGAACTTGGTTTTGCTAGAGAACAGTCTCGAGCTATATGGCCCTCCTTTTCATAATTATAACATACCTTGGATTGTTGTGGGCAGTTTGGGCTGATATGTCCCTCTTTCCCGCATTTGTAACAAACGACCGGTGCTCGTTCTTCTCCCCTAAAAATAGTTGATGTTTATGCTGTAGTCTTCACGTTATCATTGTTGTACCTTCTCTTTTTGAAATCTCCTCCCGACTCGCTCCTTCTATTATCACGGCCACGATTACCACCAGAGTAGTTACCGCTTTTGTCCGAATGTTTTCCTCCCTACTGGTTTTCATTGCTACGATGACCGCTGCCACCGGTATGACCCTGGTTGTGTTCCTTGGTTGAACATACTCACTATCTCGCTCTAATAATTGAGCCATGTTGACAACATTTGAATACTGAGAAAATTTATGAGAGATAAGGTATTGACGAATCTCGGGTTTTAAACCTCTCGAAAACATCCTTGTCATTCGTTCCTCATTCTCTACCAAATGAGGTGCAAACCTCGATAACTCAACAAACTTTGCCTCATACTGGGACACCGTCATGTTGTTTTATTCCTGTCTGATAAACTCTACCTCCTTTATATGACGAATACTTTCAGGAAAATACTTGTCATTGAATAGTTTCTGAAACGTTTCCCAAGACATGTTGAGTGCGGCAGGTTGGGTACGCTTCACAGACTCCTACCAGTAGTCTGCCTCACCGCGGAACATAAAGGTGGAAAATGGAACCTTCTGTTCCTCTGTGCATCCCAAGACATCGAATATCTTTGTAATTTACTTGACCCGCGTTTTTGCCTTGATCGGATCCGTCTTTCCAATAAATTATGGTGGTCCCAACTCCTTGAAGCGCTTGCATTTGTGATAAAGCGGTAGCGTTGCTATCACTTCCACCCGTATTTTGTACACGAGTCTCCTAAATGCGATTTTGCATGAAGCGCAAAAAGCTCCTTAACATTCCATCATTCATCGTTTGCTCGGTAGTGTTGTTTACAGGAAGAATATTGCCTTCATGTTTACGTTCTCCTGGTTTGTGACTAAAGGTTGTTCCACAGTCTCATACACTCCATTGTTAACGTTTCTCAAGCGTGCCCATTCTTAAATCTCGCCATAAACAAGGGTTAATTAAACAAATTAACATATCACATAATATCCCTATATTATGATCGGCCAACAAATAAGCTTAGATAGGACACACTAGCGAAGGATTTACTCATCTCTCCTGTCCAAGTTCTATTCCCCGATCTCCGCCAGAGACCATATCCCTAAGCTTTGATACCAACTATGACGCCCCCAAAATAGGTATACATCACCCATTCTGAGTCGCCAAATACATGGTACAGAAAGCAAACTACAACTTCAATGATACAATTGTCGTGCATAATACGACAACATATACTGTGAGTTTAAATACAAATATTATCTTCTAGACAATATCCACACTCAAATAAATCCTCATTACAATTATTCAAACACTATTTTACAGAAACAGTGAGGACTGCTAAAACATCTTTCTAGAACCATCACTCCATACTCCGACTAGATCCTGCTATTCCTGAGAAGAAAAATGGAACAAAAAGGAAAAGGGCTCTCAACTAGCCCAGTAAAGAATATTATGACTAAGATAATATACAACAAATTATCATTAGTCTTCAACAAGGAAAAATCTGATAAAATATAATAGACAACAAGTTTTAGATCAACAACTACAGCGGAAACAGCAATCTATTAGAAGAGTCAAGTAGAGAATAAGTTCTACTATCTTATAAGATTTAAAAGTCCATCATCAATATTTTATCCCTGTAACATCAATCAATATACATCTTTAATCAAATATTCATCTTTGCACTACAGGCCAAAGATATTCATTTGTATCACCAGTCGGTCATGTTCATCTCAACACCTGTTCATCTTTACACTACGGGCCAAAGATATTCATTAGTTAATCATTCATTTTTTTGTCTTACAGCCAAAGATATTGGTAATATCATCATTTAGGGTGAGGATGATGAAAAATATTTTAAAGAAAAGCGAATCCGATTGAGACGGAAGGACAAATAGTAGGGATTCAGTATAACAGTTTATCAAGATCAATAATACTTTATAATAACCAATTGTGAAGCGTAATTCAAAAATAAAGATCAAAACATGGATACAATCAAAGATAGTAACCATAATAGACATCTTGGAAAAAAGGAAAAATTTTTTATTTTTAGGTGAGTAGTGTCAGATTCGTGAATAGGCAGTATACGTGAAATAAGAACTGAGAGCACAAAAATTCCAAATTTGATAAAAAAAAGTTCAAACCAATATTTTGGCATAATGATATCGAAAGAAAAAATATCATTTACTGAAGAAAATAACATCCCTTACCTCAAAATAACTAGTATCACATTGAATTTTGGATATAGTCTTGTGAAACTTATCTTGAATAAGCAACTCTCAAAGTATCAAAATACTCACAAAAATACGCTCGATAATCTAGAGAGAAAGAAAACTTATTTCCGGTGTGATTTTCAATTCTAACCTAAGCGTCTATTTATAGGAAAATGCTAGAACGCTATAGGAGACTAAAATAATAAAATAATAATTTTTTTCATTTTTTTCTCTTACGCAACCTAAGTTGCCAACAAAGACCAGCCACCTTTGAACCAAAAATCAGCAGGCCACATGTTTTCAAACAAGAGTGGGTCCCCCCTATAATTTTAATAACAATTATTTTATTTTTTGAAACTTCAGTAACTCATAGAAAATAGCACGTTTATTAGAAAAATATGAATTTTAATTCCATTCCACACGAAATCGAATTCTCTACAACTTTGTAGCTTTGAGTTTTTCCAAATTCTAAATAGAAAATATCTGAAATCTACAAACGGGTGATTTTTAATACCTCCACACCGACAAAATGCTGATAAAACACCTCAGCATTAATTCCTTCATTTATAACCACATAAAATAAATCCATCATTTATATCCGCATAAATAAATATTTCCTTATCATATAAATCAATAATTAATTATTCACAAATAATATTACAGAATCACAATAATGGCAATCAGGCCGTTCCCAGGAAAGATGGGGCTTTTCAATAAAGATTTCTCCTTAATGGCGCACAATTAGGTGACTAAACCTCTCCTTGACAGAACTTTCTAGACAATTCCAATAATGTTATCTAATAATATTATTCAAATAATATGAATTATTGATCTGATAATGGGAAAAATCATGACGTTGATAATTATTGAAACAACAATAATATAAAATATCAACGCAGCAATTATTGAATCAATAAAATAAAATATTGAACAATAATTATTGTAACAATTATTGAGTAGTGCCTTCTTACGTAAGAATCAATAATTCAAAATATCATGCAATATCGAGTGTACTCTTGTGCATCCATCCGTGCATTCTTGTATTTTAACCACCGGGTATTCCAACAGTGTTAACGGTAAAAACTACGCCATTATTTATAAAAACTCAACTTGTCATTTTCTTCATCCGGAAGTTATTCTATTATGGGGCCCACAAATGGTTGCGCCGTCGTACAAATATTCCCTGACAGATAGAATATTTCACGACCAAACGAATATTCCCCGACAACAATGAATATTTTATAACCACTTGCTTATTTTGCAAAATTTACACATTTCACCCATAACCAATGTATTATATCAAATTAACACCTTATTATTCACAATAATAATTAGAGGAAATTTGATTTTATTTATAATAAGTTGGGGTCTTACAGTACAAATAAGAAGTGATCTTATATAAGATGTGATTATGATGTGAGTATTTGCATCGACGAGTATTTGATTTTAGAAAATTATTTGTTAGAGTTGTTTTTTTATGAAAATTATTATGATCGTTGAATTGAGGATTTGATTTGAGTTAGGTTTTGATATATGTTAAGTTGTGAATAATTTGAGGTATTTGTATCGGTGGGATAATACGATAAAGTGAAAACTATTAAGTATAGAGGATCTCTTGTAATTTTGAATTATTGTAGAGATTTGAGGTAATTAGATTAATGTTTTGGAGTTAATTAATTTTGCGATTTTTTCCTAGTAGAATATTGGAGTTAATTTATATGAAATTTTTGTACTGAGATAGTAAGAAGAGATCTTGGAATTTGTTGGGTTAAGATTTGCATTAAGAGAATGATTCATTGAATGATTAAATATACAATAAGTGATGAATCTTTAAGAGATTTTGAAAGCTATAGCTTGCTTATTCAGATAGTAGGATATATAATTTGGAGTTTGGTATGGTGATGAAGAGATCTTAGTAGTAATATATTTTTGGTGTAATATTATTTGAGAACTAATTTGATTCTAGGTTATGATATTTTGAAACTCTTGAGGACTTAGTGAGAGTTGGTGATATAATTTAAGTTGTTTTGTTTATCTGATGCCCTTAGAGCTTTGCATGAATTTATGTAAATAATTTGTTAAATATTTGTCATGTGTGGAACATAAACATTTTACGAGTTAAAAATAATTTTAAATATTTTGGATATTCGAATCGTATTTAGATGAAGAGAAATTTTTGTAATTTTGAATTATGTTCCGAAGAGTACGTTTGCAAGAATGAAACTTAAAGAAATTGACGGGGGCCGAACCAGATGTGGAGCATGTGGTTAAATTCAATGCAAAATGAAGAACCTTACCAAGGCTTGACACGATAGCTGACGAATCTTTTACAAGTTCATGGATAATTGTGTGGAACGATGGACTTACCAGACTTGATCGTTACAAATGGCGGCACTACATTTTAATTTAAGTTTATGAATAATTATGTTATTTAAATAAAAACTAAAATAAAACTTTATGTAACTTATTTGAATTCCGAGGACGGAATTATTTTTTAAGGAGGTGAAAATGTAATAATCCGAATTTTTGTTAATAATTAAATATTAATTTTATTTTTCCTAAAATTATCCGTAGCGTGAAGCTACTTGGGAGATGATATAATCTATTCGAGCGGAGTATCCGCATCTCTTTAAAAATTAGTTACGATCTTTTCTTTTGATTCCGGGGACGGAATCCTTTTTAAGGGGTAGGTAATGTAATACCCAGGACAAAAAATAATGATAATAATAAATAACATATAAATTTATTTATCAAGTTTTAATATTTTAATTTGACTTTGCATTTTATTTGGGTAAAAGTGGTCATTTAATTTATGTGGGCTAATATGTAGTAATAAGTGATGAATAAATTAAATTAATAAAATTTGGGCCTTAATATTAATTGAACCCAATTAGAAGTTTATTAGAACAAGACCTCTTTATGAATAAGTACTAGACCTAATTTTCATACATATGAATAAAGTAATTGAAAGAAAAGAGATAGCAACCGCTGATACAAAAAAATAAAAAGAGGAAGAGATCTAGGAGGTAGTGGTAAAGAGCAGAAAATAAAAGGGTAGACTCTCTCTATTAAGGTAATGTTAGTATGTGATCTCATTGCTTTCTTTTTCTCTGATAAACGAATTATGATGAATGAATTATTTTAATATTGATATCTATCACATCAGATGGAGTTGGTCATTTACTGAATAAAATATGTAATAAATTGATTTTGTTTGTGTACTTGCGTGAGCAGTGCTTTGGTTGAATAACCCATGTAATATGTACAACAATTATGGTGACCAAGTAAATTTTTGGAGTGCATGATCACATGTTCCTATGTTATCTTAGAATAGAAAGCTAATTCTTTATATTTGGTCAAATCATGTATATATGGAATCATGTATAAAATAAGTTGAATATATATATATATATATATATATATATATATATATATTACTTTTGAAACGGAAGGAGGTGGTATTCATGTTTGGTATTTAGGTTGATTATATATATTATATCCATTAAGAAAATTAATTCGTTAAAAAATGAAATGATGATTAAAAGATTATTTATAATTTAATTGGATTTATTTTGTAAAATTGATGTAATTTGAGAAATTAATTTCATATTAATATAATTTATAATTAGTAGGTAACTATAATTGTATTATTATTACTTTTAATTAGATCGGACAGAAGGAATTTAAAGAGTTATATTTGGAATATAAATTTTGGAGTATTAATAATTGATATAAGGCGATGATTAAAGGCATATTAAATAGATTATGAATTATCTTGGAATTATTAGTTTGGATTATTTTTAATTTGAAGTGAATATATTTAGGTTGTGAATAACGTTTTGTATTTGATATCGTTGGCAATTGAGAGTAAGATTTTGTGGAGTGTGCTATAAATGGTTTGGAAGTATCAGGTATGGATTCCATAGTTTTCTGTTCTGCGGATTTGTGATGTTGTGCCAAACACACCTATCCGATTTGCATACATTTGGATTCGCGGTCCAATGTGTGATATGCCTGTGTGGCATCATTTAACTTGCCTGTGTGGCATTATTTTGACTTGCCTGTGTGGCATTGTTTTGAATTGCCTGTGTGGCAATGTATATTTCTGAGCTCACTCGGTATGAAGTAACATCCAACCATTTGATTTAGCCTATTATTTCATTGTATTAGTTTTGTTTGTTTCTGTTCAGTCCAATTCATTAAGTTAGTTACTTCAGTTCTTTATTTCTTTATTCTTCTATTGGTTTCGTCAATTTTGTTTATTCAGATATATTCTATTTAGATCTTTGGAGATTATATTTTCTTCCGTATTTACACTTGAGGCTTTGTTCAATATTTTGTCTCAATTGTTTTCGTATATCAGTTGTATATCAGTTGTATATCTGTATCCGTACTGGGCAATTGGCTCATGCTGTGTTTTTCTTTCGGCAAGTTTGCAGGGGTGATTAAGGGCTAGTGTGATGAGAGTGTTGCCTTGACCATCTAGGTTGATTAAATTTTTGGTTTTGATTATTTTGATTCTAGTTGGAGAATTGTATTTAGTACTTCATTGATGGATATCATTATTAATATTTTGAAGTTATTAGTGCTCTGTTTACTAATTTTGAGGTTTGTTGTGCTTTGCACGTGACCTCCCTTTCCTTTTCGGGAACGGGGTGTTACACCCATAGTGCATTTATGGACAGTTGTTTGGCATGATCATGACCATTGGTGATAATAACGAATATCCTTGGCCCGTAGTGAATGGATAATTCGTAGATGTGATACTAACAAATATCTTTGGCTCGTAGTGCATGCATAATTCAGTGATGTGGATTATTTATTAAGATGTGTTACAGAGATAAAATATTGATGAACTTTTAAATCCTAGAAGATAGTAGACATCATGCTCTACTTGACTCTTCTAATGGATTGCTTGTTCCGCTGGAGTTAAACTTGTTGTCTATTTTATTATATCAATTTTTACACTATTGAAAGCTAAGGATAATTTATTCTGCATTATCTTAGTCATAATATTCTTTACTGGGCTAGTTGAGCTCACCCTTTTTTTCATTGTTCTTTTCAGGAAATGAGAATATAGCTGGAACTAGTCGAGGAATGAAGTGATGGTCCAAGATGGTGGCTATAGTAGTCCTCACTATTTTATAAAATAGTGTAATAATAATTTTAATGAGGACTCCATTTGAGTTTGGATATTGTCTACGAGATAATATTCGTGTTAAAAATTCTCAGCTTACGTTTTGTCGTATTTTACATGATAGTTGATAATTGTATAAATTAAGTTTGTATTTAAATTATGTACCATGTATTTGGCGACTCAGAATGGGTTGTGTATACTTATTTTGGAGGCATCACAGTTGGTATCAAAGCTTAGGAATATGATCCATGGCAGAGATCTGAGGTTAGAACTAGGAGGAGAGAGACGGGTAAATCCTTCTAGTATGACCTACCTAACCTTATTTGTTATTTAATTGGTTGGTCAGAATATAGGGATAATATATGGCATGTCAATTAACCCTTGTTTTGTGGCAGTGTTTGAGAATGGCATCTAAAAATTTTGAGATAAACAATGGAGCACATGAGACCGTTGAGACACTGTCGATCAATAACCAGGATAATGTGCATCAGGAAGGCAATAATCCTCGTGTAAACAACAACACCGACCAAATGATGAATGATGGGATGTTCAGAAACTTTCTATAATTCATGTAACACCAAACGAGAGAGATTCCTGTTCAAAATGCACGTGGAATCAATGGCAACTCTTGGCTGGTCACTGCTAAGCAATTCAAGGAGCTGGGACCACCAGAGTTTTTGGGAAAGCCAGAGCCACTTAAGGCAGAGATGTGGATTAAGCAGATCACCAAGATATTTGATGTCTTGTGATACTCAGAGGAGCAAAAGGTTCCCTTTTCCACCTTCATGTTGCGAGAAGAGGCAGATTACTGGTGAGAATCTATAAAATGTACTCATCTTTTCGCACTAAAGATGTCTTGGGAGAAGTTACAAGAATTGTTCAACGACAAGGACTTTCCTGAAAGTATTCGTCACATGAAGGAGGTGGAATTCATCAAGCTGGAAAAAAACAATATGACTGTATCGCAATACGAGGCTAAGTTTGCGGAGTTATTCCGGTTTGCATCTCATTTGGTTGATAATGAGGAGCGTATAACGCGAATGTTTCTGTGAGGTTTGAAGCCCAAAATTCGTCAATACCTCATTTCTCAAAAACTTTGTTTATATTCAGATGTTGTGAATATGGCTCAATTATTAAAGCGCAATAATGAGTCGGCTCAACCAAAAGACAATGACCAACAACACGATAATAATCGTATCGGTGGCAATGGCCATTGGAACATTGATAACCATCGTGGAGGAAATTAACATGCCAGAAATGGTAACCACTTTGGTGGTAATCATGGCCAAGATAATTGGAGAGGTGAACTAAGTGGGAACAATTTTAAGAAGAGAAGATTCAACATTGACGGAAAGAAAAGGACAACAGCACCAGCATCCGATTCCAAGGAAGGAGAATGACCACCGGTCGTATGCTACAAATGCGGACAGGAGGGACACATCCGTCCAAACTGTACACAATAACCCAAAGTGTGTTTCAATTGTTGAAAGGAAGGTCATTTAGCTCGATTTTATCATGTAGCAAAGTCAACTCCGGTTGGGATGGCAACACCAAAGGTTGTCCCAGACAAGTCAAAGTCGATAGTTTAAGGGAGAGCATTTTTCGTGACTTCTCAAAAAGCGGGCAACCCGAACGAAGTTATCACGGATAACCTAATCATAAATTCTTGCAAAGTCTATACCTTATTAGATACCGGTTCTACCCATTCTTTTATTTCACCTTCCTGTGCTCAACGTTTAAATTTGACTCTAAAGAAATTAGACTTTGACTTATCTGTTGAAACTTTGTTGCGAGAAACCTTCATCACATCCATTGTTTACAAATCTTGTTTGATTCAAATCGACACTTTCACATTACCTGTTGATCTCGTCTCTTTGAAAATACTTGCCTTTGATGTGATTTTAGGAATCAACTGGTTAACTATTCATCATGCTAAAGTTAATTATTTTCGTAAGGTTGTTAGCTTTCATATTTCTAACCAACCTGTTATGCGAATTCAAGAAACCAAACCACTGAATTCAATCACTGTCATATCAAGCCATAAAATCATTCATTTATTGAAAAGCGGATGTCAAAATTTCTTAGTGCATGTCACAGATTTAAACAAAAATATGTCAAATTTGAATGATATTTCTATTGTTAATAAATTTCCTGATGTATTCCCTGAAGAACTTCCTGGCCTAACCCCAGAACATGAAATTGAATTTTGTATTGACCTTGAACCCGGTACAAAACCCATTTCTAAAACACCATATTGAACGACTCCTATTGAACTTCGGGAGTTAAAAACCCAACTACAGGAGTTGGTACCTGAGCCTCTATTTGGTGACTTCCTTTGTGGAATGCACTGAAGCCAGACTCTCTATAGGGGACGCCATAATTGTGCGGCGATAAACTGATAAGTGTCATTATGACGTGTTATCCAAGGTTGGGATATGAGTCACAGTTGAGAGAAAGCTAAATCAGTTATTGAAATACGTAACTTTCTAGGCTTAACTGGTTATTATCGGAGATTTATGGAAGGATTTTCTAGAATCATCACTCTATTAACTCAGCTGACTCGTAAAGATACAAAATTTGAATGAAGCGAGGAATGTGAGAAGATTTTTCAAGAACTCAAGAAGAGACTCATTTCAGCACTTGTTCTGACAATACCATCAGGTTTGGAGGGATTTGTCATCTATAGTGATGCTTCAGGCGGAGGTTTAGGATGTGTTCTTGTAATGACCGTGAATTTTAAACTCCTTATTAAATAAATATGTGATTTAAATTTTTATGAGTTAGTTTTGTGAGTTTCTTTAAACCTTATGTGGTTATGTGAATTTATTAAAATGAGTCACTAATAGTTTATTTAAATTAGTGGACTAAACCTAAGATTTTAATATCAAAGGATTAATAGGATTATTAATTAAATATTCAATTTATTTGAATATAGTGGCAGGATTTGAACATATTGATTAATTGCAATTATGGGTAATTAATTGATAATGTGTTGATTAATAATTATTGTGAATAAATAATAATTAATGAGTAAGAGATTAATAAATATAATATGATTATATTTACTTGATTAATTTGTGCAAGCATTCAATATATTAAACCTTTATTATATGGTAGTTAACTATATATTTTATATAGTACAAGGTGACACATTAATATGTCTATATATTATATATATAGACTATATAGTAAGAGTTATTGCATTTATGTGAGTAACAAAAATAATTTTGGGAAATACCCGGACAATAATACCTAACTGCGGTATTTTATTACGTGTATTTAATGTACATGGATTATATGATGTGAGTACATAAATAATCCCTAATTTCCTAATATGGTAAAAATTGTACATTTAAAATTTCATTTGGGAGTTAAAGTAACTAATTGAGCCAAATTAGAGCACGTTGCTGCAATATAGAATTCTTCAGTTACACCACAGTACAATGAACAGTGACCTAAGGCTAAAATACGTAACTTCCAAGTATAATCAGTGGCTAAGCTAGGTGATCATTACCAAGCCAATGGCTATGGAAATGGATGGGGATGTGGTAGTTGAACCACTCTTGATTAACCATTGTGTCTTCCTTCAACACCATGGATTCTAAACTAACACCCAGTCCAAGTTCCTTCTATAAATAGCAAACCAAATTCTCAGTTTACGTTGTTTGTTCTTGGCTATTGAAACACTGGTAAATTGAGAGTGAGTGAGTTGTTGTCAAAGAAGAGTCTAGCAATCTCAGAAGGGAGTAATTAAGAAAACTAAGCTTTAAAGATGTATAAATTCTAACTTATGTTCTTGAATTGGGTTTTGGCAAATTCTTGCAATTCTCAAGAATTCTTTGTTAATTGATATAGGATAGCATGTCATTGTGTTGTATAAGTTTGTTTGTGAGTCTAGGAGATTTGTAGTGTTCTAGATACAGTTTTGACATGGGTTGTGATGAAGCTTTGTAGAAGCAGCGCCTTCATTTCTTTGTTTTGCTCGAAGTGGCACGATCGCGCCACTTCTATAGTACATGACCGCGCCGCCGCGCCGGCTGCAAGTCATGTGTAGTAATTTTGCGATCTTGTTCCATTCTGAGCATGCTATTTTGGTTATTATATGCTTATAAACAACCTTAACTTGTGGACTGAGATGTGCTATATATATAGTAAGCCATGTTAGTTGATTTAAGTATAAACGTTCAAAGAAGTATAAGGATTTGAAAACTAAATTTTGATAAACATCGCGTAATACATGTTCTGACTTTATGTGCCAATGTATCAAGTTATGATATACATTAAAATGTGATCAATATGTTAACTTACATTGTTGGAGGGTGTAGAGTGTAGTCAAGCATGAATTAAAAAGGAAAATGCAAGTAAAAGACTATATTAGCTATATGTACATGAAATGGGAGTATCAAAGGCCTCAATTACTATTGAGCATAAGGGTTTGAAAAACCTATTTTACAAAACATCACTGCCATATCTCGTTAAAATTGAACTTTTATACAAAATTCAAACCCTTTGTATATAGGTGCAAACGAGGCATTTCACTACTTCCAGATAATTGCACATTGACCTACACACACATTCAGATAAAAGTTTAAATTGAAAAGTGGCGATAAGCGTGTCACCACAGAATTTGGGTGGTGCCTAACACCTTCCTTCCGCTTAATCAAGCCCTCGGACCCTAACGAATCTCAGTTTCACAGACCAGTTAAGCAGTGTCACATCACTAGGTTTTTGTACAAACTTTTTCTCGGTTGAGTTGGTGCAACCATTTAAAAATACCAACTGGCGACTCTTACAGTCCAATCGTCGACATATACATGTCAGACCTTTTCAAACTTGTTTTTTCAAACAAATCTCACCTAACATGAGAACACCAAAAGACAAGAACAGAAAGAGACAAATAAAAATCCCGACGTCGACAACCCTTAGTATAGAGGAAATTACTAAAATGCCCTTTCTCTTCTATTTTGATGATAAGTCCAATTTTTTGAGTCATCACTTGGTAGATTTTGCCACATGTGTTAAAAATAGCCACACCAGCCTTTGTTTGACACCTAGCAACAAATGGATTCATTGAATCAAGTTTAAGATGGATTAAAGTCCATTTACCACTTACTTTAAATGTCCATGTATGGCTATACATCTCCTCTCTAAGATCCCAAATTCTATACCTCAAATATCTCATATTTTAGTCCCTAATCAGCCCATAGCAAGCTTAGATCAGAATCATAGAGAAGAATTTCAAGATTTACTTAAAAGGTAAGAAACCCTAATTTTGTTCTGAATCTTGAAAGCTTCGGTAGATTTTATATTTTAGTGTTTAGAGATGTTAAATAACATATTAATTAGTGATTTGGGTTGCTTAAACATGAATCCATAACATTTAGATACATATAAATGATGATTTGAGCCAATTGTTCAAACCCTAAAAAGATGGTCTGACAGCCGAATGTCAGGCCCTATAAATCTTGATCTGTTAGTTGTTTGAGTTGTTAAGTGTATTCGAGTTATAATATGACATGATGTTAATAATCTAGAAGTGATAGTATGTGGATATATTCATCAGGATGAAAGATATAGTTTGTCAAACCCAGTTGACGGATCACATATTATGGTTTTCTGGAATTTCCAGAAAACTTATGAATAGGCTCTAACAACCGTTTAACCGGTTTGAATCTCTTAAATATGATGTTGTTAGTATGTTAAATTGTATCACTAATGATCAATGACATGTATACTACATATCTATTACACTATAACACCTTAATAATAAACAGATTATAAGTTATTAAAGGTCAAACCTCGTTGACCGTTCACAAAATGATTTCTGAAAAACCCAGAAAATTGTATGAAGGTCTGACAAGCTCTTTAAGCAGTCCAAATCTCTAATCTCTGATGTTAGACTAAACAAGTGTCACCCTGTTATACCCTAACATGTGTACTACAAACTTGTAACATTACAACACATAAAGAATGAACTGGATGGAAGTTATTAAGGATCTAAAGTCGTTGACCGAAGCTGTTCATCAGTTTCTGGAATTTCCAGAAACTGAAGAACATGTTGGTCAACGTACTTTGACCATCTATATCTTCCTGTAATGAGCTATATAAGCTAAGTAATTGTTATGTCCTTATAGATCTACATGAGTACTACAATATTGAACCACTTTCATGACGAAAAACACTTTCAGTTAGGAATTAAATCAAGTCAAACTGACCACCTAGACATTGACTTAAGTGTTCTTCAGTTAATTAAGAACACCAAAGGCGACAGTTTATGTCGATATAGGCTCTTTTAGTGACACTTTAGTTTAAAAATAATAGAAATAAATACTAAATAATTATTATTAATTAATAATTAATTTCTAAAATATATTTTTAGTTATAATAAATAATTTTTAATAGTTTGACATAAAATTTCATTAATATTTAATTTATTTAAATATTAATGATAATAAAATTAGTTAATAATTTTAATAAATAAATTAGTTAAAAATGATATTAATGTTTTAAAAATCATAATACATGATAATAAATTATTAAAATTGATACTAATGATTTAAAATCATTATTATTAATAACAAATTATCTAAAAATAATATTGAAGATTTAAATATTATTATGAATGATTAATAATGATTTTAAAATCATTTTAATTGCTAATAAATAATAATAATAAATTATTTTAAATAATAATAAATTATTTAAAAATGAAACTAATGATTTAAAAATCATTATCAATAATAGTAAATTATTTGAAAATAATATCGATGGTTTAAAAATCATTATGAATGATTATGAATTACTTAAAAATAATATTAATGATTTTAAAATCATTTCGATTAATAATAAATTAGTTAAAATTAATATTAATCATTGAGAAATTGTTTTAAGCTTCTAGAAATTATTATAAATAATATTTAAAGTAATATTTAAACTCTTAAACAAAGTTTACTTGAAAAAAAAATCAATAATTATTCGATCAAGCTATAAAACACCGAATAGACATTGAATACAACCTAGACACTAGTAAGTTGATTAGATATCAACTGTTATTGTTTCTAATTATTGCAATGGACATATTTAGGTTACGTAGACAGTTTCGAATATTATAAATTAGTTGATCGTCGAACAAGTAAGTTTTTCCGCACTTTGTGCAAACTTTATATTTTAAATGCAAGTTTTCTAGCTTCATTTAATTTATTTATTAAATGCAAGTTTTCTATTTATCAGATATGATCTTGTGATATACAGTGTTCATGATTTCTATTGTTAAAAAGGTTATGATTTATTGTTCAAACATAACCAAGTGATACATGTGACGCCCCCAAAATTAGGTATACGTTACCCATCTTGGGTCGCCACTTATATGGTACATAAATTCAAATACAACTTAATTATACAACTGTCGTGTAAAGTACGACAAAACGTAAGCTGTGAGTTTTAATACAATTATTGTCGTCTAGACAATATTCAAACTCAAATTCAATATTATTACATTTATTTTCCACTATTTCACTGAATAGTGAGGACTACTAATGCTTATCATCCGTAAAATTACTCCGGTTCTCCGACTAGTCCTCGCTACGTTCTCATTTTCAAGAGAACAATAAAAGTAAAAGGGTGAGCTCAACTAGTCCAGTAGGAAATATTATTACTAAGATAATGCAGAATATATTATCGTTAGCCTTCAACAGTGTTAAACTGATACAATATAACAACCATCAAGTTTAACTGCAGCGGAACAAGCAATACATTAAAAGAGTCAAGTAGAGAATAAAATATACTATCTTTTATGATTTAAAAGGTTTTTCATTACTTTTATCGCTAGGACTCAGCTTAATAAATAATCCACATCATCGAATCGCCCCTGCACTACGGCCAAGGATATTCTTTAGTATCACGACCACAATTATCCATGCACTACGGGCCAAGAATATTTGTGTATTCAATAATGGTCATGATCATGCCAACAACTATCCATCAATGCACTACGGGCCAATAAGGACTTTTACAACATCATTTGTAACATTACGATCATGATTACAAGAATAATCCTCGGTCATAATCATACCAAGACCATCTATGCACTATAGGCCACAGATGACTTTTCAAAAAATATAAACATGAGGATGATGGCAATGATATAAGAATTCAATAAAACAAGTTCAAGAATTATTTTATCCGAGGATCTAATAACGTCAAATTGTCAACATGATCTTCGCTTTGTAGAGTAAAATTCAAGAATGCTCGGAAGAATATTTCCATGAAAAGATATTGGATGAAGCGCAAATATCAAGGATATTCCACTAATTTCATGGAGTATAGAAGTCAAAACTTTAACCAACTTGAGTATAATAAGGAATGGAATAACAAAAAAAATCACTGAGCATGCGATAGATCAAGACAGTGCAAGTTATTCCAATGAATAATAAATAACGGAATCAGTCCGGTAAAAACGCATGCAACGAGGATATTCCAATGTAATAATAAAGACGAAATCGAGTTCCGTTGTAAAATGCATGTACGAGGATATTCCAATGTAATAATAAAGACGGAATCAGTCCGGCGTAAAATGCATGTACGTAATATTCCAACAGAATAATAAAGGCGGAATCAAGTCCGGCCAGAGAAACGCATGATGTGGATATTCCAGCGAGAATAATAAAGAGCGGAATCGGTCCCGGCGTAAAATGCATGCATGTGATATTCCAAATGAATAATAAAAAGCGGAACCCGGTCCAAAGAGAACACATGAGACAGGATGTTCCAACAGAATGATAAAGAATGGAACAATGGAAGAATTTCACCAAGTATAGGGTAGCTCACAGCGTATCTGAGTTATTCCAATGGAATAAAGAATGGAATAACTGAAGTTCTCTTCATAGATAAGAAAGAAATAATACTCCCTACCTTGAAAAAAACTGGATACTAGAATAGTGAGGTAGCAGATTTCTCTACTTCTTTCTCTCTATAATAATCGCTCTAAAGCTTTTGTGAATTTGTGAGAAATGAAGGAAGAATGAGCTTCTATTTATAGGAAAATATAGTTTCGATAATTGCACGTTTTGGGGCTCAAAAAATTACAGTACAATACCTCCAACTTTTCTTTCATTTTTAATTTAGTACTGCAAGTATTATCAATCTTGCACCAACTACCCTAATAGTAAATAATGTGAATCAATAGTTCAATTATGTGAATCAATAGTATAATCATGTGAAAAATACAAATTATAGTATAGTACCTCCATCTATACCTCCATTTTTAACTTAGTCATGCAAGTATTATCAATCTTGCACCAACTCTCCTAATAGTAAATAATGTGATTCAATAGTACACATATGTGAACAAATAGTTATAATCATGTGAAATAATACCAATCAATTGCTCATTTATCCGGTTAAATACCCGATTGGTCAATATAACCTCCAGACATCAATTATTATCAAAATAATTGTCGATTTTCACTAACACAATTAATTCCAACACAATGAAACCATTTTTATCAAAAATATAAATTTTGGAATTTCGAAGTTTGACTTTTCCCAAAAAAGTCAACTGTTGACTTTTTGACCAAATAGTGAATTCCGGAAAATTTTGTGTTTACAGACTATTTTTACTAATTTCATCGTTCCGGACTCAAATATCACGTCCGCGTCTCCAAATTCAACTCCGAACAACATTCATCATTAATATTATAACTCACAATATTTATCAACCAGGTCGTTCCCAGGAAAGAGGGGGTTTTCCAATAAGGATTTCTCCCTATTGGCGCGCAATTAGGTGACCAAACCTCTCCTTGACAGAACTTCTAGACATTGTAAATATTGCAATTTTTAATATGAATAACTTTGTCGTCTCAAGTATTGATTTAAAAAAACATTTTATGCATATGATACTGTGACAATAATTGAATCAATAATATGATAGATATGATAAAGAATTATGTAGTAATAATTGAGTATAAGCGAGTGACTTCTCACGTAAGCATCAATAATCAATCTTGTGTGCTACTATGCAACCACGCCAGACATCGTACTTTTTTACTACCGGGTAGTTCAACGAGTTAACGGTAAAACTTCCGTCGTTATTTTCATAAAAGTATTTTTATCGTTTTCTCAATCAAACAATAATTCCGTTCAATGGGGTCCACCAATGATTGTGTGGTTATCACGAATATTCCCTGTTAAAACGAATATTCCCCGACCAATCGAATATTATATAACAACTTGCGTACTTTGTAAAATTTATAAATACTACCCACAACTATAACATTATATCAAATCCACACCATAATATTCAAAAATATATTTCGAGAAAATTTAATCTTTATTCAAAAAGTTGGGGTCTTACAATACAAGCTATTTGTTTGTGTAAAAATGCGTTTGATTTGATATCAAAGCACGGATTGTGAGAAACCAATGTTGTTTAGTACAAATATATATACTGACACTATTATGACCGGCAGTAACAGGCTGACCGGGTTCCATGTACTGTCATTTATAGCAATGGTCGGGGGTTATTAAGATAGGATGATATGCATACTCCTAGGTTATTTGGTTGAGTGGATCAACTCGGGTTGCTAAGTCTATATGGTATGTAAACTCGTAATAAAAGGGTTTGGCAAATAAACCTCAGTATATATATATGTGTGGAAAAAATCTGAACTCTATGTTCATTCAATCCAGATTTGGTGTGGGTATGATTGTTACTTGTTCAAAACTTCTTTGAGCTTTATAGCTCATCCTTGCAAATATTTTTAATTTTTATTTGCGAGATAGAAATGATGGATAGAAAGGCTTAAGACGTGGTTATTCTTTTGAGGACTATGATGTAATACTTAAACTACATTTAGAGTTTATGTAATTGTATATTAAGGTATGTAATGTATTATTAGTTTCTAGTGTTTAGTTTAACATTCTAATGAAATTATAAAAGAGCGATGATCTATATCACTACAAGAAAAAGGCCTATATGCATCGTGTATCGGTCGTGACCATGATTGGTCGTGAGATCCTTATCAGCGACCGACTGCGGTCACTGATACGCATCACATAAAATCTGGTCGCTGGAATGCACATCAGCGACCACTATTAGCAACCAACGTATCTACTACCAATAATAGCGGCCAAGATTAAATTCGCTAAATTGTCGAAATCGACATGGTTCATGGCAATGTCCTATCGAAGAATCGCATATGATCATTTGATACCCTCAAATGCTTCCGGTCAGCTATTACTTATCAAATAATCGCATGCACGATCATTGATGTTAAAAAAACTGAAAACCAGCTTTTTCCTGTTTTATAGAAGTCCCAAAATCCTGTTTGTACCTGCTTTATCCTAACACACATACACAATAATATAAACAATGTACACAACAATATAAACATCCATCGTCCATATATATACCGACATATACACCAAAATAGTATATAAACTATATAAACCTTTAAAAACCAATATGAATTGAAAAAATATAAGCAAATCTAATGTTTAAGTAACATACAGACATCCAAAGAATGAATATAAAAGTACAATATTCTCAAAGAACTACAAAATAATACTACATCGGTCGTCAATCATCATTGTCTTGATTAGCTTCTCTTTGATCACCCTGTAATTAAAAAAATAATAAAACAAGTTATAAATATAGTAACTATGTTGATACTGGTATTATGACAATATACAACAAATTGATTACCTCGTCGTCATCCCCATGTTGTGTTGCTGCTACTGCCACCACTACATTAGCTAACTCATCAGGACTCAAAGCCGCCAGATGCCCGCCCAGTATCTTTAGAAGATCGCGATCTCGACATATAGCTCTCACACAGTCAGCATGAGTATGAACAGCTGGATGACTCGATGACTGTGAAGACTAGGTAGCAGAGCTGCCTGAGCCACTGAAGGATGGGCGACGTCGTTGTTCTTGACCTTTAATGTAGTTCTTCTTCACAACAGACGCCCTCTCCCACAACTCTTGATCAATTGGCAGACATGGAGTGCCTTCAGGATAGCGTTCATTCAATAAACGCTTATAAGTATCATGTCATCATGTTAACAATTAAATAGTTAAAAATAAATTCTTTAAGAATTGATAAACAAGATCAAGTTATTACCGGGTAGTTCAACAGTTAACGGTAAAACTTCCGCCGTTATTTTCATAAAGTATTTTTGTCGTTTTCTCAATCCGACAATAATTCCGTTGTGGGGGTCAACCAATGATTGTGCCGTTGTACGAATATTCCCAGTTAAAACGAATATTCCCCGACCAATCGAATATTATATAACAACTTGTGTACTTTGCAAAAATTGTAAATACTACCCACAACTATAACATTATATCAAATACACACCATAATATTCAAAAATATATTTCGAGAAAATTTAATCTTTATTCAAAAAGTTGGGGTCTTACAACCTCCCCTTCTTATGAAATTTTGTTCTCGAAATTAGGGTGCGTACCTAGTATGTCGAAGAGGTGAGGATACTTTGATTTCATTTCAGATTCTAACTCCCAGGTCATTTCCTCAACATCGTGGTTTCTCCACAAAACTTTGACTTGAGGTATAACCTTGGAGCGTAGAATATGTTCCTTCTTATCCAAGATTTTAACAGGAACCTCTTCATACGTTAAATCTTCCTCTATTTCATCCAGTTCTAACTCAATAATGTGGTTCGGGTCTTTCACATATTTACATAACATGGATATGTGAAAAATGTTATGAACACGAGACATACTTGGCGGTAACGCAAGTCTATAGGCCATAGTTCCTACTCGATTGAGGATTAAAAATGGGCCAATGAATCGAGGATTGAGCTTTCCTTTCTTTCCAATTCTTGTAACTCCTTTCCATGGAGCAACACGTAACAACACATGATCTCCAATATTGAACTCTACGTCCTTTCGATGAAGATCAGCATAACTCTTTTGTCGATCTTGTGAGGTTTTTATACGTTGTCGGATCATTTGAATCTTTTCGTAGTTATACGTATTCAACTCTGGTCCCAACAACGTTGCTTCACCCACCTCATCCCAAAGATCTTTGGAAGCGACACTTTCTTCCATACAACGCCTCGAATGGAGCCATGCCAATACTTGCTTGATAACTGTTGTTGTAGGAAAACTCCACCAATGGTAAGAACTTGTCCCAACTTCCCTTGAAGTCAAGGACACAGAGTCTTAATAGATCTTCAAGAGTTTGAATTGTCCTCTCCGACTGCCCGTCCGTCTAAGGATGATATGTCGAGCTAAATCGTAAATCCGGGCCCATAGCTTTTTACAAACTAACCCAAAATCTTGAAGTGAATCTTGGGTCTCGATTAGAAACTATGGATACTGGCATACCATGCAATCTTACAACCTCGTTTATGTACATACGAGCAAGACGTTCAAGTGTATAAGTTTCTCGTATCGGTAAGAAATGAGCAGACTTGGTCAATCTATCAACAATGACCCAAATCGCATCTATGCCTTGAGAAACTTTGGGAAGACCGTGCTTGAAATCCATGGTAATGTGCTCCCACTTCCATTCTGGAATTTCAAGTGGTTGCAATGGACCTTTTGGTACTTGATGCTCCGCTTTAACTCGTTGACAAATTAGACACCTTGAGATAAATAGCGCAATCTCTCTTTTCATATTGCTCCACCAAAATGTATGACGAAGATCACGATACATTTTGGTACTCCCAGGATGGATTGCAAACGGTGTGTTGTGCGCCTCCATCATGATTTTATACTTTAAATCAGGGTCGTTAGGAACACAAAGTCTAGAGTTGACTCGAAGTATTCCTTCTTCATTGATTCTTGCTTCCGGCATAGCACCTTCTTGTACTTTCTTCCTCATACGCATCAGCTCCGGATCTGTAACTTGAGCAACTTTAACTTTATCAATTAAAGTCGGTTCTACTCGTATATTCGCCATCATCACATGGGTCCCTGGAGTCTTTAACTCTATCTCCATCCTTTGCAAGTCACACAAAATGGGCTTTTATGTTGTGAATATTGCACTCGTACCCGCATATGATCTTTTACTCAATGCGTTAGCTACCACGTTCGCTTTTCCAAGATGGTATTAGATGGTACGATCATAATATTTCAACAGTTCAAGCCAACATCGTTGTCGCATGTTAAGTTCCTTTTGAGTGAAGAAATATTTGAGGCTTTTATGATCCGTAAAGATCTCCACTTTCTCTCCATACAAGTAATGCCTCCAAATTTTAAGTACGAAGACAACAGCTGCCAACTCTAGATCATGAGTAGGATAATTCCTCTCATATTCTTGGAGTTGTCTTGAGGCATAGGCTATGACTTTCCCATGTTGCATGAGAACACATCCTAACCCTTTGCCCGAAGCATCACTGTAGATGACAAATCCCTCCGAACCAGATGGTAATGTCGAGCAGTCTTTGAAATGAGTCTCCTTTTGAGTTCTTGAAAACTCTTCTCACATTCCTCGCTCCAACCAAACTTTGTATCTTTTAGAGTCAATTGAGTTAATGGAGTAGCGATTCGAGAAAATCCTTCCACGAATCTCGATAATAACCGGCTAAATTGAGAAAGCTCGTACTTGATCATTTTGATTTGGGTTGCTCGACTTTGAATAGCTTCAATCTCTTTGCCCGGTCAACGGATATTCCATGACTTGATACTACGTGCCCAAGGAATGCTACTTCCTCAAGCGAACTCGCATTTCTTTAACTTGGCATAAAGCTTATATTCACGAAGCTTTTGGAGTATCGACCTCAAGTGTTGCTTTCATGATCTTCACGGCTTTTGGAATAAATAAGGATGTCATCAATAAAGAGCGACCACAAAATGATCCAAATATTCCTTGAATACTCGGTTCATCATATCCATGAAGGCGGTAGAGCATTAGTCAATCCAAAGACATGACTAAGAATTCATAATGCCCATACCAAGATTACGAAAGGCGGTCTTTGGAATATCCCCAGTTTTAACCTTGGTGATGATATCCGAGCGAAGATCGATCTTTGAAAAAATTATGCTCCTTATGGCGATCAAGCAGGTCATTAATACGTGGCAATGGGTACCTATTTTGATGGTGACATGATTCAACTCCGATAATCAATACAAAGTCGCATACTACCATCTTTCTTCTTCATGAATAGAACGAGAGCACCCCGAGGAGGCGTCTTAGGACGAATGAAACCAATGTCTAACAATTCCTCGCAATTGGATCTTTAACTCTGAAGTTCAATAAGAGCCATTCGATATGGGGCTTTGGAAATGGGTTTTGTCTAGGGTTCAAGGTCGATACAAAATTCAACTTCACGCTCTGGGGGGTAGGCGGGAAGTTCTTTAGGGAATACGTCGGGAAATTTATTAACAATAGAAATATCCTTCAAATCGACATATTTTGTTTAAATCAAGTGACATGAGCTAAGAAAGCTTGACATCCGATTTTTTAATAAGCGAATAGCTTTATGGCTTGAGATGGTAGTGATTGATTCTAATGGTTTGGTGGCTTGAATTCACATAATAGGTTTATTAGGAATATGAAAGCTAACAACCTTACGAAAACAATCAATTTTAGCATGATGAGTAGTTAACCAATCAATCCCTAGAATCACGTCAAATACAAGTATTTTTAAGGAGATAAGATCGACGAAGTAACGATGCGATTACCGATTTGAATCAAACAAGACTTATAAGCGAGTGGATGTAATGAAGGTTTCTCTAATGGAGTTTCAACGAGATAAGTCAAAGTCTAATTTCTCTCGAGTCAAATTTAAGCGTTGGCGCAAGTAGGAGAAATAAAGAATGGGTAGAAGCTTGGGTATCAAATAAGGTATAGACTTCACTAGAGTTTATGATAAGCTTACCGTGATAACCTCGTTTGGGTTCCTTACTTTACGGGAGGTCACACCAAAGCGCTCTCCCTTGCACTACGGGTTTTAACTTTTTTTGGGATGACCTTTGGTGCCTCCATCCTAAGTGAACTTGTCTTGGTGAGCGACAAAATCGAGCTAAGTGACCTTCCTTCCATAATTATAACATGCTTTGGGACGGCCGCATATAGCGAGTTTGGTGATGTGTCCCTCCCCTCCGCATTTGAAGCATATGATAGGTGGTCGTTCTCCTTCCTTGACAACGGGTGTTGGTGCTGATGTCTTTCCATCATTGTTGAATCTCCTCTTCTTGAAATGTCCATTCTTATTGTCTTGGCTATGATTACCACCGAAGTGGTTACCATTTCTGGCATGTTGATTCCCTCCACGCTTGTTGTCACCATTTCGATGACTGTTACCACTGGTATTTTCATGCTGCCGGCTGCTTTCTCTTGGTTGCGTTGACTCATTATCGCGCTCCAACAACTGAGCCCTATTTACAACATCTGAATACAAAAATAGTTTATGAGAAATAAGATATTGTCGTATCTCCGGTTTCAAACCTCTTAAAAACATTCGGGTCATTCGCTCCTCATTATCGACCAAATGGGATGCAAACCGAGATAACTCCGCAAATTTAGCCTCGTATTGCGACACGGTCATATTGTTTTGTTCCAACTTGATAAACTCCACCTCCTTTATGTGACGAATACTTTCAGGAAAGTACTTGTCATTGAATAGCTCATGGAACTTCTCCCAAGACATCTTGAGTGCATCAGGCTGGGTACATTTTACAGATTCCCACCAGTAATCTGCCTCTTCACGCAACATAAAGGTGGCGAAGGGAACCTTTTGCTCCTCGGAGCATCCCAAGACATCAAATATCTTGGTGATCTTCTTTATCCATGCTTGATTTCTAAGTGGTTTGGCTCTCCAATAAACTCCGGTGGTCCCGGCTCCTTAAACTGTTTAGCGGTGACCGTCCGAGAGTTTCCTGTGTTTACACCTGCATTTTGAACGGAGCCGCTCTCGCTTGATGTTGCATGAATTGCATGAAGCCTCGGAACATTCCATCGTTCATCATTTGGTTAGTGTTGTTGTTTGCATGAGGATTGTCGCCTTCCTAATGCACGCGTTGTCACGGTTATTGATGCGTGGAGACTCAGCGGTCTCTATGCTCCATTGATGTTCTCAACATTCTCGGATGCCATTTTCAAACACTGCCACAAAACAAGGGTTAATTGACATGCAACATATTATCACTATACTCTGACTGACCAATCAAATACCAAATAAACTTAGGTAGGTCATACTAGCGAAGGAATTCCCGTCTCTCCCTCCTAGTTCTAGTCTCACATCTTAGCAGGATCATATCCTAAGCTTTAATACCAAGCGTGGCGCCCCAAAATTAGGTATCGTCACCCATCTTGGGTCGCCACTTACATGGTACATAAATTCAAATACAACTTAATTATACAACCGTCGTATAAAGTACGACAAAACATAAGCTGTGAGTTTTAATACAATTATTGTCGTCTAGACAATATTCAAACTTAAATTCAATATTATTACATTTATTTTCCACTATTTCTTTGAATAGTGAGGACTACTAATGCTATCATACGGTAAAGTCACTCCGTTCCCCGACTAGTCCTTGCTACGTTCTCATTTCTGAAGAGAACAATAAAAGTAAAAGGTGAGCTCAACTAGCCCGATGGGAAATATTATGATTAAGATAATGCGAGAATATATTATCGTTAGCCTTCAAGCGGTGTTAAAGCGATACAATATAACAACCATCAAGTTTAAGCTGCGGACGGAATAAGCAATCCATTAAAAGAGTGAGTAGAGAATACAATCTACTATCTTTTATGATTTAAAAGGTTTTTCATCACTTTTATCATTTGGGACTCGACAATAAATAATCCACATCATCGAATCACCACACTTTTCTACCGAGGATATTCTTTAGTATCACGACCACAATTATCCATGCACTCTGGGCCAAGAATATTTGTGTATTTAATAATGGTCATGATCATGCCAACAATCGTCCATCAATGCACTCACGGGCCAATGAGGACTTTTACCACATCATTTGTAACATTTACGGTCATGATTACACAGAATAATCCTCGGTCATAATCATACCAAGACCATCTATGCACTATAGGCCACAGATGACTTTCAACAAAATATAAACATGAGGATGATGGCAATGATATAAGAATTCAATAAAAAAAGTTCAAGAATTATTTTATCCAGGATCTAATAACGTCCAAATTGTCAACATGATCTTTGCTTTGTAGAGTAAAATTCAAGAATGCTCGGAAGAATATTTTCATGAAAAGATCTTTGGATGAAGCGCAAATATCAAGGATATTCCACTAATTTCATGGAGTATAGAAGTTAAAACTTTAACCAACTAAGTATAATAAGGAATGGAATAACAAAAGAAATCACCGGGCACGCGATAAACCGCAGCGGCGAGTTATTCCAGCAGAATAATAAATAACGGAATCGAGTCCGGCAGTAAACGCATTGCGAGACAAGATATTCCAATGAGAATAATAAAAGGCGAAATCGGTCCGGCGTAAAATGCATGCAGGATATTCCAGCAGAATAATAAAAGACGAAATCGGTCGGCGTAAAAGCGCATGCATGCAGGATATTCCAGCGAGAATAATAAAGACGGAATCAAGTCCAGGCGTAAAACGCACAAATGAGGATATTCCAAGAGAATAATAAAAAGCAGAATCAGTCCGGCTTAAAACGCATGCATGAGGATATTCCAACGAGTAATAATAAAGCGGAACCGGTCCGGCGTAGAACGCATGAGCAGGATGTTCCAAATGAATGATAAAGAATGGAACAATGGAAGAATTTCACCAAGTATAGGGTAGCAGCGTATCTGAGGATATTCAATGAGAATAAAGAATGGAATAATGAAGTTCTCTTCATAGATAAGAAAGAAATAATACTCCCTACCTTGAAAAAAGCTGGATTTGGAATAGTGAGGTAAAGAGATTTCTACTTCTTTCTCTCTATAATTTCTCTCTATAATAATCGCTCTAAAGCTTTTGTGAATTTGTGAGAAATGAAGGAAGAATGAGCTTCTATTTATAGGAAAATATAGTTTCGATAATTACGTTTTGGGGCTCAAAAATTACGAGACAATACCTCCGACTTTTCTTTCATTTTTAATTTAGTATCGCAAGTATTATCAATCTTGCACCAACTACCCTAATAGTAAATAATGTGAATCAATAGTTCAATTATGTGAATCAATAGTATAATCATGTGAAAATACAAATTATAGTATAGTACCTCCATCTATACCTCCATTTTTTAACTTAGTCATGCAAGTATTATCAATCTTGCACCAACTCTCCTAATAGTAAATAATGTGATTCAATAGTACACATATGTGAACAAATAGTTATAATCATGTGAAATAATACCAATCAATTGCTCATTTATCCGGTTAAATACGGATTGGTCAATATAACCTCCGGACATCAATTATTATCAAAATAATTGTCGATTTTCACTAACACAATTAATTCCAACACAATGAAACCATTTTATCAAAAATATAAATTTTGGAATTTGAAGTTTGACTTTTCCCAAAAAAGTCAGCTGTTGACTTTTTTGACCAAATAGTGAATTAGGAAAATTTTGTGTTTACTGACTATTTTTACTAATTTCATCGTTAGGACTCAAATATACGTCGTCAAGCGTCTCCAAATTCAACTCCGAACAACATTCATCATTAATATTATAACTCACAATATTTATCAACCGTGTCGTTCCAGGAAGAGGGGTTTTCCAATAAGGATTTTCCCCTATTGGCGCATGATTAGGTGACCAAACCTCTCCTTGATGAACTTTAGACATTGTAAATATTGCAATTTTTAATATGAATAACTTTGTCGTCTCAAGTATTGATTTAAAAAAACATTTTATGCATATGATACTGTGACAATAATTGAATCAATAATATGATAGATATGATACAGCAATTACTGTAGCAATAATTGAGTATAACTGAGTGACTTCTCACGTAAGCATCAATAATTAATATCGTGTGCTACTATGCAACCACGCGTATTACTGTACCTTTACTACCGGGTAGTTCAACAGTTAACGGTAAAACTTCCGTCGTTATTTTCATAAAGTATTTTTATCGTTTTCTCAATCCGACAATAATTCCGTTGTGGGGTCCACCAATGATTGTCTTAGTTATACGAATATTCCTGTTAAAGCGAATATTCCCCGACCAATCGAATATTATATAACAACTTGCGTACTTTGCAAAATTTGTAAATACTACCCACAACTATAACATTATATCAAATCCACACCATAATATTCAAAAATATATTTCGAGAAAATTTAATCTTTATTCAAAAAGTTGGGGTCTTACAATACAAGCTATTAGTTGTGTAAAAATGCGTTTGATTTGATATCAAAGCACGGATTGTGAGAAACCAATGTTGTTTAGTACAAATATATATACTAACACTATTATTATGCGCCGTAAGAATGAGGTCAATCGGGTTCCACGTATCTTGTCATTTATAGCAATGGTCGGGGGTTATTAAGATAGGATGATATGCATACTCCTAGGTTATTTGGTTGAGTGGATCAACTCGGGTTGCTAAGTCTATATGACTGACAGAAACTCGTAATGTGCGGGGTTTGGCAAATAAACCTCAGTATATATATATTTGTGTGGAAAAAATCTGAACTCTATGTTCATTCAATCCAGATTTGGTGTGGGTATGATTGTTACTTGTTCAAAACTTGCTGAGCTTTCTATAGCTCATCCTTGCAAATATTTTTTAATTTTTATTTGCAGATATAAATGATGGATAGAAAGGCTTAAGACGTGGTTATTCTTTTGAGGACTATGATGTAATACTTAAACTACATTTAGAGTTTATGTAATTGTATATTAAGGTATGTAATGTATTATTAGTTTCTAGTGTTTAGTTTAACATTCTAATGAAATTATAAAAGAGTACAGTATCTATATCACTACAAGAAAAAGGCCTATATCATGTTGTGTATCGGTAATTCATAGGTTGGTCGCAGATCCATATCAATGACCGATTGCGGTCATCGACATACTTGATCGATAAAATCTGATCATTTGGAATGCACATCAGCGACCACTATTAGTGACCAACGTATCTACTACCAATAATAGCGACCGAATTCGTCGCTAAGCTGAGTCAGCATGGTTCATGGCAATGTCCTATCAGCAATCGCACGCGGTCGCTGATACCCTCAAATGCTTTCCGGTCGCTATTACTTATCAGCGACCGCATGCAGTCGCTGATGTTAAAAAAACTGAAAACTAGTTTTTTCCTGTTTTATAGAAGTCCCAAAATCCTGTTTGTACCTGCTTTATCCTAACACACATACACAACAATATAAACAATGTGCACAACAATATAAACATCCATCGTCCATATATATACCGACATATACACCAAAATAGTATATAAACTATATAAACCTTTAAAAACCAATATGAATTGAAAAAATATAAACAAATCTAATGTTTAAGTAACATACAGACATCCAAAGAATGAATATAAAAGTACAATATTCTCAAAGAACTACAAAATAATACTAAATCGGTCGTCAATCATCATTGTCTTGATTAGCTTCTCCTTGATCACCCTATAATTAAAAAATTAATAAAACAAGTTATAAATATAGTAACTATGTTGATACTGGTATTACGACAATATACAACAAATTGATTACCTCGTCGTCATCCCCATGTTGTGTTGTTCACATCGCCGCCATCTTGCATCGCCTAACTCATCAGGACTCAGAGCCGCGAGATGCCCGCCCAGTATCTTTAGAAGATCGCGATCTTGACATATAGCTCTCACACAATCGGCGAGGAGTATGAGCAATTTGGATGACTCGATGATCTGTGAAGATCGGGTAATGAAGTAGCTCGAGCTAATTGAAGGATGGGCGACATCGTTGTTCTTGACCTTTAATGTAGTTCTTCTTCACAACAAACGCCCTCTCCTACAACTCTTGATCAATTGGCAGACGTGGAGTGCCTTCAGGATAGCGCTCATTCAATAAACGCTTATAAGTATCATGTCATCATGTTAACAATTAAATAGTTAAAAATAAATTCTGTAAGCATTGATAAACAAGATCAAGTTGTTAAAACTTATTACGGCTATCTGGATAGCATCAGGCAGACCATCATGGGTGGCCACGTACACATCCAGCCAATGGATAGGCTGACTTTGACACTGAGACTTCTATACAAAAAATATTTCAATATTACTAAGTAAAAATGTGATATATATTCTAAAATTCATGATTGTAAACATATTAAATCTTGTAAATACGTACCCTGACAGTGATATGCTGCAACTGTGAAATATTGCCGCCCTTGTATGTTCCTTTAACCCTTTCGCCATCGGGTACACCTGAGGATCTGTTAGTGGCGGCAGTCTTTCGTCTTTTTACCCAGCTCTCGGCTCTCCATTGGGCACACATCTCATCCCATATGGACTGGGTGCACCACCAGGGGCTATGCTCGTGCATGTAATCCTCTCCCTGACCTGGATGGTCGATCGATGCATTATGAAGGACTTTTGTCATTCTTTGTTCAAATTGTCTTTAGTGCAGACGACACACTTCTACCAAAATATTGTATGTATCACTGAAGTCTGCGCATCCTCCCATCTATACCTTTTTTGCAAATAAAACAACAATAATAACATTACTAAACAATTATCCTTAGAATATTATATTATCTGTCATAATTAAGAAAAAGCATACCTGAAATTCAGCTCAAACTGCATCCTTGTGGGCGATAGGTGTACTCGCCCATGTAATCACAGGTGTAGGCCAATTCTGTAAGCGCAGCTGTGATATGCACTTGACGATCTTATTATCTAAAAAATCACTATAATATACAACAATTTACATCAACGATAAGTAGATATATTAAAGCAATTTACGTCTAAGTTCTATATATCTTATATAAATGGAATCAAAAATGCTTATATATTAATGATGCAGGACATACGTGCTATTCGGAGGAGGACGAATTTGAATAAGAATCCGATCATTCGGATTAGTAGGGGCCTTGGGCACATGATTAAGCCCCCTACCCAAGCCGCGCTTTTTCTGTGCTTCTTCAGAAGCCATCTATATATTACAAATTTTAAGATGTTATTATGAGTTATATTTGATTACATGTATATATATATATATATGAATATAAAATGACAATAATGACAAATTGCATTTAAATAGTTAAGTACATAAACATGACAATGATATAAAAAACATGTAATGTTAAACATATATTTCATTTGTTCAAGTGTCAATGTTTGATTCAGAATCATCTTGTATACGTATTGCAGATTCATAAACATCATCTGCTTCAGATTCAGTGTCATATTTAGTCAATAACTCTTCCTCCTCAGTATCAATGTCATCTGACACAAGTATTGACTCAGGATCTAATTCATGTGGTTCATCTCCACCATCTTAACTGGATTACTTCATTATCATCCTCCACATTTATTATAGTTTGACTATGAAGCATCTGCTTTTGGTAAATCTCCCCATCAATTACTTCTACACGACTGTGCGCGGGAGTATGAATTACAACTTGTCAATCTGTAGGTGGTCTATCCCTTTTCCTAATAGGACTAGGAGTGTAGTATACTTGTACTATTTGAGTTGGTAAAACAAACTGTTCGTTGGAATACGCATACCTATGGAGGTCAATATCGACGATTCCATGTCTGTCCACATATATCCATTTTTCTGAATCAAACCAACGACACTTGAACAAGTTAATATGACCTCCGCACGTGCCCTTGTACGACAACTCTACGATTTCCTCCAACTCCCCATAAAAGGCACGACCAAGCTCATTATAACAATCTCCTTGGACACACACTCCAGAGTTCGTTGTTCTTTTACCGCGCCCATATGCCTTTGTATGAAATTCACAACCATTTATTTTGTAACCATTGTGGCTGACATGGTCCCTGTCTGGTCCCATAGCTAGGACTTGTACATTAGCCAAAATCGTTGATCCCTCAGTCAAAGCCTACAAAAACTCCATCTTATTAAATGAAGTCATATTTAACATACTTTGTCCTTTAGCCAAAGTGCAAATTTTTTATCACGATTGATTTAAATATCTTTATCAGTTATGCCAGGATGCTTCACTTTTAACTCGTCATCGTATAATCTATACAATGTTATAAACATTAACATATTCGAATAAATTTTCAAGTTAAGAGATAAATTATCAAGTTTATATGTGTAACTCACAAATTCGTCAATCTCCTCGTAATTGAGAAGAATGTAAGTATGTGCAACATGTAATTCTTGCTCAGAGAGGAATATGCACTTCCTTTTTCCATAAGTGCAGCCCGATAGACCAAATATAGAGAGCTGACCATTTAGTTCAACATTTCCCCCATCATCATGTCTCGATACTCGATTGGCCTTTGTCAATACTTCGTCCAAAAAATAGTCTGAGACAAACGTAGATATCTCATCGAAACTATATTCCTCACATATCGACCCCTCGACATAAGCTCTATTCTTCACCTTCCTCTTAAGGTTTCCCATCACCCTCTCAAAAGGGTACATCCATCTATATTGAACTGGACCCCCAACACCAGCTTCATAGGGAAGATGGATTTGCAAATGCTCCACGGAGTCAAAAAAAACCATGTGGGAATATTTTATCCAGTTTACACGTGATCCCTATGATGTTCTTCTCAAGTATAGACATGTCCTTCTCATTTAATGTTTTTGAACATAAGTCTTTGAAGAAACGACTAAGATCCGTCAAAGCATCCTATATTGGTTTATCAAGCAGATCCCGAAATGTTATAGGCATGAGTCTCTCCATGAACACATGATAGTTATGACTCTTCATCCCTTGCAATTTCCCACTCGTAACACACCTTACAATGTTTGACGCATATCCATCTGGTAGTTTCAGAGACTTAACCTATGTACACACATCTTCAACTTCCTTTTTGGACAATGTGTACCTTGCATGCGGTTTGATAATCTTACCATTAGGAGATTCATAAAGTTCTAATCCAGGACGATTACAAATATCTTTCATGTCCAAACGTGCCTTATCATTATCTTTTGTTTTCCCCGTAACATTCATCACGGTGTTAAACACATTGTCGAACACATTATTCTCAATATGCATCACATCTAGATTATGACGAATCAAATTTGTAGACCAATAAGGTAGTTCCCAAAAGATGTTTCTCCAGAACCCAGTTATGAGATTTGCCAAACCCATTGATTATGTTTGTGGCATCAATCTTACCAAATGGGATGACCGACAATCTCATCACATGATCTCGCATCTCCATTCCCGACAATCGTTGTGCAGTCATATCATTGTCTACTTTCCCTTTCCTGAAGTGTTCTCTATTTCTTCGAAACAGGTGATCTACCGTAAGAAAGCGATGACGATCAAACCAAAGAAAGCTTTCGACCTTTTGATAGATTGAAAGACTTTGTATGCTCCATACAATACAGACAAGCCAACTTCCCGTGTGTACTCCATCCAACTAACATACCATTAGCTGGGAAGTCACTTATAGTCCACATAACCACGCTGGTGCTCCCGATATTCTACTACAATCCATACAATCATTCCATTGAGATAAAACGGGTAAAATGAGTGTAATTATATATCAAAATGAGTGTAATTACTATCTTTATATTACATTTGTAATAAATCCCTTTCCGAGTTCATATAGATATATAGGAAGAATACATTCGTTGTTCTTCATAAGTATATTACATACAAATATACTAGTCTATTACGGGACGATTAATTGTCCATCTTAGCCTTGCCTTTATCTCTCTTAGAACTCTCGGTTAGTTAGAACTTTAGCTATGCTAAACATATGGTTAAAGCAAGAATGAGCATAACTAGCTCAACAAGTCTTAACAACTTTGAATCATATGAATATTACATCAATAAATACATGCTTTATTTCCATATACGAACAATTATCTCTGAAGCATTATGAAACATTTGACTAATACTTCTCAATCTGACAATTCGGAGCATAAATAATAGCTTAGGAATGATGAGCCGGTCGATAGACCATGAACATACTCTTTTCATTTTCATACTTGAAAAGGATATATAAAAGCACTAAGGCCATCCACCGTCTTTACTTACGAGCACTTCTAGGTGATCGACTATTGTACTCTATGTTGATCGACACTCTTACGTTAAGCGTATTTCGTTCAACATTTGGCAACCTCGCGTGCCCATCGAATAATCGATGAAAATACTTTTGTTTGTACATAGACAAACTTACCTTCTCATCCGTACCAAATACTTGGCATAGGATAGCGTTAACAGTTCTATATCAACAGACTTGTAAACAAATCAATCAACTCTCCAATACTTGTCTAGCCAGAATAAAACAGGCATCGACTCTTTCCTATTTACCATTCATGCATTGTATAACATGCATCACGTAAAAACTTAGCTAACACGAAGGTTAGGCAAGCGTTAAGAAAGACTTGCCTTCAAGCGTCTTTGAATATACAATTCAACTATTCTCAATCTTTACAGGATCTACATGATACATTCACATAGCACACTTTAATTAGTTATCAATAAACTAACTTTACGGTTCTAACCAACTTCTTTCTCTTCTACGTTTTATTTGAATTAACTCCGTTAATAAAGTCGATTTAACTTTCTATACTTCGTTACGTTTCATTAACGTTCTTGCATCATTATTAAAGCGGCATTCGATCATTATTGGTGAACTACCAAAGTTGAACATTATATTCGGTGCACTTATTCGTTCTTACGTTCTTCGTTTAATTTCTATTAAACCTTACTAGATCTTCTTTACATTAACAACTTATAAGTGATTTAAGGTAAGTCTTATCATGTACATTAAGTACCTCCAATATCTTACTTTAGGTCTACATCAAAATGGAATAAAACCTAACTTGGTGACATTTTTTCTCGTATTTGTGTGCGACATCTATGTATTCTAGTGGTGCTATTCTGGCGTCCTCTCTCGAGTTTTGCCCGGACTTGGCGTTGTGGTGGCGAGTCCATGTATAAACTCTCGTATTTGTGGTGTGAGTCTCCAGACCTTTTTTATTTTCTCCGGCCAATAATAGCTGGTATCTTGTGGCGTAATGAAAACACTTTGGGTTTGGTATTTGCGGCCCAGAAACAATATGCACTGATTAGCCAAAATAGTTTGGTTTCTAACGAAACTCTCGGCTTCCTAATTTGTTTTTTTTCATCCGAATTGACCCATTCAATTCCTACAAGTCACAAATTACATCCTTTACGTGTTAGTATAAAAATTTTACCTTTTTGAATCCGTTAACTTCGAATTCACCTTTAAGTTCATTTTTAAGCGTTCGTTTAACGTTTTCGTCTGTTCAATACTCGTTTTCTTCGTTATAAGTTGGAATGCGGCGATTCTTTCGCCAACGACTCTTAATTACCTTATCTCACATGTTGACATTGGAAACTAACGTTTTCAAGTCACACAACAACTTTTGACCTTTAATCCGGACTTTATACATTTTCGACGTTTAACGTCTATTTTCGCAAAATCCGCCATAACTTCGTTACTAATGTTCTCTAAGCCAAATCACATGGAAAACTCCATTGATTCTTCATATCTACATCCTAACCAAGCAATAGGCACATTCCTTAGCTATATCGATTCAAAGCGTTCATTAAAAACTAAGTTTAACGTTGAGACTTTTTATGGTTTTAACTCACGTAACCACTTATGATTTCTATTTGGTCATGACCTATCAATGATTTAATCATTAATAGGCATCCTTATATCTCCTCAATAAACATGCTCCACCCATCTACGATTCTTCTATGAGAAAGAAATAAAAAAAAGATGAAGATTACGGTTTATGAAATTTACCTTTGAAGTAGTTAACGTTCTTGATAAGCGTCTAATGGTTTGCTTGGAAGTAGAAGGATTATAAGTTTCTAGCTCTTTTCTCTCTCTCAAATATGTTGGACAAGCTTTGTAAAAACAAAATGACCAACCTAGCTTTTATATATAGAAAACCAAATGAGGGGCAAAATTGTCCATCTCCCCACCTCCTTACTTATTTACCACTTTGTCACCAAGTAAAATACTTGGTGACCAAGTGATATCTTACCTTGCACACCAGTGGTAGTGAGCCCACCTTGCCCATGGGTCATCCCATGGGTTGCCCCATGGGTTTTACCCATTCGGTGACCCACCCGGTTCGATCCATGGTTCGGTTTTTTTCTTGCATTGGGCTTAAACGATCTAATATTGGGCCTTGACTTGGGCTTACCACTTAATCCCTTGGGCTTGCTCATTCAATTGATTGGGCTAAACATAATCAACCAAATGAATTAACATTAAGTCTTAACAATTCTAGAATCTGACTCGTATTCCCTACATTATAATTCACGTATTCTTTCCGTATAATACTAGTATGATTATCGTATTGTACTCTATTATTAACTCATCATATTATACATAGATACTAAATAATATCTTAATTGTATAACACATGCCTTAACCCTAAGCATAATTACTTCCACGCGTTTCATTTCTTCTCGAAAATCAATATACTCGACCCTTAGGTTTTAAGTCATGGTGAAAACTTCGTTTGCCATAATGGAATTATTATTGGATATTCCATACTATCGTAATATTCTAACATTACGCGTTTCTCGAATCTCAAACCCTAGCTCGACGAAATCGGATGAATAGTGTTTTACTGTAAACATTCTCGAAAAACCTTCGTTCTCGTCTTGATAATTCACAACAATTAATTCTAGCACAAAGCGAATACTAACCACATCACACATTCTAGGTCATAAAACGACCTTGAACATCTTATTCACATAATTACTCAATTAAATTCATTTAATCCACATAATCAAATAAAAATTTAATTCATTGAAAATTTGAAATTCTGGGCGTTACATTCTTCCCTCCTTATAAGGATTACATCCCCGAATCTCGTTATTCTTACATAAACAAATGAGGAAACTTTTCCTTCATTTTACTTTTCGAGCTCCCACGTTGCTTCTTGACATCGTGGTTACTCAAATTACCTTTCTTGAAGGTATTACTTTATTTCTCAAGACTTGTTCCTTCTATCAATAATCGAATCGGAATTTCTTCATACGTTAAGTCCTTTTCTACATGAATAGATTCATACTCTATTACGTGCTTGTAGTCCGGTTTATAAGGGCCTTGACATGAATACGTGAAACACATTGTGTATTCTTTCCATTTACGGAGGTAAGGCTACTTCATAAGCTACCTCTCTACCCTTCTTAAAATCTCAAAAGGTCCTACTGAACCTTGGACTTAACTTCCCTTTCTTTCCAAAAGCGTATCTTCCCTTTCCAAGGTGATACTTTTAGAAAAACATAAGACCCTACTTCAAACTCCCTCTTCTCTCGATGAGGATGCGCATACCTCGTTATCTATCTTGGCCGCTACTAATCGAGCTCTTATCGACTTCACCATGTCTCTGCCGTTTGTTGTACCATTTAGGTCCCTAACATTCGGCGTTCACCTACTTCATCCCAACAAAGTGGTGTTACGCACTTCCTTCCATACAACGCCGTAGGCGGCATACTATACTAGCGTGAAAACTATTGTTATGGCGAATTCTACAAAGGTAGATGTTCGTCCCAACTCCCCTTGAAATCCATAAGCAAGATCTTAACATATCTTCTAGCGTTTGAATTGTCCTTTTCGCTTTGTCCATCCAAATACGTGGATGATCGGCGTACTCGATCTCAAATCGTTCCCATTTGCTCTTTGCAAACTCCTCCAAAAGTTTGGCGTGAATCGTGGATCACGATCGGACACAATCGAAGCAGGTACTCCATATGCGGAAATGATTTCCTTAACATAAAGCAGCTAGCTAAGCTGCTAGGGTTACCTAACTCCTATTGGTAGAAAATGAGCGATTTAGTTAAGCAGATCCTTATTACCCAAATAGCGTCGTACCCTTTTCTCGTTGTTGGAAGTCCCACCACAAAATCCATGGTGATATGCTCCCATTTCCACTCCGGAATCTCCAGTGGTTGTATCAATCCACTCGGTCTTTGGTGTTCAGCCTTAACTTTTTGACAAGTTAAGCACTTACTAACAATGATACGCAATCTCCCTCTTTTTCATGTTCGTACAAAAAAGTTACGGCGAAGGTCTTGATACATCTTAGTACTACGGGATGTATCGAGTACCTCGAACTATGGGCCTCACACATAATCTCTTCTTCGACTTTTCGAAATTATTTGGAACCCAAATTCTTCCTTCAAAAGCAAGTAAACCTTCTTTATCGAGGTTATACTTAGTCTTCACGTCATCCTTCTTATCTCTTTCATCTTTCGCATTCTTGGTGCTTCTCTGTACCTCCTTAACCGTTCCACTTATCGTTGGTCGAGTCTCTATTGAGAATAACATCTCTCTTTGTTTCACTTGGCAACAACTTCTAATTCCATCTGGCCATCTCTGTTATCAACTCATTACGAGTCGTTAACATTGATGACTTTTCTCTACCCTTCCGAGCTTAGCGCGTCGGCTACTACATTCGCCTTCCCCGGATGATATAAGATATCACAATCATAATCTTTTATCAATTCTAACCACCTTCTCGCCTCGTATTCAACTCATACGTGTGAAGATATATTTGAGACTTTTGTGGTCGTGTATATCTCACACTTTTCCCCATATAAATAATGTCTCCATATTTTTAAAGCATGAACACTACCATTTGCCGGTTCTAGGTCATGAGTAGGATAGACCTTCTCATAATCCTTTAAGCGGCGTGTGCATCTGTGATGACCTTGCCATCTTTGCATAAGCCTGCAACCTAGTCCTCTATCTGAAGCATCGCTATAAACTACTAAAATTCCCGTATCATCTGGTAAAGATAATCTGGTGCCTCACTCAACCTCCTTTTTAGTTCTTGAAAACTACGCTCACACTTTTACGTCCACTCGTACTTTGCAGACTTCTTGTCAGTTGTCAATGGAGTAGCTAATTTAGAAAAGTCTGAATGAACCTTCTATAGTATCCGTTAACCCGAAAACTCCTAACCTCGGTTGGCATTTTTGGTTGCTCCCACTCATTCACCGCTTCCACTTTCCATTTGGATCTCGGATATGCCATCTTTATACATAACATGTCTAGAAAGCGCACTCGTTCGAGCCAAAATTCACACTTAGTGAATTTAGCATACAACTTCTCCCCTCGTAGTGTTTCCAACACTATTCTTAGATATTGACATGATCTTACGGCGTCTTAGAATAGACTAGAATATCATCGATGAACACTCTGATGAACTTGTCCAAATCTTTGTTTGAACACTTTGTTCATCATATCCATGAATGCGGTTTGGCGCATTAAATTAAACCCAAACGACATAACCAAAAACTTCGTAATGCCCATGCTTGAGTTACGAGCAGCCGTCTTAGGTATATCTTCCTTCCTCACTTTCGGTTGATGATACCCCGATGCATAAATCTATTTTAGAAAAATACTTTGCCCCTTTAAGCGATCAAATAGATCATCGATCACTGGGCAATGGGTATTTATTCTTAATCGTTAACTTGTTCGACTCTCGATAGTCGATACAAAGTCGTAACGATCCGTCCTTTTTCTTACAAACAATCCGGTGCTCCCCACGGAGACACACTCGGTTGAATGTACTTCTATCTAACAGTTCACATAAGCTGAACCATTAACTCCTTCATCTCAACTTGGCGCCATTCTATATGGTGCCTTTGAAAGCAGTGCGTGCCGTGACAAATCAATCACAAATTCTACATCCTATCCGCGGAATCTGGGTAACTCTTAGGAAACACATCCATGAATTCTTGAACCACTTTGCTATCTGTTCCGATGATGTTCCCACTCTTTGGGTATCCACCATGACACGAGATAACCCTTACACCCCTTCTTGACATCTTCACAGCTTGTGTCGTGGTTGAGACAACAAGAGCGTCCGGTGATTTATTTCCATAAAACACCACCTCAAGTTTCTTAGAAGCCTTAGGTTTACACTCTTTCTATGACAATCTATTATCGCTCTATGGTTAATTAACCGATCCATCTAGAGAATCACATCAAATTCTCTTAACCTTATCGGTAAAAGATCTACAGATAATCTATTACCCACGATATCTCTGAAATAATTCCTATGAATATGTTGATGGGAATTATCTCCTCGTTTTCTACCTTAACGTCTAAAGGTATTTCTAATTTTTAGGATTTAATCCCAATTCTTTGAGCAAATCCACATCTTTATAAAAGAACAAGTAGCACTTTTTGAGAGTCGAATAACACGTAAGCATTTATTTAGTTGATTGGAATGATACTGCTACTACATCAGTTGATCTGTTGCATCTTGGACCGTCGTATTAAATGTTGGTGTGAGGTCTACTTGATGATGGTGTTGGTCGATAATGACTAAATTACCACTACGAACCCTTATTACCCTCGCCCCTTTCTTTGGGCAATTTCTTGCCATGTGGTCACCAAGACCCCAAACAAAACATCCCGGCTTTTCTTAGGATTAGGGCGGTTGGGAGATATATAGCCCTCTGCCTTACAATTATAACAACCGGTCTTCCCCTTGAGACAGACTCCCGAGATGAGTCTTTCGCATGTCTTACATGCCTCCATCCTACGTTTAGGATCCTTGTTTTGCCCAGTATTCCCGGGTTAAAATTCTTTCGTTTAGGCATATTGCCACTACCTTTGGCAACCTCGCCTTATTTCCTCCTTCTCCTTACTCTTATTCTTTTATCTTTGTGGTATTGGGTGACGCCTCACTACCACCCTCTGCTATATATCGCCTTTTCGAGAATGGTCCGTAGGAAGCACTCGAAAAAACCGATATCTACTTATAGAGCCGGGGTTTTAGGCCTGCTCGAACCTCTGAGCCTTCTCTCTCCTCCGTGTCCACTTGGTGTGGGCGAACCTTGCCAATTCATTGAATTTTGGCGCGTATTGGGGAACAGTCATGTCCCCCAGCAAGTTCTAAGAACTTAATCTCCATTTCTCCTTGCATCTTTAGTAGGGAAATAGTTCTCGAAGAATACCTTCTTAAATTGTTCCCATGTAATAGCTTCCGCTCCAGCCCCACCCTGGTGAGCCTCCCACCAGTAGTTGGCTTCCCCCTTCATCATATAGGTCGCAAAAGAAGTCTTTTGCGCCTCAGATACGTTTGTAATAACAAACGCCTTCTCTATTTCCTTGACCCATGTTTGGGCCTCCATTGGATCCATTGTCCCTTAAATTCGGGTGGACCTACACTCTTAAATTCCTTAAAAGTAGTCGTTTGGGCTACCCTAGGTCCTGCGGGTGCTCTACCCCCAGCTTGGTTAAATGAAGTCGTTAATAAATTAACGAACTCTTGCATTGGGTTATTAGGACCCCCTCGTTCTCATTATGCGATTTCGCCTCTTGGTTACGTTGCCTTCTTCTTGGCGGCATTTCAGATTAGATAAATAAAGTTCTGTTATTACTTATTTACTTACTTCTTTATTAGTCGTCAAACAACTGAACAATAACTCATACACAGCACAACAATTTAAAATAAAAACTTCTTTATATTAAAATGCTTCTTTATAGTTCAAAACTATTTACAAGTTGCTTTCCATAGCCCAAAAGCTAGTACATATACATCCCGCGATTGACTTCTACAAAAATTAGGATTTATAAAAGACTACCCTTTAATTATACAAAAAAGGGTTTTTCGTCACTACACAAAAGTATTTACCATACTACTCCTAATCTTTGCTAATGACATTCTCATGCTTACGGTTTGCGCCAAAATCGACACAATATCTCGACTTATAGTATATGTCGAGTGCTGTCGACTTCAATAGAATAACAAGCTATCTTAAGCTTGAAATCCTCGTCTTGCTTTGTCATTTATATATGACATTCGTCTTTATCTTGGTCTTTTCAACAGTTTCTTACGAAGTTCTATGACCTCGTTCTTATAGTCACTGGGCCTTGTCGGTCATGAGCACTTTTTCATCATGCTCTATCTCGTAGTCGACTCTGCGAGACTCTTTTGCCCCATAGAGATCTTGATCTCTTCTTTACAGTCTTTGCACCATATTGTGCGGTTTGCGTTCTGATCAAGCTTTGAGAGGTACATTGCCCTCATAGTCTCTGTGAAGGTGTCGACTCTAGGGGAAGGCATCACCGTGATGTCGATGTCACCTCCATGTCATCCTCCACATCAATCATCATATTCAAATATGATGTTATCCCCATGGTCTCCTCGAATAGTCCTCCTCGAGTAATATTCCTCGGGCTCGACTCCTCTAGAATCACTACAGGTATATCTGCTATAGAAGCACAGTCTTGTCTCGACTTCGGTTCACGGACTCCTCATTTGATCACATGTATATCCCTATACATCAAGCTATCAACCAAACATCTCTGATAACACATAACAAATTGATTAGTACATAATACACGATAATATAAGCACAAATCACATTTAATCCATTTAGGGTTACTTTCCATCTTTTAAATCTTTTTGATTGAGTTTCCTCAATACCTTATTAACTCATTTGACTCGAGTTAACTTTCTTGGACTCTTCCTTTCCTACGAGGTTATTAGCTAAGGTTCTTCCCCCCTTAAGTTTTATAACCTAATGCTTTGATACCGACTGTGGCCCCCCAAATCGGGTATCTTCAACCCTGAGCGAGATGGTGCTCCACGATACTACAATTCATACAATCATTCCATTGAGATAACAACAAAATGAGTGTAATTACTATCTTTGTATTACATTTGTAATAAATCCTTTCCGGAGTTCATAGCAAGAATACATTCGTTGTTCTTCATAAGTATATTACATACAAATATACTAGTCTATTACGGGGACGATTAATTGTCCATCTTAGCCTTGCCTTTATCTCTCTTAGAACTCTCGGTTAGATTTCGGCTTTAGGCTGCAAACATATGGTTGAGCAAGAATGAGCATAACTAGCTCGCCAAGTCTTAACAACTTGAATCATATGAATATTACATCAACAAATACATGCTTTATTTCCATATACGAACAATTATCTCTGAAGCATTATGAAACATTTGACTAATACTTCTCATCTGACAATTCGAGCATAAATAATAGCTTAGGAATGATGAGCCGGTCGATAGACCATGAACATACTCTTTTCGTTTCATACTTGAAAAGGATATCCGGCACTAAGGCCATCCACCGTCTTTACTTACGAGCACTTCTAGGTGATCGACCTATTGTACTCTATGTTGATCGACACTCTTACGTTAAGCGTATTTCGTTCGACATTTGGCAACCTCGCGTGCCCATCGAATAATCGATGAAAATACTTTTGTTTATACATAGACAAACTTACCTTCTCATCCGTACCAAATACTTGGCATAGGATAAGCGTTAACGATTCTATATCAAGCAGACTTGTAAACAAATCAATCAACTCTCAATACTTGTCTAGCGAGAATAAAAGCAGGCATCGACTCTTTCCTATTTACCATTCATGCATTGTATAACATGCATCACGTAAAAACTTAGCTAACACGAAGGTTAGGACAAGCGTAAGAAAAGACTTGCCTTCAAGCGTCTTGAATATACAATTCAACTATTCTCGGTCTTTACGGGATCTACATGATACATTCACATAGCACATTGTAATTGGTTATCAAACAAACTAACTACGGTTACAACCAACTTCTTTCTCTTCTACGTTTTATTTGAATTAACTCCGTTAATAAAGTCGATTTAACTTTCTATACTTCGTTACGTTTCATTAACGTTCTTACGTCATTATTAAATGCGACATTCGATCATTATTGGTGAACTACCAACGTTGAACATTATTCACGGTTCACTTATTACGTCTCTCACGTTCTTCGTTTAATTTCTATTAAACCTTACTAGATCTTCTTACATTAACAACTTATAAGTGATTTAAGGTAAGTCTTATAATGTACATTAAGTACCTTCCATATCTTACTTTAAGTCTACATCAAAATGGAACAAAAACCTAACTTGGTCGACATTTTTCTCTACTAAGTATTTTGTATTTGACATCTATGTATTCTAGTGGTATTTTTGACGTCACTCTCGAAGGTTTTTTGCGGGACTTGGGTGGCTTGGCTGGCGAGTCCATGTACAAACTCTCTCATTGTCTGTGTGCTGAGTCTCAAACCTTTTATTTTCTCTCGGCCATAATGGCTGGCTGTGGTATGGAAAAACTTGGGTTTGGTATTTGCTTGGCCAGAACACAATGCACCAGATTGGCCAAAAGCAGTTTGGTTTCTAACGAAACTCGACTTCCTAATTTGTTCGTTTTACATCCGAATTGACCCATTGAATTCCTACAAGTCACAAATTACATCCTTTACGTGTTTAGTATAAAATTTTACCTTTTGAATCAGTTAACTCGAATTCACCTTTAAGTTCATTTTAAGCGTTAGTTTAACGTTTTTCGTCAGATTCGATACTCGTTTTCTTCGTTATAAGTCGGAATCGACGATTCTTTCGCCAACGACTCTTAATTACCTTATCTCGCGTGTTGACATTTGAAACCAGCGTTTTCAAGTCACGACAACTTTTGACCTTTAATCCAGGACTTTATCGTTTTCGGACGTTTAACGTCTATTTACGCAAAATCCATCGTAACCGTTACTAATGTTCTCTAATCCAAATCACATGGAATACTCCATGGACTTCATATCTACATCCTAACTAAGCAATATGCACATTCCTTAGCTATAACGATTCTTAAACGTTCATTCAAAACTAAGTTCATGTTCAAGACTTTTTATGGTTTTAACTCGCGTAAACACTTACAATTTCTATTTGGTCATGACCTATCAATGATTTGGTCATTAATAGGCATCCTTATATCTCCTCAATAAACATGCTCCACCAATCTACGATTCTTCTATGAGAAAGAAATCAAAAAAGATGAAGATTACGGTTTATGAGAATTTACCTTTGAAGTAGTTAACGTTCTTTATAAACGTCTATTGGTTTGCTTGGAAGTAGAAGGATTATAAGTTTCTAGCTCTGTTCTCTCTCTCAAATATGTTGGACAAGCTTTGTAAAAACAACAAAAATCCAATTCTAGCTTTCTATTTATAGAAAACCAAATGAGGGCAAAATTGTCCATCTCCCCACCTCCTTACTTATTTACCACTTTGTCATTAAGTAAAATACTTGGTGACCAAGTGATGATCTTACCTTGCACACCAAGTGGCAGCCCACCTTGCCCATGGGTCATCCCATGGGTTGCCCCATGGGTTTTACCCATTCGGTGACCACCGGTTCGATCCATGATTCGGTTTTTTCTTGCATTGGGCTTAACTTGATCTAATATTGGGCCTTGACTTGGGCTTACCACTTAATCCTTGGGCTTGCTCATTCAATTGATTGGGCTAAACATAATCGACCAAATGAATTAACATTAAGTCTTAACTAAATTCTAGAATACTGACTCGTATTCCCTACATTATACTTCACGTATTCTTTCCGTATAATACTAGTATGATTATCGTATTGTACTCTGTATTAACTCATCATATTATACATAGATACTAAATAATATCTTAATTGTATAACACATGCCTTAACCCTAACTAAATTTCTTCCACGCGTTTCATTTCCTTCTCGGAAATCAATATACTCGACCCCTTAGGTTTTAAGTCATGATGAAAACTTCGTTTGCCATACTTGAATTATTATTGGATATTCCATACTATCGTAATATTCTAACATCTACGCGTTTCTGAAGAATCTCAAACCTTCCCTAGCTCGAGCGAAATCGGATGAATAGTGTTTTTTACTCACATAAACATTCTCGGAAAATTTAATTTCGTTCTCGTCTTGATAATTCACAACAATTAATTCTAGCACAAAATTTTTTCCCGAATACTAACCACATCCCACATTCTAATGAAAATTACTTACAACCTCAATAAAAGCAATCCAACACTTTGCACTAATTAAATTTGAACATCTTACTTACATAATTACTCAATTAAATTCATTTAATCCACATAATCAAATAAAAATTTAATTCATTGAAAATTCAAAATTCTCTCCAAATATTTATTGAGTTATATAAACATTTTAATTGATGTGTTTATCGTTGAATAAATGTTTGTTTAATGTGATTTGATTTGATTTGATTATTTATTTGTTAAATAAATAATTTATGAGTTAAGGAAATTGATTATCATGAGATAATATTCTAATTTAAATTAATAATTAAGTTAGAAAGTTTATAATGATTAAATGAATTATTATAATGATATTTTAGTTTGAATTTGTAATTAAAATGATGTGTTAATTTATTAAATAAAATTATAATAATAAAGAAAATTATAATTTTGTTGTATTGATTTATGTGGTAAATTAATTTAATAAATTGTTATTAGAATTAATGAAATTGAATATTAAAATTTAATTAAATAAAGTGTCACAATAAACTATGCTATAAATGAATTATTAAAATAAATTAAAGGAGTTTAATTTAGTTTCGCCAAACAAGGCTTAAAGACATTAAGTCTTTAATTTTAAAGAGTTTTGCCAAACAAAGCCTTAAGGCTTTTGAATTTGAATTATAATATAAATAAAATAAATTAAAAATATAAATAAAATATATTAAATTTTGTAACTGATATATATTAAGTATAGAGTTATTATTATCAGTTTTATTCTTAATACAATATACGTTAGCGTCTGTTTTATTTACGTGAAAAGCTTTTGGCTTAAGCCTAAGAAGAGAAAAGAGAAGAAGAAAGTTTGCAGAGAAAAGTTGAGAGAGAATTGGGAGAATTCTAGAGAGACTTTGAAAGAGTGATTGTGAGAAGGAGTTGATAATCAAAGGGTGGATATCATCTTCTAGATAACTAAACAAGAAAGCAAAGGTATTATCCTACTCTTCTACTTTTTAAAGTTTTAGTTTTATTCTATTCAAACATTCTCTGTGAAAATTTGTGTGAGGGTTTAATTGTTTGTTATATATAGTTTTTATATGATAGTTGATTGATATAAAAATTATTTTCATAAGTTATAGATGAGTTTTAGTAAATTGATTCATGTAGTGTATTTAATTATGAAGGAAATGATATTACAGTGAATTGGTATGAATATAAATGAATATGGCTTAGTTTAAAGTAAAAATTGATGTTTAATTCAGTGTATAATGTATAAATTGACTATTGATTTTGAAAGTAGACGAAGAAACAAAAACAAAGTATTTTAAACTAACTGTTTTGGTTGAAAAACAAAGTCACAGTGTTTAAAGTCAAAAAGTGAAGTTTGAACAAGAATAGTGAAATTAGAGGACTTAAATTCGATGTTTATATGGGTAAAATCATGTTAAGAGATGTTAAGTTATGTGTATGTGAGGTCTATATATATATATATATATATATATATATATATTACGTGTTAATTTTGTTGTTAGAAAGTAGCTTGTAGGGCAAATTGACTTTGTTTATGTTCTTCCCGAAGTTGGTCGCCAGAGACTATAATTTAAGATCATGGAGCCATAGCAGCGCCTCATGAGTCTGTAAGTCTCGAGTCAGCAGTGCAATCTCCGAGTGTAGGCGTAAGTATAGGCATGTGCCTCGATAGCAAATGGCCTTGACCACCGCGCCACGTACTGTCCCCAAGAATAATAAATGGAAATGGCATGACTGGATTAATAGAATGGTCAGACATTGTGTTTTAGTTACACAAAGTCTGAAAAAGTTGTTAAGGTGAAATATTATGACTGTTAGGATGTGATTTTGGTATTACTATACCAAGAATGAAAATATTATTAACAATTAACGAGTTTTGTTATTACATTACTAATGTGTTTTGACTATGTGATTAAATCGATCCATACATGAAGTAGATACTTAATTGTATACATAGTATATGTAGTAACTAATTATGTCATGGTGACATGTATATAGGGTATTGTGATTCGAGTTATTACGGTTTAGCTTACACTCAAGGTAAGTTTCTAAACCTTATCTCTTGATATTGAGCAAGTTTTCTTATCTTTAACTTGTTTCGTAGTATGCAAGTTCTTTAACTCTATTGTTACGATTGTGCAAGTTTCTTTACTTTACCTTGTTTATTATTGAGCAAGTTATTCCTAATCTATTTATACAATTTAAGTATATTCGTGCATAGCTATTTAACCTAACTCTTACTTTGAGAAGGTTTCTTACTTTAACTTGTTTACTAGCATGCAAGTTTATCGTTCCAAATCACTATTTATTATGCATGCTTGATAATTCAATTCTAAACAACATTCTGACCTTAGCTTAATATTGTCCAAGCAAGGTATGTTACGTTATTTAATGTTTATGCTTTTAGTTCATTTCTAAAGCATGACCCTAAACTAAAAATTTTGTATTCATCTGTGACTTGTTCCATAACATATTGTTATTGTATTTTATTCAACAAATCCTTTGTTGATGTTCGTTGAATTCTAAATTACCTTGAAACGTATCCAAACCAAACTTACTTTGGTGCGGACTTGTATTCTAAATGCTGAGATGAACAACCCTGTTAGAGGGGATAATTTACGCATATCGTTTAAATGTTTATGCACAATACATTGTACGAAGGGCTGATCTCCCTAAGTATGAGGAGTCCCTATAATCTTATGACTGTTAAAGTTTAAGTTGAAAGATTACTTATAACTATGGACATAGTTCGTGGTCTTATGACCCTTAAATATATATTTCAGATTCTGATTATCATTGATAGAACATATTATTCAGTTCTATTGAACCTATTCATTTGGCAGTTGTTATGAAGTTTTATTCATTGTCATTTCAAGTGAGCATTGTTTGCTCACTCTTGCTTATATAAATATTACAGCTAAAGTTGAGAAGGTTGATGTACCTACCACCAGTAAAGAGAAAGGAAAGATGAACAAGTATTGAAGACTTGTAAACATGTTGACTTTTAATATTGTCAGACTTTATTTTTAATTATTGTGATGTAGTTATTTAATTTTCCGCACTTGATATTTGTATTTAAAGGTTAGATGACCTGAGAGATTTTTATTGATGTAATCCTTTAATTGGAAGGTTTATTGTTAAATCTTATTATATTGGGTAGTTAGAAATGATTGTTTTTATCAAGTGAACACCAAATCTTGTGGGAATGAAGTACCCGGATTTGGGGGTGTCACAGTTGCTAATTTTAAATGACATGGACTTATCTGCGACCACATGCAGTCGCTGATTGTAAGTAGTCGCACAAAATATATGCGCCAATATTTCATGCCAAATTTTGGGAGGCAAATTAATCGTAGCGATCGCTTTCAAAGAACGCGTCGCGGTCGCTAATAGTATATAAATAATTGGATTAAATCACGATCCGCAGAGATATCGATCGTTATTACTAATGTCTGCGATCACGCCGATCTTGATCATTGATAGTTTTTTTCAGATCTTGTATGAACTATACATTTGAATGATAGTGTTAACAGACATTGGGAATTCTCTGATGCACTAAGGTATCGCTTCTTAGTTCTAAGAACCCTACCATTAATACTATAAATGTCAGATAGATATGAATTATTGATATGGAAGAAATATGTGTAAGATACTAAACCTGTACATCCAAGTGAGGGTATTCAAATACAATAATTGTTCTGACGAGAACTATTATCTGTTATGAGTACTGTGAACCTTGAATTTATGAGAATTATTATCTTATGGAATATTTACGTGAGCACCAAATCTGCTACAGGAAATGTAGAGAATTTGGGGGCGTCACAATAATAATAATAATAATAATAATAATAATAACAACAACAACAACAACAACAACAATAATAATAATTATTATTATTATTGTTGTTGTTATTGTGGTGGTGTGGTGAATTATAAAAATTGTTATTGATGATTTGTAAGTTTTGTAGACATGTTTAGATTTTTCTAGATATCTATTTTTAAATGAAAATTAATTATTGTGGTGATGTGGTGAATTATGATAATTGTTATATGTGATTGTAAGTTATTTTAGCTTGCAAAAAGTTTTTAGGTAATGTAATATTTTTCAAATTTTAATCTAATTTTTCGTTATGTCGTACCTTCAGGCACGAGCAATTACTGGTACTATAATATAATTACAAAATTTTCAACATCTCAAATATGAACCAAAAAAGATAAATATAATAAGCAAATACTATTACATTACATGATATAGCTGATTGTATTAGATCATAAACATATTACATGAACCAAAAACTACCTAATTTATTATGATAATGTAATGTATGATTCAGTTTTTTAAGTATATATTAATGTATCGATTACCACTTGATTTATTGATATAGAGATTGAGATCCGGTTAGCATGAAGTTATTTTTTTGATAGTTTCGATCGATCGATTGATCGATAGAATCACATACCATCTCATAGCGCCAAGATTCTATTGATCAATTGACCAACTTACATCAAAATAAACTTCAAACTAACCATTTCCTAGAGATTGAGGGTTAGAATCTTGTTATTGACGGCAGCATGTTATGAAAACATGTCTAGAAGATAGTTGATGGTTTGAATCTTGTTGACAACAACACACAAGAGGTTCTAAAAATATGTCCAGAAGGCAGCGCACCATAAATTATTGCAAGTTATCTCCTCGTCCATCTAAATCCTTATTTATTAAATAAATTATTTAAAATAGAAAAATAATATATATATCGACAAATATGTGATAAAATTGTGTTGCGATCAATATAAAAATTTATACGATAAGATATAGCTATATATATGTATGCACATATATGATAATTATAATTCGGTTAAAATAAAAGGGAGAAGGTTCAAAAATGTCCATGACGTTTACCGCGATGTCTACCGACATCCTATACTTTTTTTTTTGTCCAAAAGTACACTTAACGTTATACTTTTTGGGTCACCCGTGTTCTATAGTTAACAAAAACAAACGGGGTTAAAATTTCACGACGTGATGTATATATTATGGCTTAAAGGGAGAAGATTATGCCCCTGACACATGTAAATATGTCATTTAATCAAAACAAAAAATATTAAAATTTAAAATAAAAAAAACATAACATATTTTTTTAAAAAACATTTAATATATTATATTAATGTTAATTTAAAAAACGTTAATTTTTTGATATTAAAAATATTAAAAAATGTTAATATTTTTTGATATTAAAAACGTTAATATTTTATTATATTAAAAAAGCGTTAATATTTTTAATATTAGTTGATATGTTAAAAAACGTTAATATTTTTGATGATGTAATTAGTTGAATTTTAAAAATATTATTTAGTTGAATTTTAAAATATTCAAATATTCAAAATTCAACTAATTCAAAATAATTAACGTTATTTAGTAAAAAATATTAACGTTAATTTTTTTGATGATTTTAGTTGAATTAACGTTAATTATTTTGAAATTTTGAATTAGTTGAAATTTTGAATTTTAAAATAGTAACGTTAATCATCAAAATACTAAAATATTAGTTGAATTTTCAAAATACTAAAAATATTAACGTTAATTTTATAATATTCAACGTTAATTTCGATAACGTTATTTAGTAATATTAAAATATTAGCGTTAAAAAAAAAAAATTGATAACGTTATTTAGTATTTTGAATATTAATGTTAAAATATTATATCAATTAGTTGTATAATATTTTTTAGTATTTTAATTTTAAAATATTATTTAGTATTATGATTTTAGTAATTTAAAATTTTTATATCAATTAGTATTTAGTATTATGATTTTAGTATTTTAATGATGTAATTTAAATTTTTGTTGTTTTGATTAATTAACAAAATAATTTGAATTTTAGTATTTTATAATTTGATTTTTTTTTTAGTATTTTAGTATTATTTTAAATTAGTATTTTAGTTTTGTTTTAATAAGTATTTGATATAAATATGTTATGTTTTGAATTTTAGTATTTTGATTAAATGATGTAAATATGTTATACAACTTGTTTTATTTAATTAGTTGTTTTGATTAGTTAACAAAATAATTTGAATTTAAGTATTTTGATTAAATGATGTAAATAAATTATGTTTTTTTTATTTTGAATTTTAGTATTTTTTGTTTTGATTAAATGACATATTTACATGTGTCAGGGGCATTTTTGAACATTCTCCCTTTAAGCCTCCATGTGTCTGTCACGTCACCCAATTTTAACTCCGTTTGTCTTCTGTTAACGGCAGGGGGCACGAGTTACCCAAAAAGTGTAACGTTAAGGATACTTTTGGACAAAAAAAAAAGTATAGAGTGCTCGGTAGACATCGCGATAAACTTCAGGGTCATTTTTGAACATTCTCCCTAAAATAAAATGATAAATAAGCTCATTTGAAATTAATCGTACACATAATGCAATAAATTTCACTAAAACGACGCAGTATTTTATCCACAACTCCTTTTATCTGTCCTGGAAAAAATATCCATTGCTTAATTTCCTTATCCAAATACTCCAGAATCCAACCTCTCTGTTACACAATACTTCGAATTCATTGAAGCCAAACGAAGCCTTTGTTCCGAGTCTGCTAAGGGGAATTGAGTATATCCCAAATGGCGCTATTTCGCCTTCTTTCATTTCCATCCATTCCTCACTTCTCCACCCAGCAATGTTTCTTCTATCCAACAAATTCTCCCTCTATTTTTCCTTCTACATCCAATTCTATCTCACCTCTTCTTAACACACTTGTTTTCAGACCCCAAATCTCCAGCCACTCTATACTCCGAGCCGCTTATTCAGTTCAAGCTCAAGCTACAATTGAAACACCAGAACTTGAAATTTCAGATTCTGGGATTGAAGAAGAGGTCGAAGAAGAAGAAGATGAAGCATCTAGAACCAGATTGCTTGCCCAAAATGTGCCTTGGAGTTGTACTGCGAGTGATATTCGTCCTCTTTTTGATAAGTACGGAACCGTTGTTGATGTTGAGGTTTGTGGTTGCTTAATTCTTATTTTTTGTTAATGGATTTTGCTTTTCATTATTTTTGCTGAATTAGGTCTTTGTTATTTTATATGGTTTCTCGTCAATGCATAAATTTGTTGATTCTTGTTAAAATATATTTCTGGGTTATGTTTCTTATTGGTTTTTCTAACATGGGTACTTGTTGCTTTTGTTTTGTTTCGTTGTTAAGCTGTCGATGTATAACAAGACTAGGAATAGGGGTTTAGCGTTTGTTACAATGGGTTCACATGAGGAAGCTGTGGCAGCTTTCAATAATCTCAATTCCTATGTAAGATTTTTGGTTTTTAAAGCTGGTTCATGATTTTATTCAGTTTTCATTTTGTAGAAACTGAAAATTTACTCGTCTTGCCATATGTGTGGTCTAGGAATATGAGGGTAGAACTTTGAATTTGGCTTGGGCAAAGCCTAAGAAGAAGAAAGCTTCTCCACCTCCCTTGCAACCAAAGCCGCTGCCAGTTCACAACTTGTTTGTGGCTAATTTGCCGTTCCAAGCTAGGGCTAAAGACCTTAAGGAGTTTTTTAATGCTGAGAATGCTAATGTTGTTTCTTCTGAAATTATATTTCATGAAAATCCAAGAGGGTCGGCTGGGTATGGATTTGTCTCCTTCAATACTAAAAATGAGGCTGAGGCAGCCCTCGCTGCTTTTAATGGAAAGGTAACCTTGGTTGTGACTGACTATTCTAGTGTATAATTTGGATAATGTTGTTATTTGCATTGTTGATTCTTATACATGCAATGCTTGTGTAGTGCTTTTTTGATCGTCTGATTGAGCTTCACATTTGGCGTATAGAGCTCTACCTGTAATTTTTTTATTTATTGCAGATGTTTATGGGGAGACCGATTAGGGTGGCACATAGTAAAAGATTTCTGAGACAAGAAACAAAAGCAAGTATCCAATCTGAAAGTACTTCAAAGAAATTGAATTCCGACAGAGAGAAAACAGAGACACCTGATGAAGTTTGAAGCTTAATCTCTTGGGAGCTGAGTAGTTCTACATTTCTTCACTTTTCTTAAGTATGTCCAGCACTTGTATTCATTTTGTTTATCGAAAACCATTATGAATTTATATATGTTTGACTAGTTCTCCAGTTGCCTATTTTTATTTTGGGCAACTAGTTTTCTTAACAAGAGTATTTTCCGTATCATGAATCAGAATATTAACTTCATCTAAATTAACAACAACTGGAATGCCTAAATGCACCCTAAATCTGCAATAACATTTGTTTTAGTATTTCTAGTTTTATGTTATTTCACAACAAAAGTGTCGATATAGATCCTATAGCGACGGTTTTCACCATCGCTATACATTTACAGCGACACTTTTGTTGTGGAAATAACAAAAAGTGGTGTGGATTTAATAATTCCCTTATGCTACGTTTGGATTGAAGGAATGGAATAGAGTAGGGAATGGAATAGATGAGGGAATGGAATAAGGAAGGGAATGGAATGATTTTTTAATATTCCATGTACATGTTTGGTTGATATTATGAATACATGTAAGAATGAAATAAATAATTAGAAAGTGACCTAAATATCCCTAAATGTTCAAATTTAACTTAAATTCAATTTATATTAAAAAATTAACACATATTTCTCTAGATTTTTTTTATAATTATATTATTCTTTTTTTTTACTATACTTTTCATATAATTTTTCATTTACTTTTTCATATATTTTTTTTTGGGTGGGGTGGGGTGGGGTGGGGTGGGGTGGGGTGGGGTGGTGGTAAGGGTATATACATAATCACATAATATTATTTTTTGGGTGTGGGTGTGGGTGTGGGTGGGTGGGGGTGGGGTGGGGGAAAAGAGGTGTATACATAATCACATAATATTATTTTTTTAGGTGGGGTGGGGCGTGGGGGGTGAGGGGAGGGGGGGGGGTGGGGGTGTGGTGGTGTGGAGTGGGTGGAGGTAAGAGGTGTATATATAATCACATAATATTATTTTTTTTGGTGTGGTGGGGTGGGGTGGGGTGGGGTGGGGGTGGGGGTGGGGGTGGGGGTGGCTCTGCTCCTCTTTCGCTCGCCTCTGCTCCTCCTCTTTCGCAGATCGATAGATTGATTGAATGAAAGAACATGGAACCCTATTTTATTTTTAAGGGGCATATTTGTCAATTACTTAAAAATTGGAATAAATTATTCCTGACCCCCCATTCCAGGAATAAAACTTATAATTTTAAGTTAACACATATTTTACTAGGAATACATTATTCCGTTGGAATAAACAAATCAAACAACATTTTTATCATTCCAATGGAATAATTCATTCTATTCTCCTTCCTATTCCATCGATCCAAACGTAGCATTAGTTTATTATGTCCCTTGTCATACTTCAAATGTTAGATTCTATTTTTGATTAGGGAAGAGAAAGAGGAAGAGTAGAGTCAAATTAATCATGGAATATGACGAGGGATTCACAACACAACGGATTGAACTTTTGAATGGATCCCAAATTTGCAACAGATGAAAATTTAACCAGTAACTAGAAATATGTTTGACATCTACAACAACCCTTATTTTCTTAAAAGAACAAGGAGAAGATGAAGATGAAAATAACTCTTTATGTTTATCTTTAAAATAATGCTTAAATATATTTTATTATCCTAAATATTTGCCCTTTTTTTACTTGGATGATTTACTTTTCAATCTTGTCAATTAGATAATTTAAACTATTTTTTTTTTCACTTTCGTTCAATTTTATTTGACACGTCAGAAATTGATGCATGTCTTGACCAGGTGGCATGTAAAAGCTGATGCTTTAAAAGAAGACTCAAAATAATTAATTTAAATAGTTTTATAAAATTAAATGGGCAAAATTAAGAGGGCATAAAAATAATATGACATTATAATTTAATGATACAAGCTTAACATATTTTTAAAATGTAAACTTTTTAAAAAGGACAAGAACTAAGTAATAATAAAAATATTATTAGCACTATCATTAATATCTAAATTAGAAAACCTATTAAAACAAAAAATTATCATTAAAAAATTAAAAAATAGATATCACCACAATTTGAGCACCTCTCTTCTCTCACCCTCATCATCTTCAATTTGGGCAGCTCTCTCCTCTTCCTCTCTCTACCATAGTCACGATTACCATAAATCCCACGAATTCTAGCAACTTACAGTGAAGAAAGAAGAAATAAATCACAACATCACTTCATAAAAAATAAACCCCCTAAATTGCTTTCAATTCTCTCACTCATACTGTGATGCCCCAAATTGGGTACCTTCAAACTGTATATGGTGTGATGCCTCTAAACCCGAGTACCTTTAAACTCCGAATATAGTGCTCCACGGTATTTCTCGTTTAATCATAATAATGACATAAATGTAATTACTAACTATTACAATATGTCTTGCTCTAAATCCCAGATTCTCAAATTTTTAAGTCTTCAACACATGTTAAAGTATCAAGTATTATACTATTTCTAATTATTACAAATAGTTACAACTATCTTTTACTCGTCCATCAACATGCTCTAGTTTCGCTGAAAATATTTAATTTAAAGCAAGGATAAACTACAAAGCTCAGCAAGTATAAAAAGTTGAATAACAACAAAATCAAGAATCATATTACTATTTCTACAACTGAATAATAGTTGCGAAAACTTTCCGAATAAATAGAAATAATAATAATAATAAAAAATTATTTAACATTTTTGAAACGACATACTGAGCGGTCAAAAGATCTTGAATATTTTTGTTTTCTCAAGGGTTTAACAGTAATTCAACTATGAACCAGTCTGACTTATGGGCACGTTGGGTTATCAGTCCAGTGTACCCTATGTTGTACAACACTCTAGCTAAACGACTATATGCGTTTGTTTGATCACCTCAGGGATCTGTTGGGATTTTTCGGACGTAAAATACCTCAATATTAGGGTTGTTCATCTCAGATTTGAGTCTGAATCCCCAAAATAATTTGGGTGAACATATAACGATTGCAAATTTTTATAATAAGAATTATAAATAATTATTGAATTGAATAAATATATATTTTGGTGAGAATTATTTTTGGAATAATTTATTTGGTGTATTTATGTTACCCAAAAATATGTTATATTTTAGTGCATAATTTTAGTACGCTAATGGATTAGGAATATAATTAATCCAATTAAAAGAACTAAATTTAATTTAATTGATAAGGGTTAAATCAGAATTTTGGATTTATCTGATAAGTTCAAGTGCAATGAATTAAATATTTTGATTATATGGGAATTAAAATTTCCAATTTAATTCCATAATAAACCAAATATAAATCTAATTTGTGATATAAAAATTGGTTAAATGGGTAGATTAATGGGAAGTGTTAAAATGGAATAGTGTGCAGGCAAACAAGCTTTTGTGCAATCAAATTTTCCCCTCCCAATAACGCTCTCCCAATAACGGTCAATAAATCTCACCTTTATACTTCATCAGTTGTTTTACATTGCAAGGAAAATAAGTCCAGAGTGAGAGGGAGATTCACAGTGAGAAAATTAGAAGGGAAGCTCTGAGAAATCAAGAAGAAGTCAACAATCTACATCATTTAACTAAGTTTATGAGGAATCAAGAGGTAAAACGATCAACTCAAACTCTTTTTATCATAAGTTCAAGCTTTCTCCTGTTTTTGTTTTGTTGTGGGTTTGATTTGATGTTGTTGTTGGTTATAATCGAATAATATTATTGATGGTACATTTAAATATCTGTTAATGGCATACAAATGGAACTAAAACAAGAGAATTTAAAATTTTCGGTATTTGGACTGATTTCGGGTGTTTGTGACTATTTTTAGGGTTATAATGGGGTGTGGGTGTGTTTAGAAATCTGTTTTGAAGGTTGGTTTCTATAATCTTCTGAAATACGAAAACAACTCAATTTGAATGGATTAAAACGGACTTAAAATGAATTCGTGGTGGAGGATTTCGTAAAAGATGTCAAAATAAGAAAATCTAGCATGAACATTGAAATTGGACCCTTAGAACGGTTGTTAGAGTTTATGAGATGTTAAAATTATTTTGTAGATGTCTAATTCTGTGTTTATCAAGTTTATAGAATCTGAAATCAACCAATTTGGACCTCTAGATGAAGAAAATAAGAGGTTTGGTTGAAAACAAAGTTCACATTTGCATACTAAAAATTTGATTCGCATTAAGGCTACGCTACCATGATTAGGCGTGGTTGCTTATTTTGCTCAGATCTGTTAGACCCAGAGAAAAGAATGTTTAACAAGGTGGTCCATGAGAGTTATATAATATTAATTTTAATGATCATAAAACACTTTAAATGAAGATATGGCAAGTCTTAATTACCTATGTGTTTACTTGTTGATAATAGACTTATGTTTTCGCGACAGTAATTAAAACTTAAAATTTTGGTGGTAGGATGGTGAGATAGGTGAACCCAGTTAGATTAGGGAGGAGGAGACCCGAGATATTCACACGGTCTGGGATCAGTTACTACCGAGGGAGCCATCTCCATTGATTACTGTTGTATGCCCGGAGTATGCGCCTGAATGAGATCCTAAAGAAGAATCTGAGGAATTAGAAGTAGATGAAGGCCTTGATAAGATACCACTTTCCTCATTAGGAGCTGAGATGTTTGATGTAGTGTATGACCACAATATTGAGTTACAGGATAGAGTTGAGGAGTTAGAAGGGCAAGTTATAGAGGGTCAAACTGCCCTAGAACAAAAAGAGTCAGTGGTTCAAGATCTTACCACACGAGTTGTGGAGCTTGAGCAGAAGCTGGCACAGTCCTAGTATCAAAGAGGAAAGTTAGCGGATGAGAACGATAACATGCAAGATGGATGCATGAATGTATGGGTTTTATAAATGGGGTCTGCGTACCTCGTTTTTTCTAATTTTTCTTAATGTAAATTCTATCTCACTCCTATGTATTTCATTTTGACTGTTGATCTAGGTTTCTATTTATTATAAATAGTTATGTAATAGGATTAGTTAGAATTACTTGAAGAATTGGAGACAAATGAACAAGGAGCGTATGAAGACCTGTTTGTAATGGAGCCCGAATTTAAATTTAATTGTTATATTTAAAATTTATTCTTGTACCGTAGGTTTGACCTCTTGGTTCACTTGGTGGCTCTAGTGAACCAAACTAGAATAAAGTTCATAATTAATTTCGGTAGAATATAGTATTCTATATGTGAATGCTTATACTCTATATTTTATATTATATATTAGGCATCCATATATATTATGGAGCCCGAATTTAAATTCACCTGGAATGTTTGTGTATCTCCCACTATATATATATTATATTATATATTATGCAACATGCTTCACATGTTAATTAATATGATGCGTATTTTATATATATATGTGCATGCGCGCTAAACAAGATTAGACAATTAATAACAAACCCCTCAAATAAATTATATATTAAGTTGTAACGTTCAATGATATTTAGAATATCGAACGCATCTTTCTAGCATGGTAAAGCGATATAGTATTCAATATTTAATATGAGTTTGTTGTGCACACATAAAGCAAGTATTAAATATTTGAGATGTTGTTTTATTACATATGATGTTTATAAATAATTGAACATTACCACTTTGTTGCGCACACACAAGGGCTGTAGTTTTCTCTTCACTTATATGGAAATGTTAGGTATGAGTTAACTTAGATTATTTTAGTTCGAATGTGCACACATATTGGGTAAAATCTAATTACACACATCACGCAAGTATACGTGGTCAACAAGTAATATAATAGTAAGTAAAGTATCGTTCCCTCAGAGACTAGTAAGAAATTAACTCTCATAATTACCAATTTCCTATTAATCCTAATTTTATTAAACTAACCAATTTCAAGTTTGTAACTAAAAGTATTGAAAATATTAAAATCACCAAACAATCAACAAACCCTAAAAACTGAATTTTCAAACAAATATTGGAGAATTAGGATTAAGACTTCAACCTAAGCATCACTCTGATTATTACACCTTTATTCTAGTTTAATTCACTATCCTAGTTTATTAATCAAGAACACGTATGTAGCACTAGCCACCTCTCGATGTACTAATACCGTATTAACTCAAATCCACAATTTAGATAAAAACAAGTTAAACACCTTAATCAACTAACTCACTATATCTCTATGTGAATTATAATTAAAGAAGGTTTAAGTTCAAGTTTTTTATCAGATTACATGCGATGTCAAGCATACCTCTACCCTAACATTCATCAAGATTCTGTTCATTCACAAAATTCAAGAACACATGCTATATTAACTAAGTCTAAACTCGTACTTCCTCTCTCGAATCCATACAAGTCCACAAAGAACTGTTGATCAGACAATTTATAAATTCAAGCTCAAATTAATATAGATAACTGGATAAGAGCTTATTAAACTGAAAATCAAAGTTACATAATCATCGTTCCACTTAAAAATCCACCATAAGCCTAAAAAGTACTTAGTTCATCATCAATGAAATAATAACTGAATAAATTAAAGATATCATCCTCCCAATTACAAATATAAAACTAAAGAAGAAGAATAATGCAGAACACCCTTCACTTTAGCCTTAATCCGTAATCGATATGAAAGTTCCTTTAAAATCTTCACCCCAATGCTTGCTATAAAAATCTGTCCTTAATCTCTGTTAATTGCCTTGTGTCATCATGATCTTGTTGTTTTATGTTCAATATATATCCAACACCCACATTCTGAGTCCAATCCCATGCCATTTAGAGTCCCAAAGCATTCCAAGTACTAAAGTTCACGTCCTAGCAGTGTTTGAAACCTCATAAGACTGCTTAGATTCAAGACCCAGCCAAGCGAAGTCTTGGCTTGTAAATAGCCATGGGTGGGCTTGTCTCTTAATCTTCGAGTATTGAACCCCCCACCCCTGAGGGTGTTAGAGCCTAAAATACGGCCCAAATGGGTTAGTGTTCTGCTATACGGTCATGAAATGCTTTAAACTTGCTACACTCTTGCCACAATTGCACTTCTTTTATGCTCAAAAGCCACACCACCAAACCTACACACAAAGAAACAATAAACAAGTAAAAACAAACATGAACACAAGGAATTAACACCGATTAAGCTTGAATTAGGAACCGATTCGCAGGTATAAAACCCACTTATCAAAATCCCCCAAACTTAAAATGTGCTAGTCCTCGAGCACAAAACAAACTAAGTGAGATTAACAATTACTGGGGCGACTCTTGGGGTTTGGGTGTTTAGAGGTGATGACTATTTGGTTATTTCAGTTTGTCGAATAGTTTGGGAAATTTCTACTTCTTCAGATGTAGAGCTCTGGTGCTCTACGACCATTGACTCTACAATTTCAGACTTGGTTGACAACTTGTTAGAAACTGTAAGACCCCAACTTTTATGAATAAAAATGAATTTTCTATAAATATCATTTTTGAATATTAAGGAGTGAATTTGATATAATGTTATAGTTGTGGGAAATATTTATAAATTTTGCAAAGTACGCAAGTTGTTATATTATATTCGATTGGTCGGGGAATATTCGTTTTAACAGGGAATATTAAATGACGACGACACAATCATTAAGTGGACCACACAATGGAATTATCATTTGAGTTAAAAGCGATGTAAATATCTTTTTATGAAAATAACGGCAAAAGTTTTACCGTTAACTGTTGAAATACCCAGTGTTAAAAGTACAGTAATACGCGTGGTTGTATAGTAGCACACAGTATTGATTATTGATGCTTACGTGAGAAGTCACTCAGTTTTGTTCAATTATTGCTACAGTAATTGTTGCATAGTATCTCACGTTATTTGATTCAATTATTGTCGATATTTTATATATTATTAAATTAATAATTGAGACGATACAGTTATTCATATTATTATTTACAATATTGACGATGTCTAGAAAGTTCTATCGAGGAGAGGTTTGGTCACCTAATTGCGCGCCAATTTGGAAAAATCCTTATTGGAAAGCCCCCTCTTTCCTGCGAACGATCTGGTTGTTAAATATTGCGAGTTATAATAATGATGATAAATGTTGTTAAAAATATTGATGGGATTCTTATGAAGTATTTATTGTAAATTTTGATGGACCCCCACTTACCCATTTTTCGAAACCGTCGGTAGAAGTTATCTTAATTTTGTTATATATATATACGTATTATATATATATATATATATATATATATATAGTTAATGATTTTGGTGGGGGGGAGGATAATGGTTTTCATGGGTGTGTTATGTGACGTCCCCAAAATAGGTATACTTCACTCATTCTGAGTCGCCAAATACATGGTACAGAAACAAATACAACTTCAGTAATACAATTGTCGTGCAAAATACGACAACACATATACTGTGAGTTTGAATACAAATATTGTCTAATAAAGAGTATACAAACTCAAAAGGAGTCCTCATTACAATTATTGATACACTATTTTTCAAAATAGTGAGGACTACTAATACAACTATCCTAAAACCATCACTCTATACCCCGGCTAGTTCCTGCTATTTCTCATCTCCTGGTAAGAAAAATGGAACAAAAAAGAAAAGGGTGAGCTCAACTAGCCCAGTAAAGAATATTATGACTAAGATAATATACAACAATTTATCATTAGTCTTTAACAGGGAAAAATTTGATAAAATATAATAGACAACAAGTTTTAGATCAACAATTGCAGCGTAAACAATAATCCATTAGAAAAGTCAAGTAGAGAAAGAATTCTACTATCTTCTAAGATTTAAAAGTCCATCATCAGTATTTTATCCCTGTAACATCAATCAATATACATCTTGAATCAAATATTCATCTTTGCACTCTGAGCCAAAGATATTCATTTTATCATCACCGTTTAGTCATGTATTCACCTCAAACACTGTTCATCTTTGCACTACTGGGCCAAAGATATTCATTAGGTAATCATTCATCTTTGCACTACGGGCCAAAGATATTCATCGATTAATCATTCATCTTTGCACTACTGAGGCCAAAGATATTGATAATATCATCATTTAGGAGTGAGGATGATGAAAAATATCTTTAAAAAAACGAATCCAATGAGATAAAAGATCAAAGATTAGGGATTCATACTTTAGTTTATTCAAGTTCAAAAATACCTTATAATAATCAATTAGGGAGCAAAATTCAAGAATAAAGATCAAAACATGGATACAATCAAAGATAGTAACCATAATAGACAACTTGGACAAAGAAAAGAAAATTTCATTTTTTCCGTGAATAGTGCCGTATACGTTAATAGTGCCATTTACGTGAATCGTAACCCCGACACAAAAAGGTAGAAATTCCACAATAAAATCCATATCAATATTTCGGTATAATGATATTGAAAGAATAACATCATTATGAAGAAAATAACATCCCTTACCTCAAAATAACTTGATCTTACGATGGAATATCGGGATAAGGTCAAAGAAACTTGCACTAATGAATAGCAACTCACAAAGTATCTAAATACTCACAAAATAAACTCGATAATATAGAGAGAGAAAGAGACAAAACTTGTTTCTGATGTGATTTTCAATTCTAACTAAACACCCTATTTATAGGAAAATTCTTAGAACGCCATAGCAGACTAACCTGCTACTTGATGGCTTTACCTGCTACTTGATGGATTTACCTGCTACTATTCAAGCCTACCACTTTTAAAAATAAATTCCAGCACATTTCATTTCTCACCAACCAAAAGTGGGGCCCACCATATTTTTAATAAAAACATTTATTTCGAAACTTCAATAATTCATAATAAATAGCCATTTTATCAAAAAAATTCGAATCTCATGTCTATTCTTTAGGAAATTAAATTCTCTACAACTTTGTAAGTTTAAGTTTTTCCAAATTTCAAACAAAAAATGACCGAAATCCACATTCGAACGATTTTCAAAACTTCCATTCCGACAAAATACTGATAAAACACCTCAGCATTAATTCCTTCATTTATAACCACAATAAATATATCCATCATTTATATCTACATAAAATAAATATTTCCTTATCATATAAATAAATAATTAAGTATTCACAAATAATATCACAGAATCACAATTATGATAACCAGGTCGTTCCTAGGAAAGAGGGGGCTTTCCGATAAGGATTTCTCCTTATTAGCGCGCAATTAGGTGACCAAACCCCTTTCCTAGACAGAACTTTCTTAGACATTGTCAATAATGCTATCTAATAATATTATTCAAATAATATGAATTATTGATCGATAATGGAAATCTTGTGTAGTGACAATTATTGAACAACAATAATATAAAATATCAGCGTAGCAATTATTGAATCAATAAAATAAAATATTAAACAATAATTCTTGTAATAATTATTGAGTAGTGCCTTCTTACGTAAGAATCAATAATTCAAAAAATACATGCAATACTGGTGTCTTTCTTTGCGACCACGCGTATATTCGTATTTTAACCACGGGTATTCAACGGTGTTAAGCGGTAACAAGCTCTGCAGATTATTTATAAAAACTCAAACTTGTCATTTTCTTCATCAAACCGTTTTTTTAGTTATGGGGCCCACAAATGGTTTGCTGGCCGTCATGCGAATATTCCCCGATAGCAAGAATATTCCACGACCAAACGAATATTCCACGACAACAATGAATATTTTATAACCTCTTGCTTATTTTGCAAAATTTGCATATTTCACACATAACCAAAATATTATATCAATTTAACACCTTATTATTCACAATAATAAATAGAGGAAATTCGATTTTATTTATAATAAGTTGGGGTCTTACAACCTCCCCTCCTTATGAAATTTCGTCCTCGAAATTGACGTACGTACCTGGTGTTTCGAAAAGGTGAGGATACCTCGCTTTCATTTACGATTCTAACTCCGGTCATTTCTTGATAGTATGGTTCCTCCACAAAATCTTAACTTGTGGTATAACCTTGAGTGCGTAGGATATGCTCTCTTTCTATCCAAGATCTTAACGGTACCTCCTCGTAAACGTTAAATCTTGGCTATCTCGTCTGGGTTCTAACTTCGATAATGTGGTTCGAGTCTTTCACATATTTCTGAAGCATAGATATATGAAAAACATTATGAAATACGAGACATGCTTGGAGGTAATCTTGAGTCTATAGGCCACATTTCCTATTCGGTCAAGAATCTCAAATGGACCAATAAATCTTGGATTGAGCTTTCCTCTCTTCCCAAATCTTGTAACTCCCTTCCATGGAGCAATACGTAACAGTACATGATCTCCAATATTAAATTCCACGTCCTTTCGAAGAAGATCCGCATAACTCTTTTGTCGATCTTGTGCCGTTTGTATACATTGTCGAATTGGTTAGATCTTTTCTGTAGTTATACGTACCAATTCTAGTCCCAACAACGTTGCTTCACCCACCTCGTCCCAGCATATTGGAGAACAACATTTTCGTCCATATAATGCTTCAAATGGAGCCATGCCTATACTTGCTTGATAACTGTTGTTGTAGGAGAATTCCATCAATGGTAGATACTTATCCCAACTCCCTTTGAAATCTAGGACACAGAGTCTTAATTGATCTTCAAGAGTTTGAATAGTCCCCTCTGATTGTCCGTCCGTTTGAGGATGGTATGCCGAACTAAATCGTAAATCCGTGCCCTTAGCTTTCTGCAAGCTAACCCAAAATTGTGAAGTGAATCTTGGGTCACGATCCGAAACTATTGATACTGGCATGCCATGCAATCTCGCAATCTCATCTACATACATACTAGCAAGACGTTCAAGGGAATAAGTCTCCCGTATAGGCAAGAAATGAGCAGACTTAGTTAATCTATCAACAATAACCCAAATCGCATCTATGCCTTGAGAAACCTTGGGAAGACCCGCAACGAAATCCATAGTAATGTGTTCCCACTTCCATTTTGGAATCTCAAGTGGTTGCAATGGACCCTTTGGCACTTGATGCTGCACTTTTACACGTTGACAAGTTAAACACCTCGAGATAAACTCCGCGATCTCTCTCTTCATATTACTCCACCAAAATGTATGTCGAAGATCATGATACATTTTGGTACTCCCAGGATGGATTGCAAATGATGTATTGTGTGCCTCAATCATGATTCTATGCTTAAAGTCAGAATCGTTATGAACACAAAGTCTGGAGTTGACTCGAAGTATTCCTTCTTCATCGATTCTTGCTTCTGGAATAACACCTTCTTACACTTTCTTCTTCATACGCATCAGCTCCATGTCCGTAGCTTGAGCAGCTTTAACTTTATCGATTAAAGTCGGTTCTACTCGCATGCTTGATATCATCACGTGGGTACTTGGAGCTTTTAACTCTATCTCCATCCTTTGCAAGTCATACAAAATAGGCCTTTGTGTTAACAACATTATAATCGTACCCGCATATGATCTTCTACTTTATATGTCAGGTACCACATTTGCTTTTCCAGGATGATATTGGATGGTATGGTCATAATCTTTCAACAACTCGAGCCAACGTCGTTGTCGCATGTTGAGTTTCTTTTGAGTGAAGAAATATTTGAGGCTTTTATGATCTGTATAGATTTCCACTTTCTCCCCATACAGGTAGTGTCTCCAGATCTTCAATGTGAAAACGACTGCTGCCAACTCCAAATCATGAGTAGGATAATTCCTTTCATATTCTTTGAGTTATCTCGAGGCATAGGCTATGACTTTCCCATGTTACATGAGAACACATCCTAACCCTTTGCACGAAAATCATTTGTGAGATAACAAATCCATCCAAACGGATGGTATTGTCGAGCAGTCTTGAAATGAGTCTCTCTTGAGTTCTTGAAAACTCTTCTCACAATCCTCGCTCAACCGAATTTTGTATCTTTATTGAGTCAGCTGAGTTAACGGAGTAGCGATTCGAGAAAATCCTTCCACGAATCTCCGATAGTAACCGGCTAAGCCCGTAAAGCTCGTGCTTTGATCCGCCGACTTTGGTTGTTCCCAACTTTGTATTGCTTCAATCTTCGCAGGGTTGACAGATACTCCATGTTTTGACACCACGTGCCCAAGGAATGCTACTTTCTCAAGCCAGAACTCACATTTCTTTAGCTTGGCATATAGCTTGTTATCACGAAGCCTTTGCAGTACCAGCTTCAAATGGTGCTCATGATCTTCATGACTTTTGAAATAGATGAGGATGTCATCAATAAAGACAACAACGATCTGATCCAAATATTCTTTGAACACACAGTTCATCATATCCATAAAAGCAGCAGGAGCATTAGTCAATCCAAAAGACATGACTAAGAATTCATAATGCCCATACCAGGAGTTCGAAGGCGGTCTTTGGAATATCCTCAATTTTAATCTTGGTGATGATATCGAATGAAGATCGATCTTTGAAAAGAATTGTGCTCCTTGCAATTTGGTCAAACAAGTCATCAATGCGAGGTATGCGGATACCTATTCTTGATGGTGACATGGTTCAATTCTCGGTAGTCAATACAAAGTCGATATCTCTCCGTCTTTCTTCTTTACGAATAACACAGGAGCACCCCAAGGAGATGTACTGGGCCGAATGAAACCGATGTCCAACAACTCACGAAGTTGGACCTTTAACTCACGAAGTTCAATAGGAACCATTCGATATGGGGTTTTAGAAATGGGCTTTGTGTGCGGGTTCAAGGTCAATAAAGAATTCAACTTCACGTTCTGGGGGTAGACCGGGAAATTCTTCAGGAAATACGTCAGAAAATTCACTGACAATAGAAATATTATTCAAATCTAACCTATTTTTGTTCAAGTCTGTGACATGGACTAAGAAATCTTGACATCCGTTTTTCAATAAACGAATAGCTTTATAGCTTGATATGACAGTAATTGACTTTAGTAGTTTTGTTGTTTGAATTCGCATAACAGGTTGGTTAGGAATATGAAAACTAACAACCTTACGAAAATAATCAATTTTAGCATGATGAGTGGTTAACCAATCAATCCCTAAAATCACATCAAATGCAAGTATTTTCAACGAAATAAGATCGACAGGTAATGTTATGGTTCCAACTTGAATCAAGCAAGATTTATAAAAAGTAGATGTAATAAAAGTTTCTCCTAACGGAGTCTCAATAGATAAGTCAAGGTCTAATTTCTCCGGAGTCAAGTTCAAACGTTGAGCACAAGCAGGAGAGATAAAAGAATGGGTAGAACCGGTATCTAATAAGGTATTAACTTTGCAAGAGTTTATGATTAGCATACCCGTGATCACCTCGTTCGGGTTTCTCGCATTTTGGCCAGTCACGACAAACGCCCTCCCTTGAACCACTGACTTTGTTTTGTCCGTAGTCGCCTTTGGTGTCGCCGTCCCAGCTGGACTTGACTTCATTACCGGACAAAATCGGGCAATATGACCATCTTTTCCATAATGAAACACACCTTTGAAGGCTGTGAACAGTTTGGACTTATGTGTCCCTCCTCTCCGCATCTGTAACATCTAACTGGCGGTCGTTCTCCTCCCCTAGAATTTGTTGTTGGTGCTGGTTCTGCTGCTGATATCTTCCCATCATTGTTGAATCTCCTCTTTCTGAAATTTCCACATGACTCACCTTTCCTATTATCATGGACACGATTACCACCCGAGTGGTTACCGCTTTTGCCTGTATTCTTTCCTCTCCGCTGGTTATCATCGCTCCGATGACTGCTGTCACCGGTATGACCTTGATTGTGGTCGCTCGATTGAGCATACTCATTATCTCGCTCTAATAATTGAGCTCTGTTTACAACATCTGAATATAAAATTTTTTTATGAGAGATAAGATATTGCCGAATCTCGGGTTTTAGACCTCTCAGAAACATCCTCGTCATTCGTTCCTCATTCTCTACCAAATGAGGTGCAAACCTAGATAACTCTGCGAACCTCGCCTCGTCTTTGGGACACCGTCGTGTTGTTTTGTTCGGTCGATAAACTCTACCTCCTTCATATGCGAATACTTTCGAGGAAAGTACTTGTCATTAAATAGTTTCTAAAATGTTTCCCTAAGACATGTTGAGTGCGGAAAGTAGAGTGCGCTTCATGAGACTCCCACCCGGTGAGTCTACCTCACCATGGAACATAAAAGTGGCGAAAAGGAACCTTACTTTCCTCCGTGCATCCCAAGACATCGAATATCTTGGTAATTTTCTTGACCCACGTTTACGCCTTAATCGGATTCGGCTTTCCATAAATTACGGTGGTCCCAACTCCTTGAAGCGCTTGGTTGTGACAATCGCGCATTCTTATCATTTCCACCGTATTTTTATGCACGAGTCTCCTAAATGCGATTTTGTATGAACTGCAAAAAGCTTCTAAACATCCCATCATTCATCATTTGTTCGGTAGTATTGTTTACAGGAGGAATATTACCTTCCTGTTGCACGTTCCCTTGGGTGGCGATTAAAGGTGTCTCCACTGTCTCATTCACTCCATTGTTAATATTTCACGCTGCCATTCTTAAATACTGCCATAAAACAAGGGTTAATTAACAAATTAATATATCACATATTAACCATATATATGCTCTGACTGACCAACAAAATAACAAATAAACTTAGTCAGGTCATACTAGCGAAGGAATTCTCCGTCTCTCCCCTCCTAGTTCTTGTCTCACATCTCAGCTAGGGATCATATTCCTAAGCTATGATAACAACTGTGACGCCCCCAAAATAGGTATACATCACCCATTCTGAGTCGCCAAATACATCGTATAGAAACAAATACAACTTCAGTAATACTATTGTATTGCAAAATACGACAACACATATACTGTGAGCTTGAATACAAATATTGTCTAATAGAGAGTATACAAACTAAAAAGGAGTCCTCATTACAATTATTGATACAATATTTTACAAAATAGTGAGGACTACTAATACAACTATCCTGAACCATCACTCCATACCCATTTAGTTCTGCTTATGTTTCTCTCCTCTTTGGAAAGAAAAATGGAACAAAAAGGAAAAGGGTGAGCTCAACTAGCGCAGTAAAGAATATTATGACTAAGATAATATACAACAATTTATCATTAGTCTTTAACAGGGAAAAATCTGATAAAATATAATAGACAACAAGTTTTAGATCAACAACTGCAGCGAAAACAACAATCAATTAGAAGAGTCAAGTAGAGAAAGAATTCTACTATCTTCTAAGATTTAAAAGTCCATCATCAATATTTTATCCCTGTAACATCAATCAATATACATCTTGAATCAAATATTCATCTTTGCACTACTGAGCCAAAGATATTCATTTGTATCACCGGTTGGTCATGTTCATCTCAACACTGTTCATCTTTGTACTCTGGCCAAAGATATTCATTAGGTAATCATTCATCTTTTTACCACTGAGGCCAAAGATATTCATCGATTAATCATTCATCTTTGCACTACAAGCCAAAGATATTCAGTAATATCATCATTCAGGACTGAGGATGATGAAAAATATCTTTAAAAAAACGAATCCAGTGAGATAAAAGATCAAAGATTAGAGATTCGTACTTTAGTTTATCCAAGTTCAAAAATACCTTATAATAATCAATTGGGGAGCAAAATACAAGAATAAAGATTAAAACATGGATACAATCAAAGATAGTAATCATAATAGACAACTTGGACAAAGAAATTTTTTTTTTATTTTTTCTGTGAATAGTGCCATATTCGTGAATAGTGCCGTATACGTGAATAGTAACCCCGACACAAAAAGGTAGAAATTTCATAATAAAATCCATATCAATATTTCGGAATAATGATATTGAAAGAATAACATCATTATGAAGAAAATAACATCCCTTACCTCAAAATAACAGTATTCTGATCAGAATATCGGTATAAGACTGAAGGAAACTTGCACTGATGAATAACAACTCACAAAGTATCTAAATACTCACAAAATACGCTCGATAATATAGAGAGAGAAAGAGAGAAAACTTATTTCTGGTGTGGTTTTCAATTCTAACTAGGCACCCTATTTATAGGAAAATTCTTAGAACGCCATAGCAGACTAACCTGCTACCTGATGGCTTTACCTGCTACTATTCAAGCTTGCCACTTTTAAAAATAAATTCCAGCACATTTCATTCCTCACCAACCAAAAGTGGGGCCCACCATATTTTTAATAAAAATATTTATTTCTGAAACTTCAATAATTCATAATAAATAGCCATTTTATCAGAAAAATTCGAATCTCATGTCTATTCTTTAGGAAATTAAATTCTCTACAACTTTGTAAGTTTAAGTTTTTCCAAATTCCAAACAAAAAATGACCGAAATCCACATTCGGACGATTTTCAAAACTTCCATTCCGACAAAATACTGATAAAACACCTCAGCATTAATTCCTTCATTTATAACCACAATAAATATATCCATCATTTATATCTACATAAAATAAATATTTCGTTATCATATAAATAAATAATTAATTATTCACAAATAATATCACAGAATCACAATTATGACAACCAGGTCGTTCCTAGGAAAGAGGGGGCTTTCCGATAAGGATTTCTCCTTATTAGCACGCAATTAGGTGACCAAACCCATTTCCTAGACAGAACTTTCTTAGACATTGTCAATAATGCTATCTAATAATATTATTCAAATAATATGAATTATTGATCTGATAATGGGAAATACTGTGCAGTGACAATTATTGGAACAACAATAATATAAAATATCAACGTAGCAATTATTGAATCAATAAAATAAAATATTGAGCGATAATTCTTGTAACAATTATTGAGTAGTGCCCTTTTTTACGTAAGAATCGATAATTCAAAAAAAATATTGTGCAATCCGTGGTGCTACTCTTTGTGCAACCACTCAGTATTCTTGTATTTTAACCACCGAGTATTCAACGATTGTTAATGGTAACAACTTTACCGTTATTTATAAAACTCAAACTTGTCGTTTTCTTCATCCAAATAGTTTTTCCATTATGGGGCCCACAAATGGTTGCTGTGCGTAAATACGAATATTCCCCGCAAACAAGAATATTCCACGACCAAACGAATATTCCACGACAACAATGAATATTTTATAACCTCTTGCTTATTTTGCAAAATTTGCATATTTCACACATAACCAAAACATTATATCAATTTAACACCTTATTATTCACAATAATAAATAGAGGAAATTCGATTTTATTTATAATAAGTTGGGGTCTTACATGTTATATATATATATATATATATTAATGGTATAATGGTTTTGTTGTTTACTTTTTGTGAAAGTTGCTTTCCTTGTATATTATAAACTTGACCTATGATATATGGAAACTAAACTTGGTAAGATATAAATTCCTCATTGCCGTAAATGGCAAGTATATATATATATATATATATATATATATATATATATATATATTATAAGTTTTGTTTTACTTGAATATTATATTCTTATTTTTTAAAAGAGGACGTCTGTGAATTACAAGAGATCAGCCCGTGAGTTTTCAATGTTTCGCCCGTGAATTTTCTTAAACAGTACCCTTTCCATTCTCCTATAAATAGGATGCTTAGTTAGAATTTAAAATCACACCAGAATTAGAGAATTCTTCTTCTATAATATTGAGCAGATTTTTTTAGAGTTTTAAGAAGCTTTGAGCGTAGAAAACAGTGAAAGTTTTCTTCAAGAATATCCCCGCTATACCAGTTGGAATACTCTCATTTATAAGGTAAGGGATATTATTTTTGTTCAGTATTAGTATGAAATAATATTTTCTTCCATACTTTGTAGTATGTAAGTAATATTATTTCGTTTCAGATTTCGAATTCTATACTCATTTTGTTAAGTTTTGGCTTCTATACTCCATGAAATTAGTAGAATATCCTTGATATTTGTGCTTCATTTAGTATCTTTTCATGGAAATAGTATTCTGAGCATTCTTGATAAGTTTTAATATTTTCATGCTGGAGTACTATTCACGGGGTACTATTCCCGAATTATTATTCACCCGGGGTACTATTCATGACAAAAATTGATTTCTTTTCTGTCTAAATCATTTTTGATACAATATTATTCTTGAATTTTACTGCACAAAGCTATATCATGTTGACAATTTGGACATTATTGAATTTTGGATAAATTAAATTGTTAAAGTCTTTAATATTTATCCTTTGCTTTCATTTAATTGAATTCTTATATCATTGTCATCATCCTCATGCTTATACTATGATGAAAGTCATCTGTGGCCCGTAGTGCATAGATGGACTTGGTATGATTATGACCAGGGATTATTCGGTATAATCATGACCGTAATGTTACAAATGATGTGGTAAAAGTCCTCATTGTCCCGTAGTACATTGATGGATAGTTGTTGGCATGATCATGACCATTGATGAAAATACGAATATCCTTGGCCCGTAGTGCATGAATAATTCGCGGTCGTGATACTAATGAATATCCTTGGCCGTAGTGTAGGGATGATTCGATGATGTGGATTATTTATTAAGCTGAGTCTCAGCGATAAAATTGATGATAAACTTTTTAAATCATAGAAGATAGTAGATATCATGCTCTACTTGACTCTTCTAATGGATTGCTTGTTGCGCTGCAGTTAAACTTGATGTCTATTATATTTTATCAGTTTAACATTGTTGAAGGCTAACGATAAATTATTTTGCATTATCTTAGTCATAATATTTTTTACTGGGCTAGTTGAGCTCACCCTTTGATTTCATTGTTCTCTTCAGGAAATGAGAATATAGTTGGGACTAGTCGGGGAACGGAGTGATGGTCCAGATGTTTGCATTAGTAGTCCTCACTATTTTGTAAAATAGTGTGAAAATAAATGTAATAATATTGAATTTGAGTTTGGATATTGTCTAGAAGATAATATTCATGTTGAAACTCCTAGCTTATGTTTTGTCATACTTTACACGACAGTTATATAATTAAGTTGTATTTGAATTCTGTACCATGTATTTGGCGACCTAGAATGGGTGATGTATACTTATTTTGGGGGCATCACAGTTGGTATCAAAGCTTAGGGATATGATCCCTGGCTTAGATGTGAGACTAGAACTAGGAGGGGAGAGACAGGTAATTCCTTCGCTAGTATGACCTACCTAAGTTTATTTGTTATTTAATTGGTAAGTCAGAATATAGGGATAATATGTTGCATGTCAATTAACCCTTGTTTTGTGGCAGTATTTGAAAATGACATCCGAGAATGTTGAGAATAGCAATGGAGCACATGAGACCGTTGAATCACCAATGATCAATACCCAGGATAATGTGCATCAGGAAGGTAATAATCATCAGGTGAACAACAACACCGACCAAATGGCGAATGACGGAATGTTTAGGAGCTTTCTGTAATTTGTGCAACATTAGGCAAGAGAGACTCATGTTCAAAATACATGTGGAAACACTGGCAACTCACAGATGGTCATCACTAAGCAATTCAAGGAGCTGGGACCATCAGAGTTTTGGGAAAAGCAAGAACCACTTAAGGCGAAGACGTGGATAAAGCAGATCACCAAGATATTCGAAGTCTTGGGATGCTCCGAGGAGTAAAAGGTTCCCTTTGCCACCTTCATGTTATGAGGAGAGGCAGATTACTAGTGGGAATTTGTAAAGCGTACTCAACTCGACCGCTTATTTGAAGATGTCTTGGAGAAGTTCCAAGAACTGCTCAACGACAAGTACTTTCCCAAAGTATTCGCTATATGAAGGAGGTAGAGTTCATCAAGTTGGAGCAAAACAATATGGCCACCGTGTCATGAGACAAAGCTAAGTTTCTTGAGTTGTTGTCGGTTTGCGTCCCACTTGGTTGATAATGAGGAGAGAATGACGCGGATGTTTCTAAGAGGTTTGAAAACCGAGATATCGTCGATACCTAATTTCGCAAAGCCGTGTTTGTATTCAGGATGTTGTAAATATGGCTCGATTATTGAAGCGTGATAATGAGTCAACCCAACCAAGAGATAGCGGTAAACAAAGCGATACTCTGGGGTGGAAGCGATCATCGAGCGGTGACAACAAACGTGGAGGAAGTCAACATGCCAGATATGGTAACCACTTTGGTGGTAATCATGTCCAAGACAATAAAAGTGGAAATTTCAAGAAGAGGAGATTCAATAATGATGGAAAGACGTCAGCTGTGACGCCCCCAAAATAGGTATACATCACCCATCTTGAGTCGCCAAAAACATGGTACAAAATTTAAATACAACTTAATTATACAACAGTCGTGTAAAATACGACAAAACATAATCTAAGAGTTTTAATAAGAATATTGTCATCTAGACAATATCCACACACAATGGAGTCCTCATTACATTCATTGTCATAATATTTTATAGAATAGTGAGGACTACTAAAACAACCATCTGGACCGTCAATCCGTTCCCCGACTCGTCCCAGCTATATTCTCATTTCCTGAAGAGATCAGTGAAAGAAAGGGTGAGCTCAACTAGCCCAGTAAGAAATATTTTGACTAAGATAATGCATAATAATTTATCGTTAGCCTTCAACAGTGTTAAACTAATAAAATATAACAAACATCAAGTTTAACTGCAGCGGAATAAGCAATCCATTAGAAGAGTCAAGTAAAGAATAAAATCTACTACCTTCTATGATTTAAAAGGTTTTTCATCACTTTTATCGCTGAGACTCAGCTTAATAAATAAACCACATCATCCGTGCACTACGGCCAAGGATATTCATTAGTATCACGACCACAAATTATCCATGCACTACGGGCCAAGGATATTCGTGTATTCATCAATGGTCATGATCATGCCAACAACTGTCCATCAATGCACTACGACCAATGAGGACTTTTACCACATCATTTGTGTAATAACTCATTTTTTTTAAAAAAAATGATAAAGAATGGAACCAGGTCATGCGTAACCCTCACAGACAGGATATTCCAACAGAATAATAAAGAATGGAACCAGGTCATGCGTAATCTACACAGACAGGATATTTCAATAGAATAATATAGAATGAAATAACAACAGAATTCATCAGGCATGCGATAGACCGCACAAACAGGTTATTCCAACAGAATAATAAAGAATGGAATAACAACCCTTACGAGTATTGAAAGAAAATAACTCTCTTCATGAATACGAACGAAATAATACCCCTTACCTTAGAAGAAGACTGGATACTGAAATAGTGAGGTAGCAGACTTCTCTTCTTCTTTCTCTCTATAATAATTGCTCTATAGCTTTAGTGAATTGGTGAGAAATGAAGGAAGAATGAGCTTCTATTTATAGGAAAATATAGTTTCGATAATTGCACGTTTTGGGGCTCAAAATATTACAGTATAATACATTCCTTTTTTTTTTTTTTAATTTAGTCCTGCAAGTATTATTAAACTTGCACCACCTCCCCTAATAGTAAATAATGTGAATTAATAGTTCATTCATGTGACTTAATAGTATAATCATGTGAAAAAACTAATTACAGTATAGTACCTTCATCTATACCTCCATTTTTAATTTAGTCATGCAAGTATTATCAATCTTGCACCACCTCCCCTAATAGTACATGAATGTGAATTAATAGTACACACATATGAACAAATAGTTATAAGCATGTGAAATAATAGCAATTAATTGCTCATTTATCCAATTAATTACCCGATTGGTCAGTATAACCTCCAGACATCAATTATTATCGAAATAAATGTCAATTTTCACTAACACTAATAACCCCACACAATGGAACTATCAATTTCATCTTTAATCAACACAACTTATTCATCATTAATATTATAACTCACAATATTTAACAACCAGGTCGTTCCAAGGAAAGATGGGGTTTCCGATAAGGATTTCTCCTTATTGGCGCGCAATTAGGTGACCAAACCTCTCCTTGACAGAACTCTAGACTTTGTCAATATTGCAAATAATAATATGAATAACTTTGTCGTCTCAATTATTGATTTAATAATAATAAATATTATGCGAGGATAATCTTTGTGACAATAATTGAATCAATAATATAGAGAGATATGATCAAAGAATTCATGTAGCAATAATTGAGTATAAGCTGAGTGACTTCTCATGTAAGCATCAATAATCAATCACAGTACTACTCTACTATGCAACCATGCAGTATTCATTGTACTTTTACTACTAGGGTAGTTCAACGGTTTAATGGTAAAACTTTATTTGTTATTTTTATAAAAGATAATTACATAGTTTTCTAACTACGACAATACTTCCGTTGTGGGGTCCACCAATGATTGTATTGTCGTGTACGAATATTCCCTATTAAAATGAATATCCCCTGACCAATCGAATATTATATAACCACTTGCTTACTTTACAAAATTTGAAAATATTACCCACAACTATAACATTATACCAAATTCACACCATAATATTCAAAAATATATTTCGAGAAAATTATTCTTTATTCATAAAATTGGGGTCTTACAACCTCCTCTTCTTATAAAATTTTGTCCTCGAAATTAGAGTGCATACCTGGTATGTCGAAGAGGCGAGGATACCTTAATTTCATTTCAGATTCTAACTCCCAGGTAATTTCCTCAGCATCGTGGTTTCTCCACAAAAGTTTGACTTTAGGTATAACTTTAGAGCGTAGAATATGATCCTTCTTATCCAAGATTTTAACAGGTAACTCTTCATACGTTAAATCTTCCTCTATCCCGTCTGGTTCTAATTCAATAATGTGGTTTGGCTCTTTCACATATTTACGTAACATAGATATGTGAAAAACGTTATGAACACGAGACATACTTGGCGGTAAGGCGAGTCTATAGGCCACAGTTCCTACTCGATCGAGGATTATAATGGGCCAATGAATCGAGGATTGAGATTTCCTCTCTTTCCAAATCTCGTAACTTCTTTCCATGGAGCAACACGTAACAACACATGATCTCCAATATTGAATTCCACGTCCTTTCGATGAAGATCAGCATAACTCTTTTGTCGATCTTGTGAGGTTTTTATACGTTGTCGGATCGTATGAATATTTTTCGTAGTCATACATACCAAATCCGGTCCCAACAACGTTGCTTCACCCACCTCATCCCAACATACTAGAGAACGACACTTTCTTCCATACAACGCCTCGAATGGAGCTATGCCAATACTTGCTTGATAACTGTTGTTGTAGGAAAACTCCACCAATGATAAGAACTTGTCCCAACTTCCCTTGAAGTCAAGGACACAGGGTTTTAATAGATCTTCAAGAGTTTGAATAGTCCTCTCTGACTACCCGTCCGTCTGAGGATGATATGCCGAGCTAAATCGTAAATTCGTGCCCATAGCTTTCTGCAAACTAGCCCAAAATCGTGAAGTGAATCTTGGGTCTCGATCAGAAACTATGGATACTGGCATACCACTGTGACGCCCCCAAAATAGGTATACATCACTCATTCTGAGTCGCCAAATACATGGTACAGAAATAACTACAACTTTATAAATATAATTGTCGTGCAAAATACGACAACACATAAACTGTGAGTTTAAATACAAATATTATCTTCTAGACAATATTCACACTCAAATAAGTCCTCATTACAATTATTGATACACTATTTTACAAAATAGTGAGGACTACTAAAACAACTGTCTTGAACCATCACTCCACACCCCAACTAGTTCCTGCTATATTCTCGCCTCCTGAGAAGAAAAATGGAACAAAAAGGAAAATGGTGAGCTCAACTAGCCCTGTAAAGAATATTATGACTAAGATAATGTATAACAAATTATCCTTAGTCTTCAACAGGGAAAAATCTGATAGAATACAATAGACAACAAGTTTTAGATCAACAACTGCAGCGGAAAGAACAATTCATTAGAAGAGTTAAGTAGAGAATGAAATCTACTATCATCTATGAATTTAAAAGTCCATCATCGATATTTTATCCCTGTAACATCAATCAATATACATCTCGAATCAAATAGTCATCTTTGCACTACAGGCTAAAGATATTCATCAGTCGGTCATGTTCATCTCAACACCTGTTCATCTTTGCACTACAGGCCAAAGATATTCATCAGTCGGTCATGTTCATTTCAACACATGTTCATCTTTGCACTACGGGCCAAAGATATTCATAAGAAAATCAACCATCTTTGCACTACAGGCCAAAGATATTCAGTAACATCATCATTTAGGACTGAGGATGATGAAACTAATTTTAAAGAAAACGAATCCAGTGAAACAAAAGAACAAGTATTAAGGATTCGTACTTTAAACAATCTAAGTTCAAAAATACTTCATAAATAACCAGAGTGGAGTAAAATTCAAGAATGAAGACCAAAACATAGATCCAATCAAAGATAGGAATCATAACAGACTATCTTGGACACAGAAAAGAAAATTTAACTTTTCTGTGAATAGTGTCGTATTCGTGAATAGTGCCGTATACGTGAATAGTGTCGTATACGTGAATAGTAACTCCGAAACTAAAAGATAAAAATTTCACAAAAAAATCATCATGCTTCGTGAATAGTACTCGTGAATAGTAACTCGTGAATAATAACTCATGAATAGTAACTCATGAATAGTAACTCATGAATAGTAACCCCGACATGAAAAAGTTCCAAATTTGATAAAAATTTCCAACCAATATTTTGGCATAATGATATTGAAGAAATAATATCATTTACGAAGAAAATAACATCCCTTACCTCGAAAGACAGCACTTCTAGTTGAAACACCGGATATAGGCTATGACTTGAACTTGCACCGTATAGCAACACTCAAAGTATACTCACAATAATACGCTCAATATATCAAGAGAGAAATAGAGAGAAAACTTCAGTTTCTGGTGTGATTTTTGATTCTAACCTAAGCTCCCTATTTATAGGAAAATGCTTAGAACACCAAAGCAGAAAATTTAATATAATAATAATATAATTAAATTTTGTCAAGCCCACCTTTGAAGATCTGAATTCAGATCATTTATAACACATGTGAGCCCACTAATTGCACAAAAAACTTTTTTCTTAAAATAATTAACTAAAACTCCCAAAAATTAATTATTTCGGAACTTCGGAACTTCAATAATTCATAACAAATAGCCCTTTTGTCAGAAAATTTGAATCTCATAAATTTTTATAGGAAATTCAATTCTCTACAACTTTGCAGAAGAAAGTTTTTCCAAATTCTAAACAGAAATTGACCGAAATCCACAAACCGGCGATTTTACAGTCTATAATCAATTTTCAGTCAAGAAATGGGGTCCACCGACACACAAAACATGTGTTAATCATTTAATGCAACAAAAATACTCTTCCTCCTCATATACTCATATATCCCACATTCATTGTAAAAATATCATTATTAATATATTATTAAAATAATATATTTAAATGAATTATTTTATCAGAAAAAGATAAAATATTAATTTTTAACAATTGTCACATTAAAAATTTTCTCCATCTATAACCCCATAAAATCAATATTTTCCTCATCATATAAATCAATAATTAATTATTCATAAATAATATTACAGAATCACAATATTGACAACCAGGCAGTTCCCAAGAAAGAGGGGGCTTTCCAATAAGAAATTCTTCTTACTGGCGAGCAATTAGGTGACCAAACCTCTCCTTAGACAGAACTTTCTAGACATTGCCAATAATGTTATCTAATAATATTATTCAGATAATATGAATTATTTCTCCGATAATGGAAAATACTGTGTAGTGATAATTATTGAAACAACAGTAATATAAAATATCAACGTAGAAATTATTGAATCAATAAAATAAAATATGAGCAATAATTCTTTGTAACAATTATTGAGTAGTGCCTTCTTACGTAAGAATCAATAATTGGTGCAATACTGCGTGTCTTCTTGTGCAACAACGCGTATTCGTGTTTTAACCACGGGTATTCCAAAAGTATTAACGGTAACAACTGCGCCGTTATTTATAAATAACTTATACTTGTCATTTTCTTCATCCAATCGCTTTTCGTTATGGGCCCACACAATTTGTCTTTGTCATTGAATATTCCCGACAAAGTAAGAATATTCCACGACCAAACGAATATTCCCCGACAACAATGAATATTTTATAACCACTTTCTTATTTAAAATATTTGCACATTTTACCCATAACTAACCACATTAATCAAATCAACACCTTACAATTTCAAAATAATAAATAGAGAAAATTAAATCTTCATTTATAAAAAGTTGGGGCCTTACAACCATGCAGTCTTTTAAACTCATTTATGTGCATACGAGCAAGACGTTCAAGTGTATAAGTTTCTCTTATAGGTAAGAAATGAGCCGACTTGGTCAATCTATCAACAATGACCCAAATCGCATTTATGTCTTGAGAAACCTTGGGAAGACCGGTAACGAAATCCATGGTAATGTGCTCCCACTTCCATTCTAGAATTTCAAGTGGTTGCAATGGACCTTTTGGTACTTGATGCTCCGCCTTGACTTGTTGACAAGTTAGACACCTTGAGATAAACCCCGCTATCTCCCTCTTCATATTGCTCCACCAAAATATATGTCGAAGATCACGATACATTTTGGTGCTCCCAAGATGGATTACAAACGGTGTGTTGTGCGCCTCCATCATGATTTTATACTTTAAGTTAGAATCGTTAGGAACACAAGTCTAGAGTTGACTCGAAGTAATCCTTCTTCATCGATTCTTGCTTCCGAAATAGCACATTCTTGCACTTTCTTCCTCATACGCGTCAACTCCAGGTCTGTAACTTGAGCAGCTTTAACTTTATCGATTAAAGTTGGTTCTACTCGTATATTTGCCATCATCACATGGGTCCCTGGAGTCTTTAACTCTATCTCCATCCTTTTTAAGTCATATAAAATGGGCCTTTGCATTGACAATAATGAACTCGTACCTGTATATGATCTTCTACTCAATGCATCAGCTACTACATTCGCTTTTCCAGGATGGTATTGAATGGTATGATTGTAATCTTTCAATAGCTCAAGCCATCATCGTTGCCGCATATTGAGTTCCTTTTGAGTGAAGAAATATTTGAGGCTTTTATGATCCGTATTGATCTCCACCTTCTCTCCATACAGGTAATGCCTCTAAATCTTAAGAGCAAAAATGACAGCTGCCAACTCTAGATCATGAGTAGGATAATTCCTCACATATTCTTTGAGTTATCGTGAGGCATAGGCTATGACTTTCCCATGTTTTATGAGAACACATCCTAACCCTTTGCCTGAAGCATCACTGTAGATGACAAATCCCTCCGAGCCAGATGGTATTGTTAGAATAGGTGCTGAAATAAGCCTCCTCTTGAGTTCTTGAAAACTCTTCTCACATTCTTCGCTCCAACCGAATTTTGTATCATTTCGAGTCAGCTGAGTTAATGGAGTAGTGATTCGAGAAAACCCTTCAATGAATCTCCGATAATAACCAGCTAAGTCGAGAAAGCTACGTACTTCAGTCACTGACTTAGGTTGCTCCCATCTTTGAATTGCTTCAATCTTTGTCGGGTCAGCAGATATTCCATGATTTGATATCACGTGCCCAAGGAATGCTACTTCCTCAAGCCAGAATTCACATTTCTTCAACTTGGCATATAACTTGTTTTCACGAATCTTTTGGAGTATCAGCCTCAAGTGTTGCTCATGATCTTCACAGCTTTTGGAGTAAATGAGGATGTCATCAATAAAGACTACCATAAAGTGATCCAAATATTCCTTGAATACTCAGTTCATCATATCCATGAAGGCAACAGGAGCATTAATCAATCCAAAAGATATGACTAGGAATTCGTAAGGCCCATACCGAGTTCTGAAAGCAGTCTTTGGAATGTCATCAGTTTTAATCTTCAACTGATGATATCCAGAACGAAGATCAATCTTTGAAAAGAATTTGGCTCCTTGCAACTGGTCAAACAGGTCATCAATGCGAGGCAACGGGTACCTATTTTTGATGGTGACATGATTCAACTCCCGATAATCAATACAAAGTCGCATACTTCCATCTTTCTTCTTCACGAATAGAACAGGAGCACCCCAAGGAGAAGTACTGGGATGAATGAAACCGATGTCTAACAATTTCTGTAGTTGGGTTTTTAACTCCTGAAGTTCAATAGTAGCCATTCAATATGGGGCTTTGGAAATGGGTTTTGTAGCGAGTTCAAGGTCGATACCAAACTCGATTTCACGCTCCGGGGGTAGGCCAGGAAGTTCTTCAGGGAATACGTCAGGGAATTTATTAACAATAGAAATATCATTCAAATCTGACGTATTTTTGTTTAAAACTGTGACATGAGCTAAGAAAGCTTGACATACGTTTTTCAATAAACGAATAACTTTATGGCTTGAGATGACCGTGATTGATTTTAATGGTTTGGTCGCTTGAATTCGCATAATAGGTTGATTAGGAATATGAATGCTAACAACCTTACGAAAATAATCAATTTTAGCATGATGAGTAGTTAACCAATTAATCCCTAGAATCACGTCAAATGCAAGTATTTTTAAGGAAATAAGATCGATAGGTAATGTGAGGGTACCGATTTGAACCAAACAAGACTTATAAACAGTGGATGTAATGAAGGTTTCTCCCAACGGAGTTTCAACAGATAAGTTAAAGTCTAATTTCTCCGGAGTCAAATTTAAACGTTGAGCGCAAGTCGGAGAAATAAAAGAATGGGTAGAACTGGTATCAAATAAGGTATATACTTCGCTAGAGTTGATGATTAGCTTATCTGTGATGACCTCGTTTGGGTCCCTTACTTTCTGGGAGGTCACAACAAACGCTCTCCCTTGAACTACTGGTTTTGACTTCTCTGGGATGGCATTTGGTGTCACCGTTCCAACTGGACTTGGCTTCCCTGTACGACAAAATCTAGCTAGGTGACCTTCTCTTCCATAATTATAACATGTTTTGGACTGCTGCGCACAGTTTGGACTGATATGTCCCTCCCCTCCACATTTGAAGCATATGATAGGTGGTCGTTCTCCTTCCTTAACCATGGGTCCGATGCTGACGTCTTTCCATCATTGTTGAATCTCCTCTTCTTGAAATTTCATTCTTATTGTCTTGGTCATGATTACCACCGAAGTGGTTACCATTTCTGGCATGTTGATTCCCTCCTCGTTTGTTGTCACAGCTTCGATGACTGCTACCACTTGTATTATCATTTTGTCGGCTACTTTCTCTTGGTTGAGTTGACTCGTTATCCCGCTCCAATAACTGAGCCCTATTTACAACTTCTGGATAAAAAAAACAGTTTATGAGAAATTAGATATTGACGTATCTCGGGTTTCAAACCTCTTAGAAAAATCCGTGTCATTCTCTCCTCATTGTCAACCAAGTGAGACGCAAACCAGGACAACTCGGCAAACTTAGCTTCGTACTGCGACACAGTCATATTATTCTGCTCCAACTTGATGAACTCTACCTCTTTCATGTGACGAATACTTTTGGGAAAGTACTTGTCGTTGAATAGTTCTTGGAACTTCTCCCAAGACATCTTCAGTGCGGAAGGTTGAGTATGCTTTACCGATTCCCACTAGTAATCTGCCTCTCCTCGCAACATAAAGGTGGCAAAGGGAACCTTTTGCTCCTCGGAGCATCCCAAGACATCAAATATCTTGGTGATCTACTTTATCCACGTCTCCGCCTTAAGTGGTTTTGGCTCTCCAATAAACTCTGGTGGTCCCAGCTCCTTGAACTGTTTAGCGATGACCGTCCGAGAGTTGCCAGTGTTTCTTCTTGCATTTTGGACATGAGTCTCTCTTGTCTGATGTTGTACGAATTGCAGAAAGCTCCTAAACATTCTGTCGCTCTCCATTTGGTTGGTGTTGTTGTTCACCTGAGGATTATTGCCTTCTTGATGCACAGTATACTAGGTGTTGATCTGTGGTGACTCAACGGTCTCCTGTGCTCCATTGCTATTCTTAACATTCTCGGATGTCATTTTTAAATACTGCCACAAAACAAGGGTTAATTGACATGTCACATATTATCCCTATACTAAATGAGACCAATTAAATACCAAATAAACTTAGGTAGGTCATACTAGCGAAAGAATTCCCGTCCTCCCCTCCTAGTTCTTGTCTCACATCTTAGCTGGGATCATATCCCTAAGCTTTGATACCTGTTGTGACGCCCCAAAATAGGTATACATCACCCATCTTGAGTCACCAAAAACATGGCACAAAATTCAAATACAACTTAATTATACAACAGTCGTGTAAAATACGACAAAACGTAATCTAAGAGTTTTAATAAGAATATTCTCATCTAGACAATATCCACACACAAAGGAGTCCTCATTACATTTATTGTCACACTATTTTATAGAATAGTGAGGACTACTAAAACAACCATCTGGACCATCAATCCGTTCCTCGACTCGTCCCAGCTATATTCTCATTTCTTGAAGAGAACAGTGAAAGAAAGGGTGAGCTCAACTAGCCCAGTAAGAAATATTATGACAAAGATAATGCAGAATAATTTATTGTTAGCCTTCAACAATGTTAAACTGATAAAATATAATAAACATCAAGTTTAAGCTGCAGTAGACAAGCAATCCATTAGAAGAGTCAAGTAGAGAATAAAATCTACTATCTTCTATGATTTAAAAGGTTTTTCATCACTTTTATCATTTGAGACTCGACAATAAATAAACCACATCATCCACGCTTTCTGATCGATGATATTCATTAGTATCACAACCATAAATTATCTATGCACTACGGGCCAAGGATATTCGTGTATTCATCAATGGTCATGATCATGCCATCAATCGTCCATTAATGCACTACGACCAATGAGGACTTTTACCACATCATTTGTAACATTACGATCATGATTATATCAAAATAATCCACAGTCATAATCACATTCAAGTCCATCTATGCACTACATGCCATAGATGACTTTCAACATATTATAAACATGAGGATGATGCCAATGATATAAGAATTCAATAAAACAAGTTCAAGGATAAATTTTTAAAGATTTATAATTTAATTTATCCAGGAATCAATAACGTCCAAATTGTCAACATGATACTATTTTGTGAAGTAAAATTCAAGAATGCTCAGAAGAATATTTCCATGAAAAGATATTGGATGAAGCGCAAATATCCATGATATTCTACTAATTTCATGGAGTATAGAATCTAAAACTTTAACCAACTGAGTATAATAGAATATATGAAACTACAAATGGATTTTTGCCCGCCATGCGGTAATCCACTTAGACAGATCATTTCCACAATTTAATAAGGAATGAATACGAAGGATCATTAACCATGCATGCGGTAATCCACATACACAGGTTATTCCAACAGAATAATAAAGAATGGAATAACAGAGGAATTCACCTGACGTGCGTAATCCGTATAGACAAGTTATTCCAACAGAATGATAAAGAATGGAACCAGGTCATGCGTAACCCGCACATACATGATATTCCAACAGAATAATAAAGAATGGAACCAGGTCATGCGTAATCCGCACAGATAGGATATTCCAACAGAATAATAAAGATTGTAATAACAACAGAATTCACCAGGCATGCGATAGACCGCACAGATAGGTTATTCCAACAGAATAATAAAGAATGAAATAACAACCCTTACGAGTATTGAAAGAAAATAACTTTCTTCATGAATACAAAAGAAATAATACCCCTTACCTTAGAAGAAGACTGGATACTGAAATAGTGAGGTAGCAGACTTCTCTTCTTCTTTCTCTCTACAATTTCTCTCTATAATAATTGCTCTATAGCTTTAGTGAATTGGTGAGAAATGAAGGAAGAATGAGCTTCTATTTATAGAAAAATATAGTTTTGATAATTGCACATTTTGGGGCTCAAAATATTACAGTATAATACCTTCCTCTTTTCTTCATTTTTAATTTAGTCCTGCAAGTATTATCAAACTTGCACCACCTCCCCTAATAGTAAATAATGTGAATTAATAGTTCATTCATGTGACTTAATACTATAATCATGTGAAAAAACTAATTATAGTATAGTACCTTCATCTATACCTCCATTTTTAATTTAGTCATGCAAGTATTATCAATCTTGCACCACCTCCCCTAATAGTACATGAATGTGAATCAATAGTACACACATGTGAACAAATAGTTATAATCATGTGAAATAATAGCAATTAATTGCTTATTTATCTGATTAATTACCCGATTGGTCAATATAACCTCTAGACATCAATTATTATCAAAATAAATGTCGATTTCCACTAACACTAATAATCCCAACACAATGGAACTATCAATTTCATCTTTAATCAACACAACTTATTCATCATTAATATTATAACTCACAAAATTTAACAACGTGTCGTTTCGGGAAAGAGGGGCTTTCCGATAAGGATTTCTCCTTATTGGCGCAATGATTAGGTGACCAAACCTTTCCTTGACTGAACTTCTTGACATTGTCAATATTGAAAATAATAATATGAATAACTTTGTCGTCTCAATTATTGATTTAATAATAATAAATATTATGCAGATGATACTATGACAATAATTGAATCAATAATATGAGAGATATGATGCATCAATTACACTGTAGTAATAATTGAGTATAACTGAGTGACTTCTCACGTAAGCATCAATAATCAATACCGTGTCTGCTCTTACTATGCAACCACGCCAGACATTGTATTTTTTACTACTAGGGTAGTTCAACAGTTTAATGGTAAAACTTTTGCCATTATTTTTATAAAAAGATAATTCTGTCATTTTTTAACTACGACAATACTTTCGTTGTGGGGTCCACCAATGATTGTGCCGTTGTACGAATATTCCCTATTAAAACGAATATTCCCCGACCAATCGAATATTATATAACCACTTGCTTACTTTGCAAAATTTGAAAATATTACCCACAACTATAATATTATATCAAATCCACACCATAATATTCAAAAATATATTTCGAGAAAATTATTCTTTATTCATAAAAGTTGGGGTCTTACATCAGCACCAGCACCCGTTGTTAAAGAAGGAGAACGGTTAATGATCGTATGCTACAAATATGGAGGGGAGGGACACATCAGTCCAAACTGTATGCAACAGTCCAAAACATGTTATAATTATAGAAGAGAAGGTCACCTAGTTCAATTTTATCGTATAGTGAAGCCAAGTTCAGCTGGAATAGAGGCACCAAAGGCCGTCCCAGAGAAGTCAAAACCAGTTGTTCAAGGGAGAGTGTTTGTTGTGACTTCTAAGAAAGCAAAGAACCCGAATGAGGTGATCATAGGTAAACTTATCATAAACTCTAGCGAAGTCTATACCTTATTTGATACCGGTTCTACCCATTCTTTTATTTCTCCTACTTGCGCTCAACATTTAAATTTTACTCCGGAGAAATTAGACTTTGACTTATCTGTTGAAACTCCGTTGGGAGAAACCTTCATTACATCCACTGTTTATAAGTCTTGTTTGGTTCAAATCGGTACTCTCACATTACCTGTTGATCTTATTTCTTTGAAAATACTTGCATTTGACGTGATTCTAGGGATTGAATTGTTAACTACTCATCATGATAAAACTGATTATTTTTGTAAGGTTGTTAGCTTTTATATTCCTAATCAACCTATTATGCGAATTCAAGCAACCAAACCACGTTAATCACTGTCATATCAAGCCATAAAGCTATTCGTTTATTGAAAAACGGATGTCAAGATTTCTTATCCCATATCACAGATTTAAATAAAAATACGTTAGATTTGAATGATATTTCTATTGTTAATAAATTTCCTGATGTATTCCTCGAAGAACTTCTTGGCCTACCCCCAGAGTGTGAAATTGAATTTTGTATCAACTTTGAACATGGTACAAAACTCATTTCCAAAGCCCCATATCGAATGGCTCCTATTGAACTTCAGGAGTTAAAGACCCAACTACAGGAATTGTTAGACATCAATTTCATTCGTCCTAGTACGTCTCTTTGGGGTGCTCCTATTCTATTCGTAAGGAAGAAAGATGGGAGTATGCGACTTTGTATTGATTATCGGGAGTTGAATCATGTCACCGTAAAAAATAGGTATACATTACCTCGTATTGAATTTGAGTTTGGATATTGTCTAGAAGATAATATTCGTGTTGAAACTCCTAGCTTATGTTTTGTCGTACTTTACATGACAATTGTATAATTATGTTCTAATTGAATTCTGCACCATGTATTTGGCGACTAAGAATGGCTGATGTATACTTATTTTTGGGGCGTAACAGAAACAGACTTGTTCAAAGTTTCAATAAGATAGTATGGGATGTAGATATCTTATGCATGATGGTAAACTTTGAAATAAAAAAAGTCCTTGATCAATTTGGTTGGATATGACTGGACCCTTGGCAAGTTCTAAGCGATAATTTTCAGATTCGGGACGTTTGAGTAACACCAGTTGAAAAACTTTCATCTCCCATCGAAATAGCTTTCAACCATGGCATCTACAGGTAGAAAAATGATAACTGCTCACCCCCAAAGTTATACAACATCGTAGTAAGATCTAACTCAATATCTTGAAAATTGTTTAACAGATCTTTAGTGGTCATTCTTACCACTTTTATCTATTATTCACCATAATCTATCCACTTTTCTAGCAAATCAACCTTGTTGACACCGGGAAAATTCTGGTTTCCTAAGTGTTTCTACCATTTATTATTTCACTAGGTTGATTTATTTTAGGGTGAGTTTAAGGAAAGGACTTACATACATGTCGACGATTTGAAAAGAATGATTTTAATGATTGGGTCGAATTAGACAGAGTCGCTAGTTAATATGAGTTTTAAATGGTTATACCAACTCAACTAAATTTTAGAAAGGTTTTCGCAATATGGCCCAATATGTGACTCCGTTTAATTGGTTTGGAACCCGAGATTCATAGAGTTCAGGGGCTTGCTTAAGTGAGGGGAAGGTGTTAGGCACCCCCGACTTCCGTGAAACACAGTTACCGTAACCTTTTCATTCCCTAAGCATGAAGTGTGTGTGTGTGTGATTTTAGCTTTGAAAAGTTGCTTAATTGCTTAGAAAGTAGTGTTATGCCTCTTTAGACCTATGTACAAAAGGATTAATTTATAGAAAAGTTCATTTTTAGACAACATATGAAGGTGATATTTTTAAAAGATGGTTTTCAAACCCTTCGCCAGATAGGAATCGAGGCTCTTTGATACTTCCAATTTTAACTTAGCCTAAGCTTTTTTTAATCCTAGAAATGGCTTTGTTTGATTTTTATTGGATGTGAAACATCTTTGGGGGGGGGGTTTAGAACTCGGGGTTCTAATTGTTTGAGTTTTCCTTAAGTCTATCCATCCCGCGCGATCTATATTTTATAAGATCTTTGTTAATTTGATTTAAAATTCATGTTGAATGACGAAATGAAAACTATAAACTACAAGGGTCGGGCTTCTTGTGGGCATGAAAGCCATCGAAGTGACCCCGAGCACCCATAAACCACGATTTCACTATTTTGGGGCCTTAAATCCGGATATCACTTTAAGGCCCAAGATTGCATGTACAATGGATATGCAAGCTGACTGTACAACTTAAACAAGTCCATCATAGGAACCGGATCTAGATCCATTGATTGAATCATCGACCCTATGGTTCCTAGGCTCACATGACATCATTTAAAAGCTTACATGAAATAAATATTGAGACAAAACATATATAACTTAAAGACTTCGTCCAAACAAGTGATTTATCAGTTAAATACTTGTACGTGAGTAAAATAAGCTTTTTGCTTACTCTAGATAAAGATCTAGGGTCACGTGGTTGCTAAATATTTACAAAAACTAGAAATTAAACTAGATCTATCTAGATTCTAACCAATCTAGCTTAAAGGTTCAAGCTTTGCAACTTTTGAACCGGTTAAATGCTAGATCTGTCTGGATCTAGTATAGATCTAGTCAATATACTTTAAAATTGACAATTTACACAAAAATGAACGGTGAAAAGCTAGATCTAACCCCAACCAAGCAAGATCTATATATATAGCACTTATATGCAGATTAAAGTAGCAAATATGCATAGATCTGAAGAGATCTTACGTATTTACGCGAGATTTACAAATAAACGGTTAAATGCTACTGAAAACTTGATTTCAACTAGTGAAAATTTGATATATTGAAGTTTATATGTATATGAGTGTTTATAGTAGAGATTTAATTTATAGGATTTGAGATGAAGAAACGCTCCCTTTCTCTCTTTAAGACTCAAATTTATTTCTCCTGAATCTCTTCTCTCTCTAGATATGCTGAAAATGAGTTGTGGGGTCTGATATATATAGATCAGGCCAACCACGAGTCTACTTACGGCTTCGAAGTTTATTCCCTCGATCGACATGTAGTCTGCGGAAATCTTCATATCTTGCAATCCAGGAATCCTATGGAGGTGTGTCATACCATTCCAAAAAGCTCTTTTCGAGAGATATTGGGAGCTTTCATTTACACTCTTAAATTAACCTCACTTTCACTATACAAATTTAAACAATTAGCACAGTAGTAAGCAATGATCGATCCCACAGAGAGTGGTTTATTTTATATTTATCCTATGATTCTAATGAAAATGAGATTTTGAATTGATTAACTAAATTAACAAGAATAAACAAATAAGAATAAACAATGAATAAAAAGCTTCAGTTTTTCAATTTAGTATCACCTTTTAAGAACAATAGATTAATAGTGTAACATTATTTACCCTTTAATAAAACTAATAGCCTTAGATAACAAAGAGCTCTACTACTCGAAACTCCCTTTAGATTGTCACTCAATGAAACAAGCTCTTCACAAGATTCTAACCATTATATAACCTAGATCAAGCTCTCTAGATTTAATATAACAGTAACATTAAGAATTAGGGAATTAGACTATTCCAAGCAACAAACATAGAAGCTCAGATTGTTTAACTTATCTTCTGATAATCATAGCAATACTCAAAATCTTGTCAATATTCCGGTATTACTAATTACTACTTCTGATTAGGAACAATATCAATTACACGTAATATTATTCATTGATCTAGCATATGATATTTGTTAACCAACTTAATCCTGCAGAAATCAAATCAGTTAAGCCAAATAGCATTCAAAAATTAAATCAGATTATCAAGAATGAATTTCATGTGAGAAGGAATAAATAATGAATATTCAATTAACCATTAATTATAAATAAGGTTCAACATGCCTTAGAACTGAATAAAAAGAACTTAGCTCATGTCTTCAATCCTCCAATGTTATAGATGAGAGAATGTAGTAGATGATTGAATGAATAAAACCCTGACTATCATCCTCTGTTTATAGTGCTAGACAAAGTCCTAAATTCTATGAGAATTAGAAATTCAAATCCTAAAAGGAATTATAAATCATACTAGTTTCCATAAAGAAATGGAATCCAATTTAGAAATAAATCTTAGTCTAAAGGAAATCTTAAATCTAATAGAAATATCAATCCAATTCCATGTAGAAGTCTGCTAAAATCAGCATTTAAAAATTTTCCAAAAATCCAAGATTTCCAAATTTTCCCAGATTTCCTGCTCAAATTCGCCCCTATTTCCTACTGTGATGTCCTTTGGTAAAATAACCATAACTTTCGATTCGAAAGGAGTTACAGGGCTTGCTACATATCAAATAGAAGATCTTGACAAGATCTACAACTTTCATTCTTTGAGAATTGATAGATTCGGGCTGAATCAAGGTCGAAATTGGGTTCCAAGTGACTATTATGTAAATTGCAACTTCCGAACTTTGAGTTTCCATGTCTTTCCGGTAAAAAGATCATAAGTTTTTCATATGAACTCCGATCGGGACGATTCAAGATATTCCGGAAAGCTAAGGAAGAGCTCTAAAATAAAATTCAAGTCCTAAGCCAAGACTACGTATCCAACGTAATGCTAAAAATCCTGTAATTTTCCCTTTTTTCTCATTTTAGCTCTAATTCTTCCTGAAATCATTAAACATATTAATAAGCTTATATACACATGAAACATGCAATAAAACTAAACATAAAGAAATAAAAATGAATGAATAATATGCACTCATCAGATATGCCATGACATAAGTTTTGACCTTTTCTTAATCTGGGAAGATGGGCCTATGACCAGAATAACATCTTTAAGTCTTCGTAGGCAGTCCATTGAGTTGTCTTGCACAGTTTGCACTTGGGATTACTGTGATGGCACTTTATGACCTTATCTGTAGCTGGATGACTATTGTTTATGTTGTGTTATCAACATTACATATTTTCCCTCCCGGGATTGTCTCCGTGGTTGATGTGGTTTTTGGCTGTCCCTCTGGGTTGTCTCCGGGGTTTGACTGCTATTGATTTTGTCTTTCCTAGAGTTTGTCCCCGAGGTTTGATTTGATGTCCCATGGAGATATCTCTGGGGTTTGATTTGATATCCCACGGGGCCGTCTCCGGGGTTTGATTGTTGTTGTAGTCTTCCGGGACTGTCTCCGGGGTGTAAAAAGATGCTTTTGCCCTCTTGTATGGTTAATTATAGAAAAAACAATTTCGAGCGTCTACAGATGCCCCTTCTTTGTCATGCTTATGCAATGCAATTAAATGAACATGAAAAAGATTAATAGACACTTGATATATGTGTTAGGTTTGTAATATTCATGAACGCAATCAAATTGCATAAAAGTGCGGAAGCGTGTAAAAATTAGAGTTTTAAAAAATTTACAAACCATATACCCGGATCACCCTTTATGCACAATTATTAATTAAACGAAAAGATAAAGAATAAAATCATACCCTTGAAGATCGAGCTTCCTCAGGTACAAGTTCACCTCCAATCCTTTTCGCGTTCAACTTGAATCCACCGGGTTTGGTTCCTTCCTTTGATCAACGTTAGCCACCCATGTGTTTGGCCTCTAGAGGTGATCCACCAAGGAAGAATAGGAATTCAAGAAGAAGGGGTATTGGCTCAAACCCTAGTTTTTCCTATCTCTATAGAAAAAGGGGTACTCTCCAACAAATTGGAATTATGTCGTTGTAAAAGTCAACAACCCCCATCACCCATAATAAGACTCCTCTTATTTATAGATGTGGGCAACCCATCTTAACAATTAAGGAATTGGGTTTTATTTAATTAATTAAATTCTTTTAATTAATTAGGCTCCCTAATCTTATTAGGGATAATTAATTAAACTCTTTTAATTAATTTAACCTCCTAATCTTATTAGGAATAAATGAGAGTACTTATATTAAATTAATTCCTAAACTCTTTTAGAAATTAAAATAATAATAATTGTAATAATATTAATAAGACTCCTCTTATTAATTTATATTTAATATTTCTAAAATATTAAATAATAAATATTAAGCTATTTAATTTATTCTATCACCATAGATTAAATTAAATATACATCTTTATATTATTACGATTATACCATTAACTTCTTAAATAATTATTCTTCCTTTTATGGTGTGACCCTTTAGGTTCTCCATATTAAACCTAGGTTGTGAATAAATCAATTAGAACAATTCTAATCTTATTTAAATAAATAAATTAAATAATTAATTTATTTAAATAAATAATATTTATTCTACAATAGGATAAGCCTCCTAAGCGATCAGCGACTTTCCGGATAATATAGATTTCAACATTAATCATAAAAGATCCTTTGAGTAAATAGTTACCGTACAATTCAATCCTTCCACCATACAATGTCCCAATTAAATATAAGACATGGAATTCTTGTCAAGTCTTATTTTATTTAATTATATGTATTTCGATCCTTAAATGCACAACTCAAATAATGCAAATTAGAAACTCCTTTCTAATTTCATTCTACTTTCGCCAAGGACTTTGGGTTGTCATTTATCGAATCACATAGGACATTTCTCTTCTTTTATTAGAAGTGGTAGATTCTTTATTGATCATACATTATCTCCATGTACAACTTATTATACCCAAGCATACCCTTTGATATACCCTAAGGGTCTTAAGGAATAAGTCAAAGTATAACTCATCATACACAAGATACTATGATGATCTCAAGTCCAAGGATCACTTGTACTACTATCACTACTGAAATTCCTATTGATGACAGCAAATAAAACTCCATTAGGTATTCCTTAGCGAGCCACGTTCAGTGAACTTATTCTCTAATAAGCACCTACATACTTGCTTTAGTGTCTCCACACAAATGAACATGAGATCAATCATCCTCATCCAATGAGCAAGCAACGTATGTACCAATCTATCCGGATTCACTAATCCCCAATTTAGTAATCCAATGATTGGGAACTATTTTAGTTTTAAGCTTTCTAAGAATTTAGATCTCATTAGAATGATCATCATCATTATTCTAAAAGCATTGCTTAAAACTATGGGTTTATCACATATTATAAAACAAAGATCATGTAGATAATTAAAAGCCTTTAATAAATTAACACCTTTTATTAATAAATGAATAAGATTGTTACAAAGTATATGCTTTATCATCAAACATGATTGGCTTGTGTGCATACTACTTTCAATCTCCCACTTGCACTAAAGCCAATCGTCATGGTAACTCATACTCTTCTTCTCTAAGTGACGACTATCCTGCTGTTGGATAAGCTTTAGTTAATGGATATGTAATGTTGTTCATGAGAGTCCACTATCTCTATAGTGATTTCCCATCTTTCAATGATTCTAATAATCAAATGAAAGTGCCACAACACATGTTTAGATCCAAGATGAGACTTAGAACTATTCCTAGTTACGTAATGAACTTTATCCAAACAATCAACTTGCGACTTCATTTATAGCTATATACTTTGTCTTTATCACTAAACCAACAACTCTTTCTTTGTTTGGAACCTTTCAATTCAATCGCACCTTTGTTCAAGATAACGCTTTACCTTAAAGAGGATTTTCTGTCATCTTGGTTTGTCTGAAAAACTTGAGTCTGTTAAGCCCTCTAGTTTTAATTTAGACCCACCATGAATATAATCACATCCTTAGTACCGGTTAAGAACTTTAAGATGTTTTTCACTGACTCACAGTGAACTTCTCCAGAATATGACTGATCAACATCAGGTCTCGTATATTTCATTGCATACATGATAGTTACTCATGTGATCTCTCTTTTGGAGTCTGTGGGGACTATTAAGAGAGATACACTCCATAGCTCATCGACATGAGACATCTCTTGGAGTTTGCCATGCTAAACGACTTTAGCATCAAATGAATATACGTTCTTTGGGTTAAGTCGAGCATCCTCTTAAATCTATCTATATAGATTTATATCCCCAATTAAGATACTCTTCCCAAACCATTCATGGAGGAATGTTTAGACAAATTTATCTTTACTGATTGTAGCATTGATATGTCATTCCTTATCCGTAGTATATCAATATATAGTACTAGGAATGTCACGATGCTCCCACTGACCCTTTTGTACACACTAGGTTCATTCTTATTTTTGATAAAATCAAACTCTTTTGATTGCCTCATCAAAACGAATGTTCCATATTTGAGAAACTTGCTTCAATCCATTTCTCTGAGTGTCTACAACACTTACCTCATCGTATGTAACTTTGGATCATCATCTTCTATGATGCGTACCTCATCATCATCATCCATGATGAATCCATACCTCCTAGGTATCTTGGTACTATTCATTTATGATTTGGTTGTGGTACAATAGGTACATCTCTGAGTTCCTCTTATTTGACTTATAGTGTTTTGTGGTTCTTGAACTCTTCAAGATCTATTATCCTCCCACTAGCCCCTTCAATAATAAACACATTTATCTTAGAAGGCAGCGTGTTTCGCAACAAACACCTTTTGCTAAGTAGGATTATAGAACATATACCCTAAACTTACTTTAGGATGTCCCACAAATCTGTACTTGTCAAATCTTGTCCCAAGCTTATCCTTTGAAACCTTTTCACATAAGTTGGACAACCCCTTATCTTAACATACTTAAGATTAGGAATCCTCCCTATCCATAACTTTTATGGAGTCTTGGGGCCGGATTTTGAGGTTACCATTTCGTAGATATGCAGCCATTTCTAGGACATGACCCTAGAGGGATACTGGAATGTCGGTAAAATCATTATGGACCGCACCATGTCCAACAAGGTATGATTTTTCCTTTAGATACATCAATCAATTATTGCGTATCAGGATGTGTCCATTATGAGAAAACCATTTGAGATGATCTAGAAACTTATTGCACAAGTATTTATTCCTTGATCCGATCAAAGAATTCTAATACTTTATCAATTTATTTCACTTCTGAATTCTTTGAACCTTTCAAATAATTCATACTTGTATTTTAGCAAATACACACATTCAACTCTTTGAATGATCATCTCCTTTTTCTTATACTAATTTGTTCAATATGCAAAATTATTTTCATGTAAGTCAAGTATACTAAATTTATTAAGTAATATTTCAGTTCTATACAAAACATTATTATTATAAATAGAACAACAATTGTTCTTAATTATAATACCAAAAATTTTATTGTCTAACAATAAAATGGAAATAATGTTTCTAACAAGAATTGGAATACAATAACAACTTATTGACTTAATAGATTTGCCCGTAGGCATTGCTAAACTATAAGTTTCTATGGCTAATGTAGCAACCTTTGTTACATTTCTCGCACTTAGGATTACTTATATTTGTTTAGCTTTTTCTTATCGCTTGGTCCTTTTCATAAATCTATATTTATGATAACCAAAGTCGGTATCCAATACCCAAGTAGAACCTTGACTTAAAGAAAAATTTATTTCAATCATGAACAAAAACTGTATTGTAACCGAAACTTCACTAAGCTTCTTTGGTTAGCCTCTGCAAGATGCTTCTTGCAGTTTCTTTCCAGTGTCCAGGCTTATTGCAGTGGAAGTAAACTCCTTTGCTATCCATATCAGTTTTGTTCTTATTATCCTTTGTTTTTGCCTTTCTATTTACCTTCTTAGAATCGTTCTTCTTTTCAGAAGATCCTTTGGCCCCTACCAGTAAGACATGGTCTTTCTTGGTTGTAAAATGACTCTCAACATTTCTCAATATGTTAAGCAAATCAGCGAGGCTGATATCTAGCTTGTTCATATAAAAATTCACAACAATTGTGAAAGGAGTCCGGGAATGAGTGCAAGATCAAATCTTAGCTCAACTCTCCATCCATGACAAAACCTGTTATCCTAATTGATCAATCAAATTGATAATGTTTAGGACTTTTTAATATGCATTTATAGTGCCATTGGCCATTCTAGATCGGAAGAGTTCCTTAGATATCGATATCTATCGGTCCTACTTTCCTCACCATCAACTACTTGATGTGCGGGAATATAGTAGGAGCATCCATAGTTTCATGCCGTGGCTGAAGCTCGTTACTCGTGGACCTTGAGCATGATGCATTGAGCTTAATCTGTGCATCATCTTGCCACTTTCTAAAAGTAGCAATCTCTTCCTCGAGGCATTATGCGCAACCATTGCGAGGATAGGCGTATTAAAGACATAAGATAGCTTTTTAAATGGCCATGAGAACTATTCTCAATTTCCTTAACCAATCCGTTTAATTGATTACGATTAATTTAGCATCTAATATGCTTCGCAGATGATAGTAAATTTTAGACATTGTAAAATTACGTAAATGAATTTGTAATTAACAACATTTTAACATACATTCTTTTATTAATTACCAAAATAATTTAGGTCTTGTTTTAAATTGGTATCTCCCACTACTATTTTCTTCAAAGTATATTACCCTCACTTATATAGTTCGGCAAAATCTAATTAAAGATTTGCTAGTGAGAATAAGGATCCCATTTCAAATGTATATAGCCTTGTGGTGACACAACAAACTATATATAAATAAATAGGTAGACAACTTTTGTCAATTACATCAACTATGCAACTCCTTTTATTTTGCCTCTTAGATTATTTTGATTAAGTGGTGGCACATCCGAATCAAAATTATCCAAGTTAAGTCCAACCTAGCACTCCATATATTCAAAAAAGAAAAATATCATCCTTGTGGTGACACAACAAAACAATATTGTTCAATTTTCTTTATAAGCATCAAATGTGATAAATTAACATCTTAAATACTTAATACTTGCCTTGTGGTGACACAACAAACTCATATTAAATATTTAATACTCTATTAATTTTATCATGCTAGAAGGCGACGTTCGATATTCCAAATATCTTTGAACGCTTAGGACTTAATATAAAAATTGAGGGTTTGTTATTAATTTGTCTCATCTTGTTTAATGCATTGCATATATATATATAAAATACGCGTTATATTAATGAACATGCGAAGCATGTTTGCATAATATATAATATATATAGTATAAGCATGCACATATAGAATACTATATTCTACCCGGATTGATTATGGACTTTTATTCTAGTTTGGTTCACTAGAGAGCCACCAAGTGAACCAAAAGGTCAAACTCCCCTAGGGGCAAGAAATAATATTTAAATATAACTATTACATTTAAACTTGGGCTCCATTACAAGCGGGTCTTCAAGCGCTTCTTGTCCCTTGATCTCTAATTCTTCAAAATAATTCTATATATTCCTATTACAAAACTATTTAAAATAAATAGAAACCTTGATCGTGATCGAGGGAAATACATAGGAGGAGATAGAATTTACATTAAGAAAAATAGAAGAGAAACGAGGTCTGCAGACCCCATTTAATAAAACCCATACATTCATACATCCAACTAAAATAAAATCCAATCACATTGAATCAATAGTCCATAATCAATCCCATTTATTATCATACACATCATCATATGCATCAATAAATAACATTCATCCTATGAATAATAAACATTTAATATATATATTGATATCATTTAATGGGCAAATTTAGTTAGTATAAAATCTATTTTTGAATCAAAATAAACTCCTTTATTTTAATCCAAATTTAAATCAAAATAAAACTATTTTATTTTAATTTATCCAATTTTGAATAAAATAAACTATTTTATTTTAATCAAAATCTTTAATTAAAATAAACTCCTTTATTTTAATTAATCATGGAATCTAATTCCATGTAATAAAAAAAATTATTAAAGGAAACACGGATTATTTTCCTATTCACAAATAAACTCCTTTATTTTGAATAATATGAAATCTTATTTCATATTTAAATAAACTCCTTTATTTAGGAAACATGATTTTCTTTCCTATTCACAAATAAACTCCTTTATTTTGAATAATATGAAATCTTATTTCATATTTAAATAAACTCCTTTATTTAAGGAAATTAGGATTCTCTTTCCTATTCACAAATAAATTCTTTTATTTTGAATAATATGAAATCTTATTTCATATCTAAACAAACTCCTTTATTTAAGGAAAGATGGATTTACTTCCCTATTCATAAAAAAACTCCTTTATTTTAGGAAAAAATAGAATCCAATTTCAACTCCAATTAGTTAGCATGGAATCCAATTCCAACTCTAATTAGTTAGCATGAAATTCTAATTTTAAAATTAAAATAAATCTTTTATTTTAATATTAAAATAAACCTTTTATTTTAAGATTAAAATAAACCTTTTACTTTAATTATAAAATTATTTAAAATTAAAATAAAACTTTATATTTTAATATTAAAATAAACCTTTTATTTTAAAATAAAAATAAACTTTTATTTTAATTATATAATAATTAAGAATATATATATGTATATATATATTCGTATATATATATATATATATATATATATATATATATATAACCATAATATATATATATATACATATCCGTTCCTTTTTGAAAAATTTGATGATCCTGCCATGTGATTTCCGTGCATTCCTTGTTAACTAAAATCCATACTGGCTTTAATATATATACGTGGCCCATAGCAATTCATGCCAAATAAAAAACATGCACGGTTATTAATTATTAATAATTCATCTTCAAAAACTTGTTAATCCTGTAAAAAAAAAACGGACTTGATATCCTAGCATGTCCCTTTTCAAACAGGAATCGGCTATATAAAAAAAATCTTTATTTAATAAATTTTATACAATAAAATTATGCCCAATTAAATTGTTCTAAACACATATCAATATATAAATTAAAACAATTAATAATTTGCATAAAGGTTTGGCTCTGATGCCACTGTTAGGTTTGTAATCCAATCGAATATTATATAACAACTTGCGTACTTTGCAAAATTTGTAAATATTACCCACAACTATAACATTATATCAAATCCACACCATATTATTTAAAAATATATTTCGAGAAAATTTAATCTTTATTCAAAAAGTTGGGGTCTTACAACCTCCACTTCTTATGAAATTTCTTCCTCAAAATTAGGGTGCGTACCTGGTATGTCGAAGAGGCGAGGATACTTTGATTTCATTTCAGATTCTAACTCTCAGGTCATTTTCTCAACATCGTGGTTTCTCCACAAAACTTTGACTTGAGGTATAACCTTGGAGCGTAGAATATGTTCCTTCTTATCCAAGATTTTAACAGGAACCTCTTCATACGTTAAATCTTCCTCTATTTCATCCGGTTCTAACTCAATAATGTGGTTCGGGTCTTTCACATATTTATGTAACATGGATATGTGAAAAACGTTATGAACACGAGATATACTTGGCGGTAACGCAAGTCTATAGGCCACAGTTCCTACTCGATCGAGGGTTAAAAATGGGCCAATGAATCGAAGATTGAGCTTTCCTCTCTTTCCAAATCTTGTAACTCCTTTCCATGGAGCAACACGTAACAACACATGATCTCCAATATCGAATTCTACGTCCTTTCGATGAAGATCAGCATAACTCTTTTGTCGATCTTGTGAGGTTTTTATACGTTGTCGGATCATTTGAATCTTTTTCGTAGTCATACGTACCAGCTCTGGTCCCAACAACGTTGCTTCACCCACCTCATCCCCATCTTTATCGAGAAGCGACACTTTCTTCCATACAACGCCTCGAATGGAGCCATGCCAATACATGCTTGATAACTGTTGTTGTAGAAAAACTCCACCAATGGTAAGAACTTGTCCCAACTTCCTTTGAAGTCAAGGACACAGAGTCTTAATAGATCTTCAAGAGTTTGAATCGTCCTCTCCATTGCCCGTCAAATTCGAGGTCGATATATGCCGAGCTAAATCGTAAATTCGTGCCCATAGCTTTTTGCAAACTAACCTAAAATCTTGAAGTGAATCTTGGGTCTCGATCAGAAACTATGGATACTGGCATACCATTCAATCTTACAACCTCGTTTATGTATATACAAGCAAGATGTTCAAGTTTATAAGTTTCTCGTATCGGTAAGAAATGAGCAGACTTGGTCAATTTATCAATAATGACCCAAATCGCATCTATGCCTTGAGAAACTTTAGGAAGACCGGTAACGAAATCCATGGTAATGTGGTCTCACTTCCATTCTGGAATTTCAAGTGGTTGCAATGGACCTTTTGGTATTTGATGCTCCGCTTTAACTCGTTGACAAATTAGACACCTTGAGATAAATAGCGCTATCTCTCTCTTCATATTACTCCACCAAAATGTATGACGAAGATCACGATACATTTTGGTACTCCTAGGATGGATTGCAAATGGTGTGTTGTGCGCCTTCATCATGATTTTATACTTTAAATCAGGGTCGTTAGGAACACAAAGTTTGGAGTTGACTCGAAGTATTCCTTCTTCATCGATTCTTGCTTCCGGCATAGCACCTTCTTGTACTTTCTTCCTCATACGCATCAGCTCTGGATCTGTAACTTGAGCAACTTTAACTTTATCAATTAAAGTCGGTTCTACTCGTATATTTGCCATCATCACCTGGTCCCTGGTGTCTTTAACTCTATCTCCATCCTTTGCAAGTCACACAAAATGGGCTTTTGTGTTGTGAATATTGCACTCGTACCCGCATATGATCTTCTACTTAATGCGTTAGCTACCACGTTCGCTTTTCCAGGATGGTATTGGATGGTATGATCATAATCTTTCAACAGTTCAAGCCAACGTCATTGTCGCATGTTGAGTTCCTTTTGAGTGAAGAAATATTTGAGGCTTTTATGATCCGTAAAGATCTCCACTTTCTCTCCATACAAGTAATGCCTCCAAATTTTAAGTGCAAAGACAACAGCTTCCAACTCTAGATCATGAGTAGGATAATTCCTCTCATATTCTTTGAGTTTTCGTTGTTGCATGAGAACACATCCTAACTCTTTGCCCGAAGCATCACTGTAGATGACAAATCCCTCCGAACCAGATGGTATTGTCAGAACAGGTGCTGAAATGAGTCTCCTTTTGAGTTCTTGAAAACTCTTCTCACATTCCTCGCTCCAACCGAACTTTGTATCTTCCAAAAGTCAATTTGAGTTAATGGAGTAGCGATTCGAGAAAATCCTTCCACGAATCTCCGATAATAACCAATTTAAACCGAGAAAGCTTCGTGCCGATCCATCGATTTAGGTTGCTCGACTTTGAATAGCTTCAATCTTTGGCGGGTCAATGGATATTCCATGACTTGATACTACGTGCCCAAGGAATGCTACTTCCTCAAGCTATAACTCGCATTTCTTTAACTTGGCATAAAGCTTATATTCACGAAGCTTTTGAGTATCGACCTCAAGTGTTGCTCATGATCTTCACGGCTTTTGGAATAAATAAGGATGTCATCAATAAAGGCGACCACAAAGTGATCCAAATATTCCTTGAATACTTTCGGTTCATCATATCCATGAAGGCAAAGCAGTGAAGCATTAGTCAATCCAAAAGAAATAACTAAGAATTCATAATGCCCGTCTTCGAGTTCTCGAAGGCGGTCTTTGGAATATCCTCGCTTTTAACCTTCGGATGATGATATCCGAACAAAGATCGATCTTTGAAAAAATTGTGCTCCTTTGTAATCGATCAAACAGTCATCAATGCGTGGCAATGGGTACCTATTTTTGATGGTGACATGATTCAACTCCCGATAATCAATACAAAGTTGCATACTCCCATCTTTCTTCTTCACGAATAGAACAGGAGCACCCCAAGGAGACGTACTAGAACGAATGAAACCAATGTCTAACAATTCCTGCAATTGGGTCTTTAACTCCTGAAGTTCAATAGGAGCCATTCGATATGGGGCTTTGGAAATGGATTTTGTACCGGGTTCAAGGTCGATACAAAATTCAACTTCACGCTTTAGGGGTAGGCCAGGAAGTTCTTCAAGGAATACGTCAGGAAATTTATTAACAATAGAAATATCCTTCAAATCTGACGTATTTTTGTTTAAATCCGTGACATGAGCTAAGAAAGCTTGACATCCGTTTTTCAATAAATGAATAGCTTTATGGCTTGAGATGTCTGTGATTGATTTTAATGGTTTGGTCACTTGAAATCGCATAATAGGTTTATTAGGAATATGAAAGCTAACAACCTTACGAAAACAATAAATTTTTGCATGATGAGTAGTTAACCAATCAATCCCTAGAATCACGTCAAATGCAAGTATTTTTAAGGAGATAAGATCGACAGGTAACGTGCGGTTACTGGGATTTGAATCAAACAAGACTTATAAACAGTGGATGTAATGAAGGTTTCTCCTAATGGAGTTTCAACAGATAAGTCAAAGTCTAATTTCTCCGGAATCAAATTTAATCGTTGAGCGCAAGTAGGAGAAATAAAAGAATGGGTAGAACTAGTATCAAATAAGGTATAGACTTCGCTAGAGTTTATGACAAGCTTACCTGTGATGACCTCGTTCGGGTTCCTTGCTTTCTGGGAGGTCACAACAAACGCTCTCTCTTGCATTACCGGCTTTGACTTTTCTGGGACGGCCTTTGGTGCCTCCATCCTAGCTGAACTTGTCTTCGGTGAATGATAAAATCGGGCTAGGTGACCTTCTCTTCCACAATTATAACACGCTTTGGATGGCATCGCGTAGTTTGGACTGATATGTCCCTCCCCTCCACATTTGAAGCATATGATAGGTGATTGTTCTCCTTCTTTAACCACGGTTGCTGGTGCTGACGTCTTTCCATCATTGTTGAATCTCCTTTTCTTGAAATATCCATTTTTACTGTCTTGGCCATGATTACCACCGAAGTGGTTACCATTTCTGGCATGTTGATTCCCCCCACGCTTGTTGTCCTTTGTTTTCGATGATGTTACCCTTTGGTATTTTCATCTTTGCCATTTGCTTTTCCTTGGTTGCGTTGACTCGTTACCGCGCTCCAATAACTGAGCCCTATTTACAACATCTAAGTACAAACACAGTTTATGAGAAATTAGATATTAACGTATCTCCGGTTTCAAACCTCTTAAAAACATTCGCGTCATTCGCGTCATTCGACCAAATGGGATGCGAACAGGGATAACTCCATAAATTTAGCCTCGTATTGCGACACGGTCATATTGTTTTGTTCCAACTTGATAAACTCCACCTTTTTCATGTGACGAATACTTTCGGGAAAGTACTTGTCGTTGAATAGCTCTTGGAACTTCTCCCAAGACATCTTGAGTGCGTTAGGCTGGGTACGTTTTATAGATTCCCACCAGTAATCTGCCTCTTCACGCAACATGAAGGTGGCGAAGGGAACCTTTTATTCCTCGGAGCATCCCAAGACATCAAATATCTTGGTTATCTACTTTATCCATGCTTCTGCCTTAAGTGGTTTGGCTCTCCAATAAACTCCGGTGGTCCCAGCTCCTTGAAGCTGTTTGGCGGTGGCCGGTCAAGAGAGTTGCAAGTGTTTCCACCGCATTTTGGATGGAGCCGCTCTCGCTTTGATGTTGCATGAATTGCATGAAGCCTCGGAACATTCTATCGTTCATCATTTGGTCGGTGTTTTTGTTTGCATGAGAATTGCCGCCTTCGATGCACATTGTCACGGTTATTGATCCGTGGAGACTCAGCGGTCTCGTGCTCCATTGATGTTCTCAACATTCTGGATGCCATTTTCAAATCATCGCCACAAAATAAGGGTTAATTGACATGAAACATATTATCCCTACACTCTGATTGACCAATTAAATACCAAATAAACTTAGGTAGGTCATAGTAGCGAAGGAATTCTGTCTCTCCCTCCTAGTTCTAGTCTCACATCTTAGCAGGATCATATCCTAAGCTTTGATACCAATTGTGGCGCCCCAAAATAGGTATACACCACCTATTACGAAGTCGTCAAATACATGGTATGTAATACAAATACAACTTAATTATACATACAATCATGTAAAGTATGACAAAACATAAGTTTGTGAGTTTTAATACAAATATTGTCGTCTAGACAATATTCAAACTCAAATTCAATATTATTACATTTATTTTCCACTATTTAACTGAATAGTGAGGACTACTAATGCTATCATCTGGTCCGTCACTCCATTCCCCGACTAGTCCTTGCTACGTTCTCATTTCCTAAAGAGAACAATAAAAGTAAAAGGGTGAGCTCAACTAGCCCAGTAGGAAATATTATGACTAAGATAATGCAGAATATATTATCGTTAGCCTTCAACATTGTTAAACTGATATAATATAACAACCATCAAGTTTAACTGTAGCGGAACAAGCAATCCATTAAAAGAGTCAAGTAGAGAATAAAATATACTATCTTTTATGATTTAGAAGGTTTTTCATCACTTTTATCGCTGGGAATCAGCTTAATAAATAATCCACATCATCGAATCACCCCTGAACTACGTCCAAGGATATTCTTTAGTATCACGACCACAATTATCCATGCACTACGGGCCAAGAATATTTGTGTATTCAATAATGGTCATGATCATGCCAACAACTGTCCATCAATGCACTACGGGCCAATGAGGACTTTTACCACATCATTTATAACATTCTTACATGATGATTACCTTAGAATAATCCATGGTCATAATCATACCAAGTCCATCTATGCACTATAGGCCATGAGATGACTTTGAACAAAATATAAACATGAGGAGGATGATGACAATGATATAAGAATTCAATAAAACAAGTTCAAGAATTATTTTATCCAGGAACTAATAACGTCCAAATTGTCAACATGATACTGCTTTGTAGAGTAAAATTCAAGAATGCTCAGAAGAATATTTCCATGAAAAGATACTGGATGAAGCGCAAATATCAAGGATATTCCACTAATTTCATGGAGTATAGAAGTCAAAACTTTAACCAACCGAGTATAATAAGGAATGGAATAACAACAGAAATCACCAGGCATGCGATAGACCGCCGCAGCAGCGAGTTATTCCAATGAGAATAATAAATAACGGAATCAAGTCCCACAGTAAAAGCGCATGCATGTGATGGATATATTCAATGAATAATAATAAAAGCGAGAAATCGGTCCGGCGAAAAAATACAGACGAGGATATTCCAATGAGAATAATAAAGCGGAATTAGGTCAGGCGTGAGAACGCATGATGCGAGGATATTCCAACAGAATAATAAAAAGACGAAATCGGTCCCACAGTAAAATGCATGACAAGATATTCCAACAGAATAATAAAGAGCGGAACCAGTCCGACGTAGAATGCATGAACATGATGTTCCAAAGAATGATAAAGAATGGAACAATGTAAGAATTTCACCAAGTATAGGGTAGCGCAGCAGATATCTGAGTTATTCCAATGTAATAATAAAGAATGGAATAACAGAAGTTCTCTTCATAGATATGAAAGAAATAATAATCGCTCTATAATTTCTCTTCTTCTTTCTATAATTTCTCTCTATAATAATCGCTCTAAAGCTTTTGTGAATTGGTGAGAAATGAAGGAAGAATGAGCTTCTATTTATAGGAAAATATAGTTTTGATAATTGCACGTTTTGGGGCTCGAAAAATTATAGTACAATACCTCCAACTTTTCTTTCATTTTTAATTAAGTCCTGCAAGTACTATCAATCTTGCACCAACTCCCCTAATAGTAAATAATGTGAATCAATAGTTCAATTATGTGAATCAATAGTATAATCATGTGAAAAATATGAATTACAGTATAGTACCTCCATCTATACCTCCATTTTTAACTTAGTCATGCAAGTATTATCAATCTTGCACCAACTCCCCTAATAGTAATTAATGTGATTCAATAGTACACATATGTGAACAAATAGTTATATAAGCATGTGAATTAGTAGCAATTAATTGCTCATTTATCCGATAAATTACTCGATTTATCAGTATAACCCATAGACATCAATTATCATCGGAATAAATGTCGATTTTCACTAACACAAACAATTCCAACATAATGAAACTATTTTTATCAAAAATATAAATTTTGAAATTTCGAAGTTTGACTTTTCCCGAAATAGTCAACTGTTGACTTTTTGACCAAATAGTGAATACCAGAAAATTTTGTATTTATAGTATTTTTTACTAATTTCACGTGATTCGGACTCAAATATCACGCCTTCAATGCGTCTCCAAATTCAACACTTGAACAACATTCATCATTAATATTATAACTCACAATATTTATCAACCGTGTCGTTCCTAAGAAAGAGGGGCTTTCAATAAGGATTTCTCCGTATTGGTAGCGCAATTAGGTGACCAAACCTCTCCTTGTGAACTTCTAGACATTGTAAATATTACAATTTATAATATGAATAACTTTGTCGTCTCAAGTATTGATTTAATAAAAAAAAACATTTTATGCACGAGATGATATCGTAACAATAATTGAATCAATAATATGATAGATATGATGCAAAGAATTCTCGTAGTAATAATTGAGTATAACTGAGTGACTTCTCACGTATGCATCAATAATCAATACCGTGTGCTACTATGCAATCACGCGTATTAATGTACTTTTAACACCAGGTGTTTCAACAGTTAACGGTAAAACTTCCGCCGTTATTTTCATAAAGTATTTTTGTCATTTTCTCAATCCGACAATAATTCCGTTGTGGGGGTCCACCAATGATTGTGACATTGTACGAATATTCCATGTTAAAACAAATATTCCCCGACCAATCGAATATTATATAACAACTTGCGTACTTTGCAAAATTTGTAAATATTACCCACAACTATAACATTATATCAAATCCACACCATAATATTCAAAAATATATTTCGAGAAAATTTAATCTTTATTCAAAAAGTTGGGGTTTTACAATAGTACCCTCCATACACCGAAGAATGACAATCCTGCAAAATCCCCTCGGTCTCGCTATATGGGATACACCTTCTTATGATTTGATTTGATTTAAACAAGTACACTATTTGAAACAATTATGGCTTTTCATCCCATATAAACCATACTCACCAAATAGTTCATCAGATGCATAACTTCCCTTTGACCACAAACATCTGTTCATCTGGAAAGGATTCATTTATCATAACTTTGTCGTCTACCTCCCTCTTTGGATTCTCTAGTCGAGATAAGTGGTCCGCTACTTAGTTTTTAGTGCCCTTTCTGTCCTTGATCTCCAAATCAAATTCCTGCAATAATAATATCCACCTGATCAACCGAGGTTTGGCATCCTTCTTTGCCACTAAATGTCGAATTTCCGCGTGATCCATGTACACTATCACCTTTGTGCCAATCAGATATGCTCGAAATTTGTCAAAGGCGTGCACCACTGCCAATAACTCTTTCTCTCTGGTGGTGTAGTTCAACTGTGCATCTGTAAGGGTCTTGCTGGCATAATATATCACATAAAACATCTTTTCCTTCCTCTGCCCCAAAACAGCCCCTACGACGTAATCACTAGCATCACACATCAGCTCAAATGGCAAATCCCAATCTGGTGCAGTAATAATTGGTGCTGATGTTAATTTCCCTTTTACGTGCTTAAATTCTGACACGCAAGCCTCATCAAAATTAAATTGCGCATCCTTCTCCAATAAACTACATAGTGGTTTAGTTATCTTGGAGAAGTCCTTGATGAATCTGCGGTAGAAACCTGCATGTTCTAGAAAACTGCGAACACCTTTTACTGAAGTAGGTGGTGGCAAGTTCTCAATAGTTTCCAGCTTCGCCCTATCCACCTCAAGTCCCTTCTTCGAAACCTTGTGTCCCAGTATGATTCCTTCTTGTACCATGAAATGGCACTTTTCCCAATTCAACACTAAGTTTGTCTCAACACATCTCTTCAAAACCATCACCAAATTCTCAAGGCATAAGTCGAATGAGTCCCCGTAGACTGAAAAATCATCCATAAATACCTTCACATTCTGCATTCCACCATGTATCCGAAAATATAGCCATCATGCATCTCTCGAAAGGTGGTTTGGGCGTTTACTGACAACCCGAAAGACATCCTTCTGAAAGCAAAAGTGCCATATGGACATGTGAAGGTAGTCTTTTCCTGGTCTTCTAGAGCTATCATAATCTGATTGTAGCCTGAATAACCATCCAGAAGGCAATAATACTCATGACCTGCTAATCTGTCCAACATTTGATTAATGAATGGTAGTGGAAAATGATCTTTCCTCGTAGCTTTGTTGAGCCTGCGGTAGTCCATGCAAATTCTCCACCCCGTCACTATTTGTGTTAGAATTAACTCATTATTCACATTAGTCACTATGGTCATGCCACCCTTTTTTGGCACACATTGCACTTGGCTCACCCATGAGCTGTCTGAAATCGGATAGATTATGCCAGCATCCAACCATTTTAGTACCTCTTTCTTGACAACTTCTTTCATTATTGGATTAAGCCTTCTTTCCTGTTCCACCGACGGCTTACTATCATCTTCTAACAGGATCTTATGCATGCAAAAAGAAGGGCTGATCCCTTTGATATCTATTATGGTCCATCCAATAGCTGATTTGAATTCTCTAAGCACTCGTAGCAATTTATCTTCCTGAAAAGATGTTAGTGCAGCAGAAATAATCACAGGTAGCTTTGAATCTTTATTTAAAAATGCGTACCTGAGATAATCTGGAAGTGGTTTTAATTCAAGTTCTGGAGGTGTCTCAAGAGATGGCTTTAATTTTACCGATGTCTCTCCAGCTTTTGTCAATGGCTCAACAGGTGTTCTGAATTTTCTGAATTGTGGAGTGGTATCCAAATATTGCACAAGTTCGGCGAATTCCTCATCCTCCAATTCTGAATTTTCAGCAATGACACTCTTCAATGGTTCATAATCCACCAGACTCTCAACTTCATCATCTAATATACGGTCCACCAAATCAACTTTGAAACATTCTTCTTCATCTATTGGGAACTTCATTGCTTTGAAGACATTAAAAGTAACCTCATGATCATGTACACGCAGCGTGAGTTCCCCTTTCTCCACATCTATCAAAGTCCTTCCTGTGGCTAAGAACGGTCTCCCCAGTATGATCGGTATACTTTTATCTTCCTCGTAATCCAGAATGATGAAGTCAGCTGGAAAGATAAACTTGTCCACTTTCACCAATACATCTTCAATAATTCCCCGTGGATACGTAATGGATCTGTAAGCTAGCTGCAAAGAAATATTTTTTGGCCTTGGAGCCGGCAATCCCAACTAATTAAACACTGACAAGGGCATCAGATTGATACTTGCCCCAAGATCACATAGATATTTCTCGAAGTTCATCTTTCCGATTGTGCATGGAATTATGAAATTGCCCGGGTCTTTCAGCTTTGGAGGTAGTTTACGCTGAAGCACTGCACTACATTCCTCTGTCAAGGCTACCGTCTCAAACTCATCTAATCTCCTCTTCCTTGACAATATACCCTTAATGAACTTTGCATAACTTGGCATCTGTTCCAATGCCTCCGCGAAAGGTATATTAATCTGCAGCTTCTTAAAAACCTTCAAGAACTTGCTGAACTGTTTATCTTCCCTCTTCTTGTTCAATCTTTGCGGATACGGAACCAGAGGGTGAACTAATGGTACTGTACGCTTAGGCTTCTCAACTGAACATGCTTTATCTTTCTCTTCATGCTGTACTTCAGAATTTTCCAGATTTTTTTTCCCAGCAGTCACAGTTTTCTCCTCGCGCGACCTCCCCTTGTAAATCAGGCACGGGCGCGCGATGCTCAATTCCTGCAATATTTTTCCTAGACCTTAATGTAATCGCTTGACACTGTTCCTTCCCATCTCTTTGTGGATTTGCTTCCGTATTACATGGCAATGAACCCTGGGGCCTATTGTTAAGCATGCCCGCCATTTGCCCCATTTGAGTCTCCAGATTTTCAATAGCCACTGCTTGGCTTTTGATCATAACCTCCGTGTTTGCCATGTACTTCAACATCATCTCCTCCATTTTTGATTTCTTTTCGTGCTGAGGTGCAGATGGAGTATAATGTTGTTGTTGTTGAGAAAATCCCGATTGAAATGGTGGTTTTGGTGTAAACTGTGGTTGAGATGGCTGTGACTGAAATTGTTGATTCGACTGAAACTGATTCTGCTGATGCCCTTGGTTATTTGACCAACTGAAGTTTGGATGATTGCGGTTGTTGGGGTTGTATGTGTTTTGAAATTGTCCTTGGTCTTTCCTATAATTTCCCACATACTGTACTGACTCTGAGCTGATAGCACATTAATCTGTCGAGTGTTACCCTGCACAAATTTCACATACGAAGGCAACTGTTTTTTCTTTGCTCTCGGCTATTGAATCTATTTTCTTCGCCATAGCTTCCATCTGTGCCGACAACTGAGTAATAACATCCACTTCCAACAAACCTGCAAATTTGGACTATGGTATCCGAGATGTAGGATTTTGAAAATCATTTGCTGCCATCGTCTCGATAAGGTTATAGGCTTCTTCATAACTCTTTGCCCATAATGCTCCTCCTGCAGCTGCATCTACAATCGGCCTAGACTGCCATCCCAATCCATTGTAAAATGTGTTGATCACCATCTAATTTAGCATACCGTGGTGCGGACACTTCCGTAGTATCTCTTTGTATCTCTCCCAGGCCTCATATAGAGATTCACCCTGTTGTTGCTCAAACTGAGAAATTGCTGTCCTCATTTTCACAGTCTTAGCCATTGGGAAAAACTTTGCTAAGAACTTCTGTGCTAGGTCCTCCCATGTAGTTATAGATCCTGCAGGAAAAGAATGAAGCCAACTTCTCGCTTTATCCCTTAATGAGAACGAAAATAGCCTAAGTCTGATAGCATCCTCCGTCACCCCATTATATCTGAAAGTATCACATATCTCAATAAAGCTCAACATGTGTTCATTCAGATCATCCGTAGCAGCACCCCCAAACTGTACCGAATTTTGTACCAACTGAATAGTGCCCGTTTTTATCTCGAATGTATTAGCTGCTATCACGGTCTGACTATGCTAGACTGTAATCCATTAATATTAGGCATGGAATATTCTCTCAGAGCCCTATGCTCCTCTCTTTGCTCTTCTCCTTGTCCCTCGGCTGCCATATTAGCTGTAGTTACCTCTAGCTTTGCTTGTAAATTTCTATGCACTCTCGCTTTCCAACTTCTCCCGTTTATGTTATCTTCGCATGTGTTAATTCGGGATTGGATGACCGTGTGCGCATAAAAATTTATCCAAGTACCTGAAACAAAAACAAAAACAAAAATAGAAATGAGATTAGATTAGATTTGTCTAAGTCATACAATATAGCTTAAAACTGATGATAATTATTTAAATTTATACGACTATTGTAACGATCGAGAAATTTGTAATTTAATTTAAATATTTATGGAATTAAATAAATATTTAAAATAATTTATTTATTGAGAAAAATAAATATTTGATGAATTGTGATGAATTAATTTAGTAACTAAATTAATTAATCGAATAATGATAATTTTTGGATTTAATTTAAGAAGATAATTAAATTAAATCAAATGCTTAATATTTAAGAAATTAATTAAATTAAATGAATTGTTTAATTTAATGGAAATAAATAAATTAAATAAAGTGATGTTTCTAATTAAATTAGATATATAATTATTTATTAATTTTAATGATAATGAGATTTTTATTATTATTATATAAGTTATTTAAATTAACTAAACTAAGTTATTTAAATTAATTAGAGTGTGACACAAAGTAACTATGCAATATAAATAATATAATAATAAACTAGTTTGGGAATATTGTGGTAGCCAAACAAGGCCTTATGGCCTTTGGCATTATTCAACTGACGCTACCTTTTTGTTTTTCAACCTGACATTTGTGGGAGGCCAGTTATATTATTCCTACGCGTCTATTTTTTTTTCTAAGGCAAAATATCAGAGTGTTGAGAGAGAGAGCTTGGAAGAAGAAAACACAGTGTTATTGGAGGGATAGAGAAGAAGGGTTTTGGGGAAAAGATTTCTCTTAGTTTGGCTATCATATCATCAAAGATTAAGTTATAAACTATTCCTATTGTTATTCTTTAGTTTTGGTTGTATATGTATATATCTTCTTGGTATGATTTAGAAATCACGAGATTGTGATGTATTCATGTTCTTGTAGAATTTCAAAACGCTGTTAATTATTATGTAAACATGTTATCTGTTATCAAATTCATGAGGAATTGGGTTGAGGAAGAAAAGGAAAAATCACAGTGTATGTGTTCTTGTTATATGGCCTTAGAAAGTACCAAATTTTTGTCCAATATGTGTATAAAACTATAAATTGATGCTTGCATATGGTAGTTCATTGAGATACGAACATAACATAATTTGAATGGAATGATTTGGTCAAGAAATGAGTTCACAGTGATGATTTCTGGACAGACTATCAAAAAATGGAGTTTTATGTGAAAAACATGAAAATTGAGAAATTAAAATAGTTCTACTTGTTGTTAAATCATACTAAGTGGTTGAATATGTTCGCAATCATGTTTTGGATAGTTGTATATTTATTTTAGATGTTAATTTCATTGTTTGGTGGGTGAAATTCGTGTTAGTTGGGCTAAAACGATTCATTGTTCTTTCGCCGAGTTTTACGTCTGTTTGTGCACCGGCACCAAATTATTTGGTGCAAGCAAAATTAAGCAAAATGGTCTTGTATAGACTCACGCCTACGATTCCAAGTCTCATGTGTGGCGCCTTTCATACACACACTGAATCGAGACAATGAGGGTCCGCTTGTTTGCAGAGCCGGGCTTATTTCGGACTTGTGTTAGTTTAGTGAGTATGTTAATGATGTTAAAACATGTTATAAACTATAATAACAGATGTTAATGTGTTGAAATGCAAAGTACAAAGATTTGAAATAATTATTTAAATAAGTTATAAAATGAAACCAAATGAGATGTTTTCGAAAGATAGAGTTGAACGACTAAGTTATGTTGATCAATGTGTAATTTCAGAAGCGTTAAGTATGTTAACCTAAATGGTTAGGTGCTAGATTAGGGTTATGACCTAAATGATGGTTTAAACTGTAACACCCCTTCCCGAAAAGGAAAGGGAGGTCACGTGCAAAGCACAATAAACCTCAAAATAAATAAACAGAGCACTAACAACCTCAAAATATTAATAGTAGTGATCCAATAATAAAGTAATAAGTACAATTCTCCAAACTGAGTCAAAATAATCACAACTTAAAATTTGAATCAACCTAGATGGTCAAAGACAACACTCTCATCACACTAGCCCTGAATCACCCCTGCACACCTGCCGGAAGAAAAATACAGCATGAGCCAAATGCCCAGTACGGATATAAAGATACAAAAGATATACAACTGAAATACGAAATCAATAGAGACAAAATATTGCCTCTGACAAAAATAAAATCTCTGAAGATTTGAATAGAATATATTTGAACCAACAGAATTAACGGAACAAACAGAATAGTAAAGAAATAACTAACTGAAGTAACTAACCCAATGAATTGAACTGAACAGAAGCCAACAAAACTAATACAATAAAATAATAGGCTGAAACAAAAGGCTGGGGTTATTTCATACCAATTGAGCTCAGAAGTATACCTTGCCACATAGGCAAGTCAAAACAATGCCACACAGGCAAGTCAAAATAATGCCACACAGGCAAGTCAAATGATGCCACACAGGCAACCAAAATAATGCCACACAGGCAAATCACACATTAGACCGCGAATCCAAATGTATGCAAATCGGATGTGTGTTTGGCACAACATCAAAAATTCGCAGAACAGAAAACTAGGGTTAACCCATACGCCTCCCACAACAAAACACCAAATGGCCCACTTCCTCCGGAGCCCAAAACGGAGACGCCATGGACAAATCACATCGCCACTAAAAGTGTCATGCCTCTCGTGCCAAGACGACATGCCTATGGTACCCCCACAGGTGGTTATAGCTCAGGTATACCCTACGGTATATTCTAACAAAAATATCATGTCACAACACATGCGACATAATACCAACAAAAGGGTTCTATATGTACATGTTGAACCAAATCAAATTATAGTCACAAGGTTTCAAAAAGAAGGTAACAACATGTACCGCTCTACAATTATCAAAATAAATATTAGACATGATAACCTCATTCAAAGAATACAAGTACGAGTCCAATGTGTCAACTCCAAAATGAAATAAATATATCAATTTCACAAGAAACAATTATGTGAAATAATAACAGAAATTCGAAACTAGGAACAAGACGAACAAATCAAATTTAACAAAGGTATCGCTAAAAGAGTACGGAATCCATACCTGAATCAAGCAACGTCATACCCAAAATTTATATTCCAAATATAACTCGTTAAGTTCATTCCATCCGAACTAATTACACAAATTAATAATACTAAATGTAAGTACATTTATAAAAATATGAACACTTCTATTTGGTACGACTAAAAAATATAATTACTTATAATATTAAGATTTAATTCATTCCATATAATCTTACATATTTATTTGTATAACATCTCTTGCAAATTATGCAAGTTTTCGTAAACTTTAATTACTACTGCCATATATATTTTTTTTATTTAAAGAAATCATCAATTTCTTATTTTTAGTATCTCCAAAATCAATCACAGACTACTCCCTCCGTTCAATCTGATTGGAATAAATTGATAATAATAATAAGTACATCCATATAAGTATTACATTAATAAATAAACTCTCCCATCTTTAAATATCGCTCTTAGTTCTTGAATTACAAAAGTATTTGCTCATGATGAAAAAACAACGTACTAAATTTAATAATTTAATATGAAACCACATGATTTATCCCCACTTTATATAATGTATAATATACTTACTTGTTACTGATGAAATTTCCTCACTAGTGATAAAATCTCTAGTCTTTCTTCACCGAGAGCCCTTTCATTTGTTCTCTTTATCTCCAAAGTAGCCACCTCTTCTTATTCAGTTTGTATAATGGAGAAATATTAGATTTAGCTATTTATTAATTAAGTTGCCCTAATAAACTTCTATTTGGGTTAAATTAATATTAAGGCCCAAATTTTAACCACATAATATTATATATCACTTATTAATATTTATTAGCCCACATAATTTAAATGACTACTTTGACCCAATTTAAAGACAAAAAAAATTCAAACAATATATTTAAAACACAAACATAAATACTTCTTTTTTTCGGGTATTACATTACCTCCCCCTTAAAAAGGATTCCATCCCCGGAATCAAAAGAATGGAAAGTACATAATTATCAAAAAGATACGGATACTTCGCTCGAATAGACTCCTCTATCTTTCAAGTAGCTTCCCGCTCCGAATGATTTTACCACAAGAGTTTAACAAAATGAATTATCTTTCTCAATTTTAATTTAATCAGTTATTTAATTATCTACTAAAAGAATTTAATTTTCCAACAAAACAAGGAAGAAAAGAGGGAAACAAAAATCATTTACCTTTTCCAATTTAAATACAATTGTATACAATAAAATTAATTAACGTTTAATTTTAAAAAAAATATGGGTTATTACATTTTTCACCCCTTAAAAATAATTCCGTCCTCGAAATTCAAATAAGCTACAAAAAAAAATTAGTTACGATGTAGCGCCACCATTTGTTACGATCAACGCGAATTAGTCATCGGTCCACGTAATTATCAATGTACTTGTAAAAGATTCGTCAACTACCGTGTCAAGCCTTAGTAAGGTTCTTCGCGTTGCATCAAATTAGATCACATGATCCACCGTTGGTGCGGCCGTCGCTAATACCTTTGAGTTTAATTCTTGTAAACGTACCCTTCGGAACATAATTTGAAATCACAAAAAAAAAAGAAATTTCTTCATCTAAATACGATTCGAATACCCAAAATATTTAAAATTATTTTTAATTTGTAAAATGATTTTCCACACATGACAAAGATTTTAAAAATTATTTTTATTAAATTTTTACGTATATTCATGCAAAGCTCTAAGGGCATCAAATAAACAAAACAACTTAAATTATATCACCAACTCTCACTAAGTCCTCAAGAATTTCAAAATATCATAACCTCAAATCAAATTAGTTCTCAAATATTATTACACCAAAATATACTACCAAGATCTCCTTATCACCATATCAAACTCCAAGTCACATATTTTACCATCTGTATAAGCAAACTACAATTATTCAAGATCTCTCAAAATCAATTGAATTTCATCACTTACTATCTAATCGTTCAATGAATCAATCATTCTCTTAATGCAAATATTAACCCAACAAATTTCTAGATTTCCTCATACTATCACTCAATATTTCATATAAGATAACTCCAATATTCTACTAGAAAATAATCGCAAAATTCATCTACTCCAAAAGAATAATCTAATTACCTCGAATCTTTACAACAACTCAAAATTACAGGAGATCCTTTGTACTTAATAGTTTTCACTTTATCATATTATCCCACCGATTCACATACCTCGAATTATTCACAACTTAACAAAAATTAGAGTCTAACCCAAATAAAATCCTCAATTCCAAAATCACAAAAATTTGTAATTACCTGAAATAACTCTTAACAAATAATTCTTCAATATCAAAACTTACTTATACAAATGCTCATATCATAATTGTATAATCATTTATCATATTATCTCATCAATACACATACCTCAAATTATCCACAACTTAACAAAACTAAATCATCACCCAAATCAAATCCTTAATTCTAAGATCATAATAGATTATTACCCAAAAGCACTATAAAAAAAATCTCCAAAACCAAATTCTCGTTGATAAAAATAATCATATCATAATTGCATCTCATATATGATCATTTATCAACTGTACAAGGTATAACTTTATTCTCCTTAATGATCCAATCATAATCTTTAACTAATATTATTGCTCCAACGCATAACCATAATAATCTTAACAAATTATCTCACCTTTCTCGGACCAACTTTAACTAAAAGAGCATGACACTACATCAAAATCAAGACCAACCAAACAGATAACAAAATTGAATAAAACTCCTATGTCTACCAAGTGTTTTACCCACAACTCACAGGTCAAACCTAAATAGGTTTTCTACAAGAAAGAACCTAAGCTTTGATACCATCTCTGTAACACCCCTTCCCGAAAAGGAAAGGGAGGTCACGCGCAAAGCACAACAAACCTCAAAATAAATAAACAGAGCACTAAAAACCTCAAAATATTAATAGTAGTGATCCAATAATAAAGTAATAAGTACAATTCTCCAAACTGAGTCAAAATAATCAAAACTTAGAATTTGAATCAACCTAGATGGTCAAAGGCAACACTCTCATCACACTAATACGAATCACCCCTATAAACCTACTTGGGAAGAAAAACACAAACATGAGCCAAATGCCCAAAGACGGATATAAAGATACAAAAGATATACAACTGAAATACGAAATCAATAAAGACAAAATATTACCTCTGACAAAAATAAAATCTCTGAAGATTTGAATAGAATATATTTGAACCAACAGAATTAACGGAACAAACAGAATAGTAAAGAAATAACGAACTGAAGTAACTAACCTAATGAATTGAACTGAACAGAAGCCAACAAAACTAATACAATAAAATAATAGACTGAAACAAATGGCTGGGGTTATTTCATACCGATTTAGCTCAGAAGTATACCTTGCCACATAGGCAAGTCAAAACAATGCCACACAGGCAAGTCAAAATAATGCAACATAGGCAAGTCAAATGAACCCACAGGGCAAATCATACATTGGACCGCGAATCCAAATGTATGCAAATCCTGATATGTGTTTGGCACAACATCACAAATCCATGAGAGCAGAAAACTAGGGTTAACCCATACGCCTCCCACAACAAAACACCAAATGGCCCACTTCCTCCCGGAGCCCAAAGCGAGACGCAGCAGTGGACAAATCACACCGCCACGGAAAAGTGTCATGCCCCTCGTGCCAAGGCGACATGCTCTGTGGTACCCCCACGGTGGTTATAGCTTCGGTATACCCTACGGTATATTCTAACAAAAATATCATGTCACAACATATGTGACATAATACCAATAAAAAGGGTTCTATATGCATATGTTGAACCAAATCAAATTATAGTCACAAGGTTTCAAAAAGAAGGTAGCAACAATGCACTGGCTTCTACAATTATCAAAATAAATATTAGACATGATAACCTCATTCAAAGAGTACAAGTACAAGTCCAATGTGTCAACTCCAAAATGAAATAAATATATCAATTTCACAAGAAACAATTATGTGAAATAATAACAGAAATTCAAAACGAGGAACAAAACGAACAAATCAAATTTAACAAAGGTGTCGCTGAAAGAGTACGGAATCCGTAACTGAATTAAGCAACGTCATACCCCAAATTTATATTCCAAATATAACTCGTTAAGTTCCTTCCATCCAAACTAATTAAACAAATTAATAATACTAAATGTAAGTACATTTATAAAAATATGAACACTTCTATTTGGTACGACTAAAATATATAATTACTTATAATATTAAGATTTAATTCATTCCATATAATCTTACATATTTATTTGTATAACATCTCTTGCAAATTATGTAAGTTTTCGTAAACTTTAATTACTCTTTATATATATTTTTTTATTTAAAGAAATCATCAATTTCTTATTTTAGTATCTCCAAAATCAATCATGACTACTCCTAGATTCAACTGATTGGAATAAAGTGATAATAATAATAAGTACATCCGTATAAGTATTACATTAATAAATAAACTCTCCCATCTTTAAAGATCGCTCTTAGTTCTTGAATTACAAAAGTATTTGCTTATGATGAAAAAACAACATACTAAATTTAATAATTTAATATGGAACCACATGATTTATCCCCACTTTATATAATGTATAATATACTTACTTGTTACTGATGAAATTTCCTCACTAGTGATCAAAATCTCTAGTCTTTCTTTACCCGAGCCCCCTTTGTAGCTGTTCTCTTTATCTCCAAAGTAGCCACCTCTTCTTATTCAGTTTGTATAATGAAGTAATATTAGGTTTAGCTATTTATTAATTAAGTTGCCCTAATAAACTTCTATTTGGGTTAAATTAATATTAAGGCCAAAATTTTAACCACATAATATTATATATCACTTATTAATATTTATTAGCCCACATAATTTAAATGACTACTTTGACCCAATTTAAAGACAAAAAAAATTCAAACAATATATTTAAAACACAAACATAAATACTTTTTTTTTTTTTCGGGTATTACATAAACCCTAAAGCTAATATTCATACAATTAATTGTTGTTGCGATTTCGATGATATGTGTAGGGTAATTAGAGATTATTTCATTTGTGTAGCTTACAAACAAGGCAAGTCTTCTAACTCCATACTTTCATTGAGTTAGTTTGTTATGGTTATGCAAGTTCTCTAACTCTACTTTCATAAATGTGCAAGTTTCTAAATCTTATATTTGTCATTGAGCAAGACTATTGATTCTATTCTGATAAATGATTGAATAAGCTCATGTAACCTAATTCGTTACATCGAATGAGTTTCACATTCTCATTTCTTGTTATTAGTATTCAAAACATATATTGTTCTAACACATTGATTTAAAGGAGATTGTTTTAATTCCTTGAATATAATACTTTTCATATATATCATGCTTATTTAGTTATATATTGTCGATATTCGATCTTTGACTTTGATAGCCTTATTCAGTTATACATTCTTGTATTAAATCTTTATTTATGGAAATTGAATAAGTGTTCTAAAATTTTAGAAACATTGATAAGCTAGTTCCAAACTAAACTTTCTTTAGTGCGGAAATTCTAAATTCAAACTAAGACGAACAACCCTAACATAGGGGATTTTGTATGTGTAACGTTTAGATGTTTGTACACAATACATTGTACAAAGGGTTGATCCCCCTAAGTACGTTAAGAAGAGTCTGTACAGTCTAACGACTGTTGAGGTTAAGGTAATAATACCTAAACACCATGGACATAGTTCGTGGTCTTAAGACCCTCAGATAATTAATGTTCGAACTTGTTTTCTATTTTGATTCGTAGAACAAGTTCTTTATCATTCAGTATTCGTTGTTCACTCTCATGTTGTTATTATACTCTCTTTATGTCAGTGAGCAATTGTTTGCTCACTCTTGCAATTAAACAATGCATCTAAAGTTGAAAGAGGTGATGATCCATCTACTACCAAGGGAAAGGGCAAGATGTCTAAGTGATGAAGAATTATTTAAAGTTTATTTAAATAATTGAAGTCTTAAGTCTTGTTTTATTTTATAATGTATTCTGCAAACTGATGTAATAATTTTAAGGCTAGATTACCTGGGATTCGTTTTGAGATTATGATGTAACCCTTTAATGGGAGAGATTATTGTTTAAGTTATTTAAATTATGTCTTTATCCTTTTATTATGGGTAGTTAGATATAATAGATTTGATAACTGAGCACCAAATTCGGTGGAAATGAAGTACCCGGATTTGGGGGTGTCACAGGTTGGTATCAAAGCCTTAGGTTATGAACCTTAGGTGGGGAAAACCTTAGGAAGTAGCCTTTAAGAAGTCAAAAAACATAGAGGTGATTAACTCTTATCGGGTTTTAAGGAATGGATTAAGGCATCCATTGAAACTAAACAATAAAAGACATTATGTGCTATGTGTTAATAACTTATGTGCTCTCGAGTATCGATAATGTTAAGTAAAACTTAAAATATTTTGTTGACAGGATGTCTAACGAAGGAGGGTCCAATCCAACTAGAGAGGCGATACCTCAGGTACCTAGAGGTGATGAACCCCGGGATATTCACGTAGTGCGGGAACAGTTGATCCAAGAGAATGAGCCTATGACCGATCCCGAGGAGGATAGTCATGAGGAGGATGATGATGAGGAGGATCCTGAGGAGTTTCTACCAAACTCTGTATCGGTTGAGATGTATGATGCTCTGTATGACCGTAACATAGAGTTAAAGGATAATATTGAGAAGCTGAAGGAGATGGTAGAGATGCATCACGTTGCATTGGAACAGAAGGAGGTAGAGATTCAGGAACTTAACTCAAAACTTGGAAACACGGGATGGGAGCTAGTTTATACCAAGAGTCAGCATGAAGACCTGTTGGCAATGAACGAGAAGATGAAGACTGATATGGAGAAGATGAAAGATGACTTCAAAGAGGAATCAACTAAGCGTACAAGAGCAGAGGATGCTTATATGAAGGCGACTCAACGTGCAGATTGTACTGAGGCTAAGGTCTAAGTGAAGAAAGCCAAGATGAAGGAGATGGATTATGCTTTTAATTCAACGATTGATAGGGCCCAGGATCGAGTCCATTATTACCCACATCAGTTTGAAGACTCGCCGTGGTTTGTGATGGATCATAGGATTGCGTATCGTATCATGGAGAAAGAGCGTCGAGAGGCCATACGACGTCTTAATATGAATAGATAGAAAATAAGAGTGATAATAATATGTGGTTAATTATGCGAGTAAATAGATTGTGAATCCCTTATTTTGAGATTAATAAAGGGATAGTATGAGTATGTAATCCTGAAACTAGTTTAGTTCAGGAAAGTGGATGTTTATAGCAGATATGCTATCTTTAGTATGTTTAAAACATTACTAATGAATAAAATATTAGAGTTTATTTAAGATGTAATGTGTTAAAGCTTCAATTTTGGAATGTTTAAGTTAAACCTTGAATACCCAAGAATTTGAGTAATGAACTAATAAGCGTATATTTTAACAGAAAATGCCTCGTGAAGAAGACAACCACGTCGCCAAGTACCCGAGGGTCTAGCAACAATAACAATGAGACCAACGTGAATCCAGTTCAGCAGTTGGTAGCTTTGTTGACGGGAGCACTTACAAATCAATCGCAAGCTCAAGTTACGACTTTCAAGGAATTAAAAGCGGTTGGACCGCCAGAGTTTCAAGGGTCTATGAATCTAGTGGAAGCCCAAACCTGGATCATGGGAATGGAGAAGGTGTTTGATGTTGCTAGAGTTAGCGAAGATCAGAAGACTGCATTCGCGACGTTTATGCTTAAGTCCGAAGCTAGCTACTGGTGGCAAGCAAATAAAGTTCGTGGAGGACAAGGAGTGATATCGTGGGATAAATTTAAGGAGATGCTCTTTGAAATGTACTTTCCAGCGAGTTCTCAGAATCAGTTGGAAGTGCAATTTCTTGAGCTTAAGCAAGGAACTATGACGGTGTGAGAATATGCTGCGAAGTTTAACGAGTTGGCAAGGTTTGCCACTTATCAAGTCAATACAGATGAGCGTAAGGCGAGAAGGTTCGAACAAGGATTGAAACCCTGGCTGTATAGCAAGGTTTCAATGTTCCAGTTAAATACATTTACGGCTGTATTGGAAAAGGCAATTATCGCGGAAGGTGGAAGCGATGCCTTGACCAAGTATAACCAAGATCAGAAGAAGACGAAGAATGATAACGAGAATAAGGCTGGTGGAAGTAATGTTGGAAGTAACCATCAAAAGAGGAAATGGAACGAGAATTCGACTACGGGAGGACAGCAGGGAAGTCAGCAGAAGAAAAAGTTTGAAGCTTGTGCTACGTGTGGAAAGAATCATATTGGGGTATGTTTGAAGGGAAAGCAAGTATGTTTCAATTGTGGTCAGGAGGGTCACATTGCACCGAACTGTTTTAGTCCGAAGAAAGGAGCATGTTTTACCAGCGGTTCAAAGGATCACATGGCTCGTTATTGTCCCAAAAAGCCAGCGGGGAGTGCAAGTGGAGGAAAAGAAAACAACAATGGTGGTGGTGCATTGACTATCACTGGACCAGCTTAGTCAAGCTGACCTACTACAAGAACTTTCGATATGACTATGCAGGATGCTGTTCACTCTAAGGATGTGGTGTCAGGTATCATTCCGATTAATGGTATTAATGCTTATGTACTATTTGATTCGGGTGCTACTTGTTCATTTATATCCAATGAATTTGCTCAGAACTTAGAATTGCCCCAGGAAGAATTAGAATTTCCCTTAAGTATAAAGATTGCGAATAAGGAAGTGATTCCTGTTAGATTTGTATATAAGAATTGTGAAGTGGTTATTAAGGGTCAAGAGATGAGGGTAGACTTGATACCAATTAGACTGGGGGTGTTTGATGTTATACTAGGAATGGATTGGTTATTCAATCACGGAGCAGTGATTGATTGCCAAAGAAAATGTGTTAACCTTATGACTCCGTCAAAGGTTGTGTTCTATGGCAGCAAATCACCTCGACAAGCAAGTTGTTTGACGGTGATGCAAGCCAAGAAGTTGTTAAGACAAGGATGTGTAGGATACTTAGTCTACATAGTTGATACACAAAAGAAAAGTGCAAAGTTAGAAGAGATACCGATCATAAGAGATTTTACAGACGTATTTCCAGACGATTTGCCGAGTCTTCCGCCAGATCGACAAATTGAGTTCGTGATTGATTTAGTACCAGGAACAGGTCCGATATCTAAGGCACCATACAGAATGGCCCCGGTAGAGATGAAAGAGTTGATGGTGCAACTGCAAGAATTGCTCGACAAGAAGTATATCCAGCCGAGCGTATCGCCATGGGGAGCGCCAGTGTTATTTGTGAAGAAGAAGGATGGATCGATGCGGCTCTGCATTGACTATCGATAATTGAATAAGGTTACGATTAAAAATAAGTTTCCGTTACCAAGAATCGACGACCTGTTTGATCAACTGAAGGGTGCGAGATATTTTTCAAAGATAAACTTAAGGAGTGGTTATCATCAGTTGAAGGTGAGGCCAGAAGACGTACCAAAGACGACATTCAGAACTCGGTATGGTCATTACGAGTTTCTAGTTATGTCATTTGGTTTAACCAATGCACCTGCAACATTCATGGATTTGATGAACAGGGTGTTTAAACCATTCTTAGATAAATTTTTGGTAGTGTTTATTGACGATATCTTGGTGTATTCTAAGACCAAGGAAGAACATGTTGAACACTTAAAAGTGGTGTTGGAGACATTGAGAAAGGAGAAGTTGTACGCAAAATTTTCAAAATGTGAGTTTTGGATGGAACGTGTACAGTTTCTCGGGAATGTTATTGATAAAGACAGAATTTCGGTGGATCCATCAAAAGTTGAAGCTATAGTAAACTGGGATCAGCCAAAGACACCGTCAAAGATAAGGACTTTCTTAGGGTTGGTAGGTTACTATAGGCGTTTTATTCAAGATTTTTCCAAGATCGCTGTGACAACCGTAATTTTGTAATTTAATTTTAATATTTATTAGATTGAATAAATATTTTTTGATGAATTAATTATTAGATTAATTAATTAATTGATGAATTTGTGATAGATTAATTTAATTATATGTGCTATATTTATTAAATTAATGTGGAGAATTTTTATTATTCGAAGTATGTGATTATGTGAGCTTATTGAATTAAAATAAATATATTTAATAAGCTATGTTATTTCAATTAATTAAATTATTAATTAGAGATTTAATAATTTAATATTATTATTAAATGAGAAATTAAATATATAACTATGTGAATTTATGAGAAGTTATTATATTTTATTTATATTAAATAAGATATTTGATTAATCTTGAAGTGGGTGTGACATGAATTAACTATGTGATAAAGTTTTATTAAATTAAATTATTTTGAAACCTATTCTAGCTAGGCAAACATGGCACTAAAGGGAGTTGGGGCCGATTAACCCACGATCGGGTGGCCGACCACCAACGTGTCGATTATTCATTATTTAGTTTACGTATTCTTTTATTTCTTCTTCATTATTTGCCTAAGTCTAGAAAGCATAATGAGAGAGAAATACGAGAGAAAGAGTTGAGAAGTCGAGTTGTTAAGAGGATTGTGAGAGTCATTTGAGAAGGAATTCATCTTCCATTAATTATACTCTAGGTAATTCTCCTTCCCAAATTCTATTTTACGTCATTAAGTTTTTATAAGAAAATGGCTTTCAAAGTTTTTGTAAAGCCTCTGTGATTGAGAAAGGAGTAATATTTATGAGTTATTTATGGGTTAAGATGTATCAAATCATATTTTATATATATATTGCATGATTCCATATCATCGGTTTCATAATATTACACATCGTATATGATTTCTACAAAATTACAGAGTATGGGTTTTGGCCTTATGGCCTTTATACGTGATATTTTATGTATTGAGCGTATATTATCCCTAAATTTTACACTCGTATATTATTATGCATGTTGATACTGAAGAGACCAAAGTTTAAATAAAGCGGATTGATTGTTATAACGAATCAAGTAGTGACAATTTTATGTTTTATTTTCAAAACCTTCAAGAACATCAAGAACGGTGGAAGTTAATGTGTTGATTTTGCAAATTATGTGTTTGTAACTTGTTAAAAATCATGCTAGATGGGTTAAGTAATCATTATATATGTATTACAATGATTGGGTAAGTCTAAATTAGTGTAAAAATAACTAATCGGAAGTTATGGCCATATTCAGTATATAATTTTACACGTGATTGATTTTTGGCCTAATTTGGCCTTGTTATGTTAATGACTATGAAGCTATGAAGCTACGAGAAAATGAGCACAGGTAACCCGCCCCAATAGCGTTACTAAACTAAATTACCCACTACAAGCGGTTAAAAAAAATAATAAAAAAATAAAAAAAATAAATATTTGATGAAAATTATTATTAAAATATTTATAAATTAAATATTTTAATTGAGATATTTATGAAATAAAATAAATATTTGATGAAAATTATTATTAAAATATTTATAAAATAAATTAAATATTTTAATTGAGATATTTATGGAATAAAATAAATATTTGATGAAAATTATTATTAAAATATTTATAAAATAAATTAAATATTTTAATTGAGATATTTATGGAATAAAATAAATATTCGATGAAAATTATTATTAAAATATTTATAAAATAAATTAAATATTTTAATTGAGATATTTATGGAATAAAATAAATATTCGATGAAAATTATTATTAAAATATTTATAAAATAAAGTAAATATTTTAATTGAGATATTTATGGAATAAAATAAATATTAGATGAAAATTATTATGAAATAATTTATTCGAGTGTAATAATAGTAAGAGAATGAAAATATTCTAATTTAATTAAGTAATTAAATTAGAAGGGTAATTATTTGTTAAATAAAGTGGAGTTTATATTAAATAATTAAGTAAAAATGTAACTAATGAATGTCGTGAATACATATGGTATGTGTGTAGGATTTGTGGTGAACGGAAGTAGTAATCGTTTAGCCTACGACGAGGCAAGTTTCTAACCCTACTTGTCATCCTTTATTGTTCAAGTTATTAGTTACCTCGAGTAAATTATCGTTACTATTATTCAAAGTTCAATTGTTATATTAAAGATTTATTATCTTTTCAAAGCATGATTCAGAGTTATACAATAATTGTTCTATTGTATACTTCTTGAGATTATTATTCAAATCGAATATCATTATTGTTGAACCTTATTAGACTAGTGAACTTTATTGATTCAACTAGTCCTTAGTTGATGAACGTTCTAAATTTCAGAATCCTTATTGAATTATCCAAACCAAACTTCCTTTGGTGCGGACTCGAATGTCAAACTGAGATGAACAATCCTTCAAAGGATTTACTTATGCGTTAGCGTTAAGATATTGTGCGATAAAGATGGTACTAAGGGGTGATCCCCTAAGTACGAGAAGAAAGGTCCATAGTCTTATGATCGTATTAAAGGTTTCAAGTATAACCCTTGATAACCTAGGACATAGTTCAAGGTCTTATGACCCTCAGAATTCTTTTGATTCTTGTTATTCATTCTTGATTCAAAAGTTGAGCTTTCATTCAGATGTTTTTGATTTACTCGCATGTTATTATACTATTATTTCATTATTATACTTGTGGGCAATAGTGCTCACTCTTGCTTAATAATAACATTGCAGGAAAAAATGAAAGAACCGATGAACCTTCCACTAGTAAAGGCAAGGGCAAAGTTAGCAAGTGATGAAGACTTGTTATTTTTATTAGATGATGTATTTATGTTTAAGACTTGAGTTATTGATGTTATTTAAGACTTATTTGTTTATGATTCCAATACGGATGTTTAAGGTTAGTTTAACTTTGGGATTGTATTATTATTATTAGGATGTTGTAACCCTTAAGGGAAGATTTTTATTCTATCTATTGTATGGCTTGCATTTATTATGGGTAGATAGATAGATTATATTTGTACAGTGAACACCAAATCCCATGGAATTGAAGTGCCCGGATTTGGGGGTGTCACAATCGCGACCCCGTTGACGAATTTAACTAGGAAGATGGTTAAGTTTGTTTGGACGGAGAAGTGTGAGGAAAGTTTTCACGAATTGAAGAAGAGATTGAGCTCAGCACCTGTGTTGTCATTGCCTGATGATACAGGAAATTTTGTGGTGTATAGTGATGCATCGCATAAAGGACTAGGTTGTGTGCTTATGCAGAACGGCAGAGTTATTGCGTATGCATCACGTCAATTAAAAGATTACGAAAAGGGGTATCCGACTTATGACTTAGAGTTGGCTGCGGTAGTGTTTGCCCTGAAGATTTGGAGACATTATCTTTATGGAGAGAGGTGTGAGATATATACTGACCATAAAAGTCTTAAGTATATCTTTACACAAAAAGACTTAAACATGCGACAAAGAAGATGGTTGGAACTAATCAAAGATTATGATTGCGAGATCTTTTATCATCCCAAAAAGGCGAATGTTATTGCTGATGCCTTAAGTAGGAAGGGACGAGAGAAGTTAATGTTGCTGACAGCCCAGGAGAAGGTAGTGTCGGAAATGGCTAAGATGGAGTTGGATATTAAATATCCGACAGAATCCGATGAAAAGTTGTTCCAGATAGGAAATGATTCAACGTTAGTAGATAAAGTGAAGAATGCACAACTTCAGGATGAAGACTGCGACAAGATAAAACAGAAAATAGCTGAAGGTGAGGAAAACAAATTCAAAATCGATTCGGAAGGGTTACTTCGGTTCGAAGGGAGAATTTGGGTACCGCAAGTACCAGAAATTAAAGAAGAAATTCTGAGTGAAGCTCACAACTCAAGATATTCGATTCACCCTGGAAGTACGAAAATGTACCAAGATCTTTGACATCATTTTTGGTGGCCGAATAAGAAGAGGGATGTGGCTGAGTGTGTGGCGAAATGCTTAACGTGTCAGAAAGTTAAAGCTGAACATCAAAGGCCAAGCGGATTGTTACAATCGTTAGAGATACCAGAATGGAAATGGGAGCATATCACAATGGATTTTGTGGTAGGACTTCCAACGACTCAGCAAGGGTATGACGTCGTTTAGGTAATTGTTGATCGATTGACGAAGTCGGCTCACTTTTTGCCGATCAAGATTCGATTTACCCTAGATCGGTTAGCAAAACTGTACGTAAAGAAAATTGTGTCAAGACACGGTGTACCTGTATCCATTGTGTCAGACAGAGATCCACGTTTCACATCTAATTTCTGGAAACGACTACAAGAATGTTTGGGAACACAGCTGAGAATGAGCACATCATACCATCCTCAAACCAATGGACAAAGCGAGAGAACCATCCAAACACTAGAAGATATGCTCAGAGCATGTATTATGGATTTCAAGGGAAATTGGGATGATCATTTACCATTGGTTGAATTTTCATATAATAATAGTTATCACGCGAGTATTGGCATGCCGCCTTATGAAGCGTTATACGACAGAAAATGTAGAACTCCGTTATGCTGGGATGAGGTAGGAGAACATCAGCTATTGGGTCCAGAGTTGGTGCAACAAACCGTCGCAATCATCAAGGTGATTCGAGCAAGATTGATAGCTGCACAAGATAGAGCGGAAGAAATATGCGTCGATCAAAGACCGAAAAATTGGGAATTCGATGTTGGTAGTTATGTTTTCTTGAAAGTATCTCCCTGGAAGGGGAAAATTCGATTTGGCAAGAAAGGGAAATTGAGCCCTAGATTTATAGGACCTTTCGAAGTGCTTCGACGGGTTGGCGAAGTGGCGTACGAGGTAGCCTTACCTCCAGAGTTAATGCATATCTATAATGTTTTCCACATCTCAGTATTGAGACCATATAAGCCTGATTATAGGCATGTTATAGAATATGAGCCCTTATAGTTTGAGAAAGACTTAACATATGAAGAAGTCCCTGTTCAAATTGTTGACAGAAAAGAGCAAGTACTGAGGAATAAGGTGATACCTTCTGTTAAGGTAATCTGGAGGAACCACAATGCTGAGGAAGCTACGTGAGAACTTGAAAATGTTATGATGAAGAATTATCCTCAGTTGTTTGCTTGATTTTGTATAGCGATTCTGGGGACAGAATCCTTTTAAGCAGGGAAGGATGTAACGATCGAGAAATTTGTACTTAAATTTAAATATTTATAATGAATATATTTTTCGAGTTGTGATTCTGGGGACAGAATCCTTTTAAGGAGGGAACGATTTAATGATCGAGAAATTTGTAATTTAATTTAAATATTTATGGAATTAAATAAATATTTAAAATAATTTATTTATTGAGAAAAATAAATATTTGATGAATTGTGATGAATTAATTTAGTAACTAAATTAATTAATCGAATAATGATAATTTTGGATTTAATTTAATAAGATAATTAAATTAAATCAAATGCTTAATATTTAAGAAATTAATTAAATTAAATGAATTGCTTAATTTAATGGAAATAAATAAATTAAATAAAGTGATGTTTCTAATTAAATTAGATATATAATTATTTATTAATTTTAATGATAATGAGATTATTATTATTATTATATAAGTTATTTAAATTAACTAAACTAAGTTATTTAAATTAATTAGAGTGTGACACAAAGTAACTATGCAATATAAATAATATAATAATAAACTAGTTTGGGAATATTGTGGTAGCCAAACAAGGCCTTATGGCCTTTGGCATTATTTAACTGACGCTACCTTTTTGTTTTTCAACCTGACGTTTGTGGGAGGCCAGTTATATTATTCCTACGCATCTATTTTTTTTTCTAAGGCAAAATATCAGAGTGTTGAGAGAGAGAGAGCTTGGAAGAAGAAAACACAGTGTTATTGGAGGGTTAGAGAAGAAGGGTTTTGGGGAAAGAATTTCTCTTAGTTTGGCTATCATATCATCAAAGATTAAGGTATAAACTATTCCTATTGTTATTCTTTAGTTTTGGTTGTATATGTATATATCTTCTTGGTATGATTTGAAAATCACGAGATTGTGATGTATTCATGTTCTTGTAGAATTTCAAAACGCTGTTAATTATTATGTAAACATGTTATCTGTTATCAAATTCATGAGGAATTGGGTTGAGGAAGAAAAGGAAAAATCACAGTGTATGTGTTCTTGTTATATGGCCTTAGAAAGTACCAAATTTTTGTCCAATATGTGTATAAAACTGTAAATTAATGCTTGTATATGGTAGTTCATTGAGATACGAACATAATGTAATTTGAATGGAATGATTTGGTCAAGAAATGAGTTCACAGTGATGATTTCTGGACAGACTATCAAAAAATGGAGTTTTATGTGAAAAACATGAAAATTGAGAAATTAAAATAGTTGTACTTGTTGTTAAATCATACTAAGTGGTTGAATATGTTCGGAATCATGTTTTGGATAGTTGTATATTTATTTTAGATGTTAATTTCAATGTTTGGTGGATGAAATTCGTGTTAGTTGGGCTAAAAACATCTATATTTCTTCGCCGAAGTTTTGTGCGTCGCATTGCATCAGTATTTAATGCTACTTGGTGTGCCAAAAGCAAAAAATGGCCCACCAATGCTTATTGCCAGCCTACACCGATTCCAAGTCTATGTGTGGCGTAGCTGAGACAGTGAGGTCTGCTTGTTTGTAGGCCAGGCTTGTCGGACTTGTGTTAGTTTAGTGAGTATGTTAATGATGTTAAAACATGTTATAAACTATAATAACAGATGTTAATGTGTTGAAATGCAAAGTTCAAAGATTTGAAATAATTATTTAAATAAGTCATAAAATGAAACCAAATGAGATGTTTTCGAAAGATAGAGTTGAACGACTAAGTGATGTTGATCAATGTGTAATTTCAGAAGCGTCAAGTATGTTAACCTAAATGGTTAGGTGCTAGGTTAGGGTTATGACCTAAATGATGGTTTAAACCCTAAAGCTAATATTCATACAATTAATTGTTGATACGATTTCGATGATATGTGTAGGGTAATTGGAGATTATTTCATTTGTGTAGCTTACAAACAAGGCAAGTCTTCTAACTCCATACTTTCATTGAGTTAGTTTGTTATCATTATGCAAGTTCTCTAACTCTACTTTCATAAATGTGCAAGTTTCTAAATCATATATTTGTCATTGAGCAAGACTATTGATTCTATTCTGATAAATGATTGAATAAGCTCATGTAACCTAATTCGTTACATCGAATGAGTTTCACATTCTCATTTCTTGTTATTAGTATTCAAAACATATATTGTTTTGACACATTGATTCAAAGGAGATTGTTTTAATTCCTTGAATATAATACGTTGCATATATATCATGCTTATTCACTTATATATTGTCGATATTCCATCTTTAACTTTGATAGCCTTGTTCAGTTATACATTCTTGTATTAAATCTTTTTTTATGGAAATTAAATAAGTGTTCTAAAATTCTAGAAACAGTGATAAGCTAGTTCCAAACTAAACTTTCTTTAGTGCGAAAATTCTAAATTCAAACTGAGACGAACAACCCTAACATAGGGGATTTTGTACGTGTAACGTTTAGATGTTTGTGCACAATACATGGTACAAAGGGCTGATCCCCCTGAGTACGTTAAGAAGAGTTTATACAGTCTAACGACTGTTGAGGTTAAGGTAATAATACCTAAACACCGTGGACATAGTTCGTGGTCTTAAGACCCTCAGATAATTAAAGTTCGAACTTGTTTTCTATTTTGATTCGTAGAACAAGTTCTTTATCATTCAGTATTCGTTGTTCACTCTCATGTTGTTATTATACTCTCTTTATGTCAGTGAGCAATTTTTTGCTCACTCTTGCAATTAAACAATGCAGCTAAAGTTGAAAGAGGTGATGATCCATCTACTAGCAAGGGAATGGGCAAGATGTCTAAGTGATGAAGAATTGTTTAAAGTTTATTTAAATAATTGAAGTCTTAAGTCTAGTTTTATTTTATAATGTATTCCGCAAACTAATGTAATAATTTTAAGGTTAGATTACCTGGGATTTGTTTTGAGATTATGATGTAACCCTTTAATGGGAAAGATTATTGTTTAAGATATTTAAATTATGTCTTTATCCTTTGATTATGGGTAGTTAGATATAATAGATTTGATAAGTGAGCACCAAATTCGGTGGAAATGAAGTACCCGAATTTGGGGGTGTCACACCTTTCCCCATCAACGGCGCCAAAAACTTGTTGCCTCTTTTTTAGTTTAACAAAAGAGCTCTAACTCATGCAAGCATACATATGTCAACAAGCAATACAGAGTAAGTCGAGTATCGATCCATAGAGAAAGTTGTCTAAATTAAACTATTATGCATCAACTAAATCACTATTTTTATATGCTTAAACTAATGCTTATAATTGTGAATTACTCTAAATGTAAATAATAACTAAAATAAGAATAATACTGTAATAAATCAAATCTAGAGATAATGGGATCCTAAAATCATTTAACAGTTCATCTAATTACAACCATCATGCAACCTATCGCACTGAAGATGTCTTGGGAGAAGTTCCAAGAACTGTTCAACGACAAGTACTTTCCCGAAATTATTCGTCACATGAAGGAGGTGGATTTTATCAAGCTGGAGCAAAACAATATGATCATGCCACAATACGAAGCTAAGTTTGCCGAGTTGTCCCGGTTTACGTCCCACTTGATTGATAATGCGGAGAGAATGACGCGGATGTTTCTAAGAGGTTTGAAACCTGAGATACATCAATACCTAATTTCTCACAAACTGTGTTTGTATTCAGATGTTCTAAATAGGGCTCAATTATTGGAGCGCGGTAATGAGTTAGCCTAACCAAGAGAGAGCAACCGAGAAACCGATAATACCAGTAGTAGCAGTCATCGAAGCGGTGATAACAAACGTGGAGGGAATCAACATGCCAGAAATGGTAACCACTTCGATGGTTATCATGGCCAAGATAATAGAAGTGTAAATTTCAAGATGAGGAAATTCAATAATGATGGAAAGACGTTAGCACCAACACCTGTTGTTAAGGAAGGAGAACGACCGCCGGTCGTATGTTACAAATGCGAAGGGGAGGGACACATTAGTCCAAACTGTATGCAGCAGTCCAAAACATGTTACAATTATGGAAGAGAAGGTCACCTATCCCGATTTTGTCATGCACCAAAGTCAAGTCCAGCTGGGATGAAGGCATCAAAGGCCGTCCCAGACAAGTTAAAACTGGTAGTTCAAGGGATAGCGTTTGTCGTAACCTCCCAAAAAGCGAGGAATCCGAACGAAGTGATCACGGGTAAGCTAATCATAAACTCTAACGAAGTCTATACCTTATTTGATACCGGTTCTACCCATTCTTTTATTTCTCCTACTTACGCTCAACGTTTAAATTTAACTCCGGAGAAATTAGACTTTGATTTATCTGTTGAAACTCCGTTGGGAGAAACCTTCATTACATCAACTATTTATAAGTCTTGTTTGATTCAAATTGGTTAACTACTCATCATGCTAAAATCGATTGTTTTTGTAAGGTTGTTAGCTTTCATATTCCTAAACAACCTATTATGCGAATTCAAGCAACCAGACCACTAAAGTCAATCACTGTCATATCAAGCCAAAAGCTATTCGTTTATTAAAAAACGGATGTCAAGCTTTCTTAGCCCATGTCACGGATTTAAACAAAAATACGTCTGATTTGAATGATATTTTATTTGTTAATAAATTTCCTGTCATATTCCCTGATGAACTTCCTAGCCTACCCCAGAGCAAGAAATCGAATTTTGTATCGACCTTGAACCCGGTACAAAACCCATTTCCAAAGCCCCATATCAAATGGCTCCTATTGAACTTCAGGAGTTATAAACCCAACTACAGGAATTGTTAGACATCGGTTTCATTCGTCCTAGTACGTCTCCTTGGGGTGCTCCTGTTCTATTCGTAAAGAATAAAGATGGAAGTATGCGACTTTGTATTGACTATCGGGAGTTGAATCATGTCACCATCACAAATAGGTACCCGTTACCTCGAATTGATGACCTGTTTGACCAGTTGCAAGGTGTTAAATTCTTTTCAAAGATTGATCTTCGTTCCAGATTACATCAGTTAAAAGTTAAAACTGATGACATTCCAAAGACTACTTTCAGAACTCGGTACGGGCATTACAAATTCCTAGTTATGTCTTTTGGATTGACTAATGCTCCTGCAGCCTTCATGGATATGATGAACTGAGTATTCAAGGAATATTTGGATTATTTTGTTGTTGTCTGTATTGATGACATCCTCATATACTCCAAAAGCCGTGAAGATCATGAGCAACACTTGAGGCTAATACTCCAAAAGCTTCGTGAAAACAAGCTATATACCAAGTTGAAGAAATACGAGTTCTAGCTTGAGGAAGTAGCATTCGTTGGGCACGTGATATCAAATCATGGAATATCTGTTGACCCGGCAAAGATTGAAGCAATTCAAAGCTGGGAGAAACCTAAGTCAGTTACTGAAGTACATAGCTTTCTGGGCTTAGCTGGTTATTATCGGAGATTCGTGGAAGGATTTTCTCGAATTGCTACTCCATTAACTCAACTGACTCGAAAAGATATAAAATTCGGTTAGAGTGAGGAATGTGAAGAGCTTTCAAGAACTCAAGAGGAGACTCATTTCAGCACCTATTCTGACAATACCATCTGATTCGGAGGGATATGTCATCTACAGTGATGCTTCAGGCAAGGGTTTAGGATGTGTTCTCATACAATATGGGAAAGTCATAGCCTATACCTCGCGACAACTCAAAGAATATGAGAGGAATTATCCTACTCATGATCTAGAGTTGACAACTGTTATTTTCACACTTTAAATCTGGAGGCATTACCTGTATGGGGAGAAAGTAAAGATCTTTACGGATCATAAAAGATTCAAATATTTCTTCACTCAAAAGGAACTCAACATGCGGCAATGACGTTGGCTTGAACTGCTGAAAGATTATGATCATACTATTCAATACCATCCTAGAGAAGCAAACGTGGTAGCTGACGCATTGAGTAGAAGATCATATGCGGGTATGAGTGCGATATTGTCAACGCAAAGGCCCATTTTGTATGACTTGCAAATGATGGAGATAGAGATAAATACTCCAGGGACCCACATGATGATGGCAAATATACGAGTAGAACCGACTTTAATCGATAAATTTAAAGTTGCTCAAACTAAAGACATGGAGCTGATGCGTATGAAGAAGAAAGTGCAAGAAGGTGCTATTCCGGAAGCAAGAATTGATGAAGAAGGAATACTTAGAGTCAACTCCAAACTTTGTGTTCCTAACGACTCTGATTTGAAGTATAAGATCATGATGGAGGCGCACAACGCACCATTTACAATCCATCCTAGGAGTACCAAAATGTATCATGATATTTGACATACATTTTGGTGGAGCAATATGAAGAGGGAGATAGCAGAGTTTATCTCAAGGTGTTTAACATGTCAACATGTCAAGGCGGAGCATCAAGTGCCAAAAGGTCCATTGCAACCACTTGAAATTCCAGAATAGAAGTGGGAGCAGATTACCATGGATTTCGTTACTGGTCTTCCCAAGGTTTCTCAAAGCATAGATACAATTTGGGTCATTGTCGATAGATTGACCAAGTCCGCTCATTTCTTACCTATACGAGAAACTTATACACTTGAACGTCTTGCTCGTATATATATAAATAAGATTGTAAGACTGCATGGTATGCCAGTATCCATATTTTCTGATAGTCCAAGATTCACTTCACGGTTTTGGGTCAGTTTGCAAAAAGCTATTGGCACGGAGTTACGATTTAGTTCGGCATATCATCCTCAGATGGATGGGCAGTCGGAGAGGACTATTCAAACTCTGGAAGATCTATTAAGACTTTGTGTCCTTGACTTCAAAGGTAGTTGGGACAAGTTCTTGCCATTGGTGGAATTCTCCTACAACAACAGTTATCAAGCAAGTATCAAAATGGTTCCGTTCGAGGCCTTGTACGGAAGAAAGTGTCATTTTCCAGTATGATGGGATGAGGTGGGTGAAGCAACGTTATTGGGACCGAAATTGGTATGTATGACTACGGAAAAGATTCAAATGATCCAGCAATGTATAAAGACCTCACAAGATCAACAAAAGAGTTATGCTGATCTTCATCGAAAGGACGTGGAATTCAATGTTGGAGAACATGTGTTGTTACGTGTTGCTCCATGGAAAGGAGTTACACGATTTGGAAAGAGAGGAAAGCTCAATCGTCGACTCATTGGCCCATTTTAAATCCTCAATCGAGTAGGAACTATGGCTTATAGACTCGCCTTACCACCAAGTATGTCTCGTGTTCATAATGTTTTTCACATATCCATGTTACGTAAATATGTGGAAGACCCAAACCACATTATTGAGTTAGAACCGGACGAAATAGCGAAAGATTTAACGTATGAAGAGGTACCTATTAAAATCTTGGATAAGAAGGAACATATTCTATGCTCTAAGGTTATACCTCAAGTCAAAGTTTTGTAGAGAAACCACGATGTTGAGGAAATGACCTGGGAGTTAGAATCTGAAATGAAGTCAAGGTATCCTCACCTCTTCGACATACCAGGTATGTACCCTAATTTCGAGGATGAAATTTCATAAGAAAGGGAGGTTGTAAGACCCCAACTTTTATGAATAAAGATTAATTTTTTTCTAAATATCATTTTGAATATTATGGTGTGAATTTGATATAATGTTATAGTTGTGGGTAATATTTATAAATTTTGCAAAGTAAACAAGTTGTTATTAAATATTCATTTGGTCAGGGAATATTCTTTTTGGTCGGAGAATATTTCGTACGATGGAACAATCATTGGTGGACCCCACAACAGAATTATTGTCGGAGTTAGAAAACGACAAAAATATCTTTTTATAAAAATAACGGCGAAAGTTTTACCGTTAACTGTTGAAATACCCGGTGGTAAAAGTACAGTAATACGCGTGGTTGCATAATAGCACACGGTATTGTATAGTATCTTGGATTATTGATGCTTACGTTTGAAGTCATTACTCAATAATTGTTACAGTAATTACTGTTCAATATTTTATTTTATTGATTCAATAATTGCTACATTGATATTTTATATTATTGATTCAATAATTGTCATTGCACAGTATTTCAAATTATCAAATCAATAATTCATATTATTTGAATAATATTATTAATTGCATTATTGACAATGTCTAGAAAGTTCTGTCGAGAAAGGGGTTTGGTCACCTAATTGCGCGCAAATAGGGATAAATCCTTATCGGAAAGCACCCTCTTTCTTGGGAACGACCTGGTTATCAATATTGTAATTTTATAATATTATTTGTGAATAATTAATTATTGATATATATTATAAGAAAATATTTATTCAATGTGGATTTAAACTGAGGAATTTTAGCATGTGACATTTGTTGAAAGCTGGTATTTTATCTTTTTTAATAAAATAATTCATTCAAATATATTATTATAATATTACATTATAGTAGTATGATGTGATTATATAATAATATGTTTTTTATAATTTGAATGGTAATATTATTATAGTAAATTTATGGTATAAAAGTAAAAGGATGTGGAAGAGAACAAATTGAATCTGAATTTCTATGATGTAAGAGATGATGTCATCGGAAGATGAGGTAAGTGATGATGTCATCAGACGATGAGGTAGGCAATGATGTAATATGATCGATGATGTAAGCGATGATGTCATAAATTATGGTGAAAAGACTATTTTACCCTTACTCTGCCAAGCCTATAAATAGAAGCTCATTTCTTCATTATTTTTCACCAATTCATTCAAGCTATAGAGAGAGAAAGTATAGAGAGAATAAGAGAGAAAGAAGAAGAGTATTCTATTACTACACTATTGCAGTATCCAATCTCCTACTAAGGTAAGAGGTATTATTTCTTCCGTATTCGTAAGTAATATTATTCTTGTTCAATATTCGTAAGAAATTATATTTTCTTCCATACTCTGTAGTATGTAAGTAATATTATTTTATTTCATATTTCTAATTCTACACTTATGTTGATAAGTATTGCTTCTATACTCCATGAAATTAGTAGAATATCCTTGATATTTGCCCTTCATCCAGTATCTTTTCATGGAAATATTATTCTGAGCATTCTTGATAAATTTTAATCTTTTCATGTCGGAGTACTATTCACGGGTTACTATTCCCGAAGTACTATTCATGGGTTACTATTCCCGAAGTACTATTCATGGGGTACTATTTACTCAGTTACTATTCACGGGGTACTATTCATGATAAAAAAAATTAATTTCTTTTCAGTCCAAATTATTTTTGATACAATATTATTCTTGAATTTTACTCCACAAAGCAGTATCATGTTGGCAATTTGGACATTATTGAATTCTGGATAAATTGAATTATAAATATTTAAAATTTATCCTTGCTCTCATTTAAATTGAATTCTTATATCATTGTCATCATCCTCATGCTTATATTGTGACGAAAGTCATCTTTGGCCATAGTGCATAGATGGGTTGTTGATTGGTATGATTATGACCAGGGATTTTTCGGTATAATCATGACCCGTAATGTTACAAATGATGTGGTAAAAGTCATCATTGGCCCGTAGTGCATTGATGGACAGTTGTTGGTATGATCATGACCATTGGTGATACTAATAAATATCCTTGGCCGTAGTGCAGGGATGATTCGATGATGTGGATTATTTATTAAGCTGAGTCTCAACGATAAAACTGTTGATAAACTTTTAAAATCATAGAAGATAGTAGATATCATGCTCTACTTGACTCTTCTAATGGATTACTTGTTCCGCTGCAGTTAAACTTGATGTTTATTATATTTTATCAGTTTAACACTATTGAAGGCTAACGATAATTTATTCTGCATTATCTTAGTCATAATATTTCTTACTGGGCTAGTTGAGCTCACCCTTTGCTTTCATTGTTCTCTTCAGGAAATGAGAATATAGCTGGGACTAGTCGGGGAACGGAGTGACGGTCTAGATAGGTGGCTATAGTAATCCTCACTATTATATAAAATAGTGTGATAATAATTGTAATGAGGACTTTATTTGAGTTTGTATACTCTCTACGAGACATTATCCGTGTTGAAACTCTCAGCTACGTTTTGTCGTACTATATCAAAGAAGTTTGTATTTAAATTCTATACCATGTATTTGGCGACTCAAGATGGGTGATGTATACCTATTTTGGGGGCGTCACAGGTCCCATATGAGAAGGATGATGTTCCTATTGTGGATCCAGCTCCTTTTTTATCTACCTCGTGCTAAGATCTTTCCGGTATACATGTGACTGTTTCTGATCTTTTGGGCAATTTGAGCCGTCATCCATCAGTTCACCTACATGTGAACGAGGTACTGGGGATTTTTATATTGAATTCTTTCTTCTTCCATTTTTTGGCAATGGTTGAACCTTGATTTCAATGTAATGCTGGTTCCCAGATTTAGTCAGCCAAGGGGGAACTGGTTCAATATCCATTCCTTGTATATAACTTTTAATCCAGAGTATCAGTGTAACAACCCCAAAATTCATACAACTTAATTCTCAACTTTGGTCGTTAATAACACATCTACCTTCTGATTTTATATCATTATTCGATGTTAAACTTTATAAAATGCGGAATAATTTAAACTTTTATGTCTTCTTACTTTAATTCCCTGAATCAAAACCTTTATCATCTACATATCTTTGAATCAATATTATTTTATGATTCACTTTATCACTGTTATTATATAAAATTTTACATTTCAATCTGATAACCTTTACATATCAGATAACTCTAACTTTAGCTTTACAACTCAACATAAAACTATACATCATAAAACATTTAGTACATCTCATGAATCTTAATCATGGTATAAATAAATAACAACTTTAGCTAAAATATTAATCTTCGTGTATTATTTCTGATCCACGTCATTCAAGTAGCACATAGTGTTACCTTCAATCCTTAACCTGCAAAAATGGTTATTTGCAAGGTTGAGCTCGACAGTCCAGCAAGATCTAACAGTTTTCATGCATCACATAGCACATAGTAACATGCTCAACATATAACATACATGCTGCAGTTCATATACCAAGTATAAAGATTGAGTTCCTTACTCAATCAACATACTTTAATCAATCAACGTAGTCATAAATTGACTTTAACATTTCATACTTTCAACATATAAATAACACATCATGCTCTTTGCAATAAAGATTTAAAACAGTTAATCATCAAGTTCACATAGCAAATAGGAACTGAAAGACTTGCCTGATTCGTAGTTTATGAACTACGACTTAACTGATTAACGTGTATCTACACTTCGTGTATTCTTACATAGTTATATAATCATGGATTCACATCTATTAGTCATATATTTCATACATTCTTGATATAATAATAATGTTACATTATTTCCTAACTTGGTTTGTAAAACCTACATTTCACTTTCTCATCATACTCTTAGAATAGCTAGGTATGTATAGGTATACCTTAACCACTCATACTTTACATCAACATTCATATATATATATATATATATATATATATATTACACACTTGATTCGCTATATGTTCATTGCACATTTCAAACTCATAGATGCATGATTCACAAAGTTCTTGCATTTTGCAAAATTTAACAACTCTGTGTTTTATATAACCATTACATGCTCTTATGCTTAAAACATCATCTATGTCAAGTATTATAGCTTTAGACATTCATACCTATATGTTTTAAGGTCTGGATTCACAGTTAAAATAATAAGGCATCATTGCCTGCAGCACGCATTTGCGACCTAGTTAGGCTTAGGATTGGCCAAGAATCATACTTCCCCCCCCGCCGCACTGTGGTTTAGCTTGCACTTCCTATTTCTGTCCAACTTTAACACACCTATTCACTTATACTTATACATACATGTTAGAGGTTCTTACATAAGTATATGACCATTCTTGAGTTCATTTTTACAAGTTTTAGTTCATGACTTTCCATGAAATTAAAGCATAAAAGGTTATGTATTTATCATGCTTTATAACTTTGGTCATATTTCTACATATAGAGGTCTCACAATCTGTTAATACATATGATCATGATGTTCATATCATTTATTCATAACTAGCATTGTTTAACACTTTGAAATATGCTTTAACTCATGTTTAATTAAATCATCTTTATGTCCATTACCTACGAATCATGTTTAGAGACATAATAAAACGTAATATGGCATCTCAAGCCTTTAGAATCTATGTAACATTCCAGAATATTAAAATATAAGTTATAAATATTTATTGATTTATATAAATATTTATTGGATGTGTTTATTATTGAATAAGTAATTGTTCAATTTGATTGAGTTTATTTAGTTAGTTATTTATTTGTTAAATAATTAATGTGATTAGTTAATATTATATTTGTTAAATAATTAATGTGTTATGTGAATTGAGTTATGTTATTAAGTGATTTATTTAATAAATTGTTATTAAATAAAGTGTGACAAATAACTAAGTGATAAAGAGTTATTAAAATAAATTAAAGTAATTTTAATTTAGTTTTTGCCAAACAAGGTTTAAGTATTAATCCTTTAATTTTAAAATTGTTTGCCAAACAAAGCCTTATGGCTTTTGGATTTCTTTTGAATTTAAATTATTAATTAAATAAATAAAATATATATAATATATATTATTTTGGGTAACTGCTAAATTAATACGATCATTAGTTGAGCGTCAGTTTTTATTGAATTAAAAAGGCGAGCGTTGGTTTTTTTTAGTATACGTATATTGCCATTTGGCTTACCTTAGAGTTGTCTGCTAAAAAGAAAGAAAGGAGAGAGTTCTCAGAGAGTTGAGATAGAAAAAAATACAGAGTTCTTCAAGCTTTTCTAAGGATTTAACAAGTATTCTTATCAACAAAAAGGTAGGTGTTTATAACCTTAAATTATGTTTATGTAACCATATATGCTTTTACGCCATATATCTAATGTGAATTTGATAGTCTGTGTTCTTCTACTTCTCTAAGTATAAATTTTTACAAAATTCTTGTAAACTATGTTTTGGTAATTGTTATACTAGCATATATTGATAGGTAATTGTATGTTTAACATGTATATAAGATTTCATTCTAATTGCGTGTTAAAGAAAGAGGAACTTGGTTTTCCAGTGAAAAACATGTATGAACGTATGTTTGCAAAAGAACAAAAGTGGTATGTGATTATATAAATTGTGAACTAATACGCGAATTTAACTTTGTATATATAAATTGGAATATATGTTTGTATGATAGTATTTCAAAAGTATTAAGTTGGTTATAATTCTTGAATTACGTTCACTGCGTTTTAGATATCAAGATATCAACAATGGAGTTTTAAAAGTTTGGTTTTAAAGGAAAACAGTGTTTTCAAAGAATTAGTTCTCTGATATTATTGTTTAGTTGTGTAAAATTTGTACACAAATGCTTCATAACTTTTATGTGTAATTTTCGTGAAATTATACATGTTATTGAATGTCAATGGCTGTTAAAAGTTAGACAGTAGCTTTGCTCTGTTTTTCTGGTTTGGTTCTGTGAGTTTCGGCGCCCCAGCGTCAAAATTCACGCTCCAGCATCAAGATTCGCGCCTTAGCGCCAAACTCAACTCCCTAGCTGGACTTCGTGCCGCATCACCGAAGTCAGCGCCGGAGCGTCGGACTTCATACTGCAAGACCGAAGTCCCCAGATAAGACTCGGCGGCATGCCACTATAATGAAAGTTCATAAACGACTTTTGTCTTGCACAAAAGTCTGATATTTTTAAAGGAATGATATATGATAAATGTTGATTATGTATTTTGGTATGATAGTATGTTAATACTATGAGTGAACATGGAATTACTAATTAACAAATATTGTTATTAGTTTTAATGGATAGAAATTGATTATACAATTTATAATCAAAGCATACGTGATGTAGAGATATAGTATGTTGTTACTGACTGATTATGTCATGTTAACATATGTATATAGGATAATTGTGATTTGGATTATAAGGGTTTAATCTACGCGCAAGGCAAGTTTCTAAACCTATCTTTTTATATAAAGCTAGTTCTCTAACTCTACTTTTATAATTGTGCAAGTTTCTAAACCTATCTTTTTACATTAAACAAGTTCTCTAACTCCATACTCTCGTTGAGTTAGTTTGTTGTGTTTAAGCAAGTTTTCTAATTCTAAAGCTTCGTTATACAAATTTCATATGCTATAAAGTATTTCCATTAAGCAACTTCATTGTATCCAGTTATTCAGGATGATACAAGTTTCCCATCTCCACACTTTCGTTGAGATAGTTATTATGATTATGCAAGTTTTTCCTAAATCTAAACTTGTTATATTAACATGCAAGTATCGTTATTCCGTTGAATCAGTTTATTGTTCAAGTTATTATTTGTTGTGCATGCTTGATATTAAATTCTAAGATGTAACCTTAGCTTAATGTTGTTCAAAGCAAGGTATGATGTGTTATTCAATAGTTATGCTATTAGATTATCCCTAAAGCATGAACTTAGAACGAAATGTTTATTCAGTTATGATTATTCAATAACATAGTGTTATTATCTTTTATTCAACTAATCCTTAGTTGATGTCCGTTGAACTCCAAATTACCTTGAAGTGTATCCAAACCAAACTATCTTTGGGGCGAACTTGTACTCAAAATACTGAGATGAACAACCCTATTTATAGGGGTTACGTTTAGTTTTGTACTTTGCGCTAAAATGTTTGTATACAATACATGTACGAAGGCTTGATCCCCCTAAGTACCCTGAAGTCATTATAGTCGTACGACTATAAAAGTTAAAGTTGAAAGATTACTTATAACTGTGGGTAAGGTTCGTGGTCATTAGACCCTCAGTTGAATGTTTAAGATGTTAATAGAATTTATTGTTCAATTCTATTGAGCCCCTGAATGGAAAAGGAATGTTTCAGTTCTTTTAAGCCTCTGAATAGGCAAGGAACGTATGAGAAATTAATAGAACTTATTGTTCAGTTCTATTGAGCCCCTGAATGGGCAAAGAATGTAAAAGTTTTATTCATTGATATTTCAAGTGAGCCTTGTTTGCTCACTCTTGCCTGGAAAATCTTTACAGCTAAAGATGGAAAGGGTGACGTACCTAGCACTAGTAAAGAAAAGGGAAAGATGAACAAGTACTGAAGACTTGTAATAGTTTTGATTGGTTTATTATCAGACTTTGGTTTAAAGATTGTAATGAAGTTTATTTAAATTTTTCGCATGAATGATTGTTTGTAAAGGTTAGATAACATGGGAGATATTATTTTATGTAATTCCTGTATGGGCAGGTTTATTATTCAATTTTATTTATAATTGGGTTGTTTTAAATGAATGTTTTGATTACGTGAACACCAAATTTTGAGGTAATGAAGTACCAAGATTTGGGGGTGTCATAAGTTGGTATCAAAGCTTTTGGTTATGAACCTTAGGTGGGGGAAAAAGCCTTAGGAAGTAACCTTTGAAAAGATAGTGGAGATAACTCTTATCGAGTTTTAAGGAAGAAGTAATAAAACACTTATGTGCTTATGTGTTTATAATTTATGTGTTCGTGAGTGTCGAGTAGAATGATTAATAACTAAAACTTTAAAATTTTGTTGTCGGGATGACTAATGTCGGAGAATCCAGTCAAGCTAGGGAGGAGGGACCTCAAATGCCTATAGAGGAGGAGCCTCGCGACATTCAGGTTGTTTGGGAACAACTACTGCCACGGGAGTCAGCCCCGTTGGTCACAGTGGTTGAAGATGAGGATGATGATGTGGAGATGGATGATGAGGATCCCGTGGAGTTGCCACAGGAGGATGAAGATAACGAGGACGAAGAGGAAGAGACTCCACTAACCTCGATGGCTACTCGTATGAATGATGAAGTCTACGACCATAACGTGGAACTTCAAGACACAGTTGAAGAGTTTCAGGAGATAGTAGCTGAACAACAGACTGCAATGACACAGAAGGACGACGAGATCCAGGATCGAGATGAACGTCTAACTAATACTGAAGAGAAGTTGATGCTGTAATAACTTATTTTTTAAAAAATTAAATATTAATTAATTTTATTGTATACAATTGTATTTAAATTGAAAAAGGTAAATGATTTTGTTTCCCTCTTTTCTTCCTTGTTTTGTTTGGAAAAATTATATTCTTTTAGTAGATAATTAAATAACTGATTAAATTAAAATTGAGGAAGATAATTTCTTTTGTTAAAGTCTTGTGCTAAAATCATTCGGAGCGGGAAGCTACTTGGGAGATAAAGGAGTCTATTCGAGCGGAGTATCCGCATCTCTCTTGAAAATTTGGTGCATTTAAATCTTTTGATTCCGGGGACGGAATCCTTTTTAAGGGGTAGGTGATGTAATACCCGAAAAAAAAATATATTAAATAAAAAAAAGATTTATTTTGTTTGAAAACATATTAATTGGATTTTGTCCATTATTTTGGGTCAAAATAGTTATTTAATTTGTGTGGGCTAATAAATATTAATAAGAGACAGATAAATTAATTTAGTACAAATTGGGTCTTAAAAATTAATTGGGTTTAATTTATGTGGGTAATATTAATCCTATTCTAATTAGGAGAATTAATAAGATAAATAATAAGTAATAAATACTAAAACCTAATCATACAAGCTATACAAATCAAAAAGAAAAGGAAAAGTGGTTGGCGGCTGTGCTGTGAAGAAAGAACAAAGGAGAGAAATTAGATAAAATTCAGAGGAGATAAAGAATCATTGAGTTGTGATTTCAGGTAAGTTATATATTTATATAAATATAGGTGAGTCTCTTCTACTTTGTAAGATAACTATGAGATCTATATATATAAAAGTTTGCAATATCCGTGAGCTTTAATAGTATATATATATTATATTATTTATATTATGTACTCTCTAGATTATTTAATTTTTTTAAAATTTGTAGTTGATTTAGAAATAAGCTATATATATATATATATATATATATATATATATATATATATATATATATATATATATATATATCTAGAACTTTCTTTATTCGCTTTCTTGCTAAAAAAATCGTTAGCATGATGTGAGATCTGCTTTGTCAAATCATAAAAATTATAAATATATTATGTTATAGGTTTTGTGCACGTTGGATTGCCTGAAGGTGTATATTTTATATATATATATATATATATATATATATATATATATATTATATTTTAATAATCTTTTGGCATATATATTTTAATAATCATCGGCCATAAAATTTGTATATGGAATCGTAAAATAAATTGAAGTTTTGTATATTAATTTGAATTAATTAATTTTGCTTAATATAGTTATAAAAGTTTTAATAATAAATTTAATAGTGTATTATTATTAATGATTGGATTGTAATAAAATCTTATTGAATTATTTAAATTGAACGAAAGGAATTTAAAGAGTTATTTTTGGAATATAAATTTTGGAGAGTATTAGTAATTGATAAAAGGCGATGATTAAAGGCATATTAAATAGATTTTGAATTATTTTGGGAATTATTAGTTTGGATTATTTTAATTTAAGGTGAATATGTTTAGGTTGTGAATGACGTTTCTTATATTTGATATCGTTGGCATTTGAGGGTAAGATTTGGTGGAGAGTGCTATAAATGGTTTGGAAGTATCAGGTACGGATTCCGTACTATTTCAGCGATACTCTTGTTAAATTAGATTTGTTCATCTTGTTCCTTATTTCGAATTTCGTTATTATTTCACATAATTGATTCTTGTGAAATTCATATAATAGTTTCATTTTGGAGTTGATATATATGACTCGTGTTTGTACTCTTTGAATTAGGTTATCATGTTTAGTATTTATTTTTGATAATTGTAGAGCGGTACATGTTGTTACCTTCTTTTTGAGACCTTGTGACTATAATTTGAATTGGTTCAACATGTAGACATAGAACCCTTTTGTTGTAATTATGTCACATGTGTTGTGACATGGTATTTTTGTTAGAATATATCGTAGGGTATACTTGAGCTATAACCACCTGTGGGGGTACCACATGCATGTCGTCTTGGCACGAGAGACATGACACTCTCCGTGGCGGTGTGATTAGTCCATGGCGTCTCCGTTTTGGGCTCCGGAGGAAGTGGGACATTTGGTGTTTTGTTGTGGGAGGCGTATGGGTTAACCCTAGTTTTCTGTTCTACGGATTGATGATGGTGTGCCAAACACACTATCCGATTTGCACATATTTGGATTCGCGGTCCAATGTGTGATTTGCCTGTGTGGCATTATTTTGGTTGCCTGTGTGGCATCATTTGACTTGCTTGTGTAGCATTATTTTGACTTGCCTGTGTTTCATTGTTTTGACTTGCTTGTGTGGCAATGTATATTTCTTAGCTCACTCGGTATGAAATAAAACTCAACCATTTGATTCAGCCTATTATTTCATTGTATTAGTTTTGTTTGTTTCTGTTCAATTCAATTGATTGAGTTAGTTACTTCAGTTCGTTATTTCTTTATTATTCCATTGTTTTCATCAATTCTGTTGATTCAGATATATATTTCATTCAGATCTTTGGAGATTATATTTTCGTCAGTATTTACACTTGAGGCTTTGTTCAGTATTTTGTATCGATTGTTTTCAGATATCAGGTTGATATCTTTTATATATCTATATCCGTACTTCGCCAATCGACTCATGTCAGTGTTTTTTTTTAAGCAGTTTGCAAGGGTGATTTAGGGCTAGTGTGACGAAAATGTTGATTTTGACCATCTAGGTTGATTAAGTTTTTGGTTTTGATTATTTTGACTCTGGTTGGAGAATTATATTTAGTACTTTATTAATGGATCACCATTATTAATATTTTGAAGTTATTAGTGCTCTGTTTACATATTTTGATGTTTATTGTGCTTTGCACGTGACCTCCCTTTCCTTTTCGGGAAGGGGGTGTTACAGAGATGGTATCAAAGCCAGGTTCTTTCTTTTAGAAAACCTATTTAGGTTTGACTTGTGAGTTGTGGGTTAACCATTGGGTAGACGTAGGAGTTTGATTTGATTTTGTTCTCTGTTTGGTTGGTCTTGATCTTGACCAAGTGTTTTTAGCTCTTTAAATTGTAGTTGATTTTAGAAAGGCGAGATAATTTGTTAAGATTATTATTGTTATGCGTTGGAACAATAATATTAGTTAAGGATTGTGATTTGATCATTAAGGAGAATAATGTCATATTTTGTTCAGTTAAGAAATGATTATACAATTATGATATGAGCATTTGTATCAGTGAGTTTTGATATTGGAGAATTATTTGTTAGAGTTATTTCAGGTAATTACAAATTATTGTGATTTTGGAATTGAGGATTTTATTTGGGTTAGATTCTGATTTTTGTTAAAGTTGTGAATAATTTGAGGTATGTGAATCGGTGAGATAATATTATAAAGTGAAAACTATTAAGTATAGAGGATCCCTTGTAATTTTGAGTTGTTGTAAAGATTCGAGGTAATTAGATTGATCTTCTAGAGTACATGAATTTTGCGATTATTTTCTAGTAGAATATTGGAGTTATCTTATATGAAATTTTGAGTGATAGTATGAGCAGATCTTGGAATTTGTTGGGTTAAGGTTTTCATTAAGAGAATGATTGATTTATTGAATGATTAGATATACAATAAGTGATGAATCTTTAAGAGATTTTGAAAGCTATAGTTTGCTTATTCAGATAGTAGGATTTATGATTTGGAGTTTGGCATGGTGATGAAGAGATCTTAGTAGTAATATATTTTTGGTGTAAAATTATTTGAGAACTAATTTGATTCTAGGTTATGATATTTTGAAACTCTTAAGGACTTAGGAGAGTTGGTGATAAAGAGATAGTAGTAGTATATTCTTTGGTGTAATATTATTTGATGAATAGTTCAAATTGAGGATGAGATATTTTGAAGCTCTTGAGGACTTGGGGAGAGTTGGTAATATAGTTTGCATAGTTGTTTTGTTTAGCTGATGTCTTTAGAGTTTTGTATGAATTTATGTAAAATAAAACAAAAATAATTTGTTAGATCTTTGTCATGTGTGGAACATAAACATTTTACGAGTTAAAAATAATTTTAAATATTTTGAGTATTCGAATCGTATTTAGATGAATTTATTTTTTGTGATTTCGAATCATGTTCCGAAGGGTACGTTTACAAGAACGAAAATCTAGAAAATTGACGAGAGCCCGCACCAACAGTGGATCATGTGATTTAACGCGAAGAACCTTACCAAAGCTTGCCACAATAGCTGACGAATCTTTTACGAGTACGTGGACAATTGAGTGGACTGATGGATTTATCTGCGTTGATCGTTACAAATGGCGGCGCTGCGTCGTAATTAATTATTATTTTTTAGCCTTATTTGAATTCTGAGGACGGAATTATTTTTAAGGGGTGAAAAATGTAATAACTCATTTTTTTAAAAAAATATTAATTAATTTTATTGTATACAATTGTATTTAAATTGGAAAAGGTAAATGATTTTGTTTCCCTCTTTTCTTCCTTGTTTTGTTTGGAAAAATTAAATTCTTTTAGTAGATAATTAAATAACTGATTAAATTAAAATTGAGGAAGATAATTTCTTTTGTTAAAGTCTTATGCTAAAATCATTGGAAGCGGAAGCTACTTGGGAGATAGAGGAGTCTATTCGAGCGGAGTATCCGCATCTCTCTTGAAAATTTGGTGTGTTCCATTCTTTTGATTCTGGGGACGGAATCCTTTTTAAGGGGTAGGTGATGTAATACCCGAAAAAAAAATATTAAATAAAAAAAGATTTATTTTGTTTGAAAACATATTAATTGGACTTTGTCCATTATTTTGGGTCAAAATAGCTATTTAATTTGTGTGGGCTAATAAATATTAATAAGAGATGGATAAATTAATTTAGTACAAATTGGGCCTTAAAATTAATTGGGTTTAATTTATGTGGGTAATATTAATCCAATTCTAATTAGGAGAATTAATAAGATAAATAATAAGTAAATAAATACTAAAACCTAATCATACATGTTGTACAAATTAAAAAGAAAAGGAAAAGTTGTTGGCGGCTGTGTTGTGAAGAAAGAACAAAGGAGAGAAATCATATAAAATTAAGAGGAGATAAAGAATCATTGAGTTGTGATTTCAGGTAAGTTATATATTTATATAAATATAGGTGAGTCTCTTCTACTTTGTAAGATAACTATGAGATCTATATATATAAAAGTTTGCAAGATCCGTGAGCTTTAATAGTATATATATATATTATATTATTTATATTATGTACTCTAGATTATATTTAATTTTTTAAAAGTTGTAGTTGATTTAGAACATAAGCTATATATATATATATATATATATATATATATATATATATATATATATATATATATATATATATATATACCATATCTATTATTATATCTTTGCTAAAAAACAAATCGTTAGCATGATGTGAGATCTCTTTGTCAAATCATAAAAATTATAAATATATTATGTTATAGGTTTTTTGCACGTTGGATTGCTGAAGGTGTATATTTCATTATATATATATATATATATATATATATATATATATATATATATTTTAATAATCTTTTGGCATATACATTTTAATAATCATCCGCCATAAAATTTGTATATGGAATCGATAAATCAATTGAAGTTTTGTATATTAATTTGAATTAATTAATTTTTTAAAACATAGTTATAAAAGTTTTAATAATAAATTTAATAGTGTATTATTATTAATGATTGGATTGTAATAAAATCTTATTGAATTATTTAAATTGAATCTAAAGGAATTTAAAGAGTTATTTTTGGAATATAAATTTTGGAGAGTATTAGTAATTGATAAAAGGCGATGATTAAAGGCAAATTAAATAGATTTTGAATTATTTTGGGAATTATTAGTTTGGATTATTTTAATTTGAGGTGAATATGTTTAGGTTGTGAATGGCGTTTCGTATTTGATATCGTTGGCATTTGAGGGTAAGATTTGGTGGAGTGTGCTATAAATGGTTTGGAAGTATCAGGTACGGATTCCGTACTAATTCAGCGATACTCTGGTTAAATTAGATTTGTTCGTCTTGTTCCTTATTTCGAATTTCATTATTATTTCACATAATTGATTCTTGCGAAATTCATATAATAGTTTCATTTTAGAGTTGATATATATGACTCGTGTTTGTACTCTTTGAATTAGGTTATCATGTTTAGTATTTATTTTTGATAATTGTAGAGCGGTACATGTTGTTACCTTCTTTTTGAGACCTTGTGACTATAATTTGATTTGGTTCAACATGTACACATAGAACCCTTTTGTTGTAATTATGTTGCATGTGTTGTGACATGGTATTTTTGTTAGAATATACCGTAGGGTATACTATACTTGAGCTATAACCACCTGTGGGGGTACCACAGGCATGTCGTCTTGGCACGAGAGACATGACACTCTCCGTGGCGGTGTGATTTGTCCACAGCGTCTCCGTTTTGGGCTCCGGAGGAAGTGGGCCATTTGGTGTTTTGTTGTGGGAGGCATATGGGTTAACCCTAGTTTTCTATTCTGCGGATTGATGATGGTGTGCCAAACACACTATCCAATTTGCACACATTTAGATTCGCGGTCCAATGTGTGATTTGCCTGTGTGGCATTATTTTGGTTGCCTTTGTGGCATCATTTGACTTGCCTGTGTGGCATTATTTTGACTTAGCCTGTGTTGCATTGTTTTGACTTGCTTGTGTGGCAATGTATATTTCTAAGCTCACTCGGTATGAAATAAAACTCAACCATTTGATTCAGCCTATTATTTCATTGTATTAGTTTTGTTTGTTTCTGTTCAGTTCAATTCATTGAGTTAGTTACTTTAGTTCGTTATTTCTTTATTCTTCTATTGGTTTCATCAATTCTGTTGATTCAGATATATTTCATTCAGATCTTTGGAGATTATATTTTCGTCAGTATTTACACTTGAGGCTTTGTTCAGTATTTTGTATAAGTTGTTTTCGTATATCAGTTGTATATCTTTTATATATCTATATCCGTACTGGGCAATTGACTCATGCTGTGTTTTTTTTCCGGCAGGTTTGCAAGGGTGATTTAGGGCTAGTGTGACGAAAGTGTTGACTTTGACCATCTAGGTTGATTAAGTTTTTGGTTTTGATTATTTTGACTCTGGTTGGAGAATTATATTTAGTACTTTATTAATGGATCACCATTATTAATATTTTGAAGTTATTAGTGCTCTGTTTACTTATTTTGAGGTTTATAGTGCTTTGCACGTGACCTCCCTTTCCTTTTCTGGAAGTGGGTGTTACAGAGATGGTATCAAAGCCAGGTTCTTTCTTTTAGAAAACCTATTTAGGTTTGACTTGTGAGTTGTGGGTAAACCATTGTGTAGACGTAGGAGTTTGATTTGATTTTGTTCTATGTTTAGTTGGTCTTGATCTTGAACAAGTGTTTTTAGCTCTTTAAATTGTAGTTGATTTGAGTAAGGCGAGATAATTTGTTAAGATTATTATTGTTATGCATTGGAACAATAATATTAGTTAAGGATTGTGATTTGATCATTAAGGAGAATAATGTCATGTTTTGTTCAGTTAAGAAATGATTATACGATTATGATATGAGCATTTGTATCAGTGAGTTTTGATATTGGAGAATTATTTGTTAGAGTTATTTCAGGTAATTACAAATTATTGTGATTTTGGAATTGAGGATTTTATTTGGGTTAGATTCTGATTTTTGTTAAAGTTGTGAATAATTTGAGGTATGTGAATCGGTGAGATAATATTATAAAGTGAAAACTATTAAGTATAGAGGATCCCTTGTAATTTTGAGTTGTTGTAAAGATTCGAGGTAATTAGATTGATCTTCAGAAAGTACATGAATTTTGCGATTATTTTCTAGTAGAATATTGGAGTTATCTAATATGAAATTTTGAGTGATAGTATGAGCAGATCTTGGAATTTGTTGGGTTAAGGTTTTCATTAAGAGAATGATTGATTTATTGAATGATTAGATATACAATAAGTGATGAATCTTTAAGAGATTTTGAAATCTATAGTTTGCTTATTCAGATAGTAGGATTTATGATTTGGAGTTTGGCATGGTGATGAAGAGATCTTAGTAGTAATATATTTTTGGTGTAAAATTATTTGAGAACTAATTTGATTCTAGGTTATGATATTTTGAAACTCTTAAGGACTTAGGAGAGTTGGTGATAAAGAGATAGTAGTAGTATATTCTTTGGTGTAATATTATTTGATGAATAGTTCAAATTGAGGATGAGATATTTTGAAGCTCTTGAGGACTTGGGGAGAGTTGGTAATATAGTTTGTATAGTTGTTTTGTTTATCTGATGTCTTTAGAGTTTTGTATGAATTTATGTAAAATAAAACAAAAATAATTTGTTAGATCTTTGTCATGTGTGGAACATAAACATTTTACGAGTTAAAAATAATTTTAAATATTTTGAGTATTCGAATCGTATTTAGATGAATTTATTTTTTGTGATTTCGAATCATGTTCCGAAGGGTACGTTTACAAGAACGAAAATCAAGAAAATTGGCGAGAGCCCGTACCAACAGTGGATCATGTTATTTAACGCGAAGAAGCTTACCAAAGCTTGCCACGATAGGCATTTAATCTTTTACGAGTAGGTGGACAATTGTGTGGACTGATGGACTTATCTGCGTTGATCGTTACAAATGGCGGCGCTGCATCGTAATTAATTTTTTTAGCTTATTTGAATTCTGAGGACGGAATTATTTTTAAGGGGTGAAAAATGTAATAACTCATTTTTTTTAAAAAAAATATAAATTAATTTTATTGTATACAATTGTATTTAAATTGGAAAAGGTAAATGATTTTGTTTCCCTCTTTTCTTCCTTGTTTTGTTTGGAAAAATTAAATTCTTTTAGTAGATAATTAAATAACTGATTAAATTAAAATTGAGGAAGATAATTTCTTTTGTTAAAGTCTTATGCTAAAATCATTCGGAGCGGGAAGCTACTTGGGAGATAGAGGAGTCTATTCGAGTGGAGTATCCGCATCTCTCTTGAAAATTTGGTGTGTCCCATTCTTTTGATTCCGGGGACGGAATCCTTTTTAAGGGGTAGGTGATGTAATACCCAAAAAAAACATATTAAATAAAAAAAAGATTTATTTTGTTTGAAAACATATTAATTGGACTTTGTCCATTATTTTGGGTCAAAATAGTTATTTAATTTGTGTGGGCTAATAAATATTAATAAGAGATGGATAAATTAATTTAGTACAAATTGGGCCTTAAAAATTAATTGGGTTTAATTTATGTGGGTAATATTAATCCTATTCTAATTAGGAGAATTAATAAGATAAATAATAAGTAAATAAATACTAAAACCTAATCATACATGTTGTACAAATCAAAAAGAAAAGGAAAAGTGGTTGGCGGCTGTGCTGTGAAGAAAGAACAAAGGAGAGAAATCAGATAAAATTTAGAGGAGATAAAGAATCATTGAGTTGTGATTTGGGTAAGTTATATATTTATATAAATATAGGTGAGTCTCTTCTACTTTGTAAGATAACTATGAGATCTATATATATAAAAGTTTGCAAGATCCGTGAGCTTTAATAGTATATATATATATATATATATATATATATATATTATATTATTTATATTATGTACTCTAGATTGTATGTAATTTTTTAAAAGTTGTAGTTGATTTAGAACATATATATATATATATATATATATATATATATATATATATATATATATATATATATAGAACTCATTTTCTTTATTGCTAGTAAAAACAAATCGTTAGCATGATGTGAGATCTGTTTGTCAAATCATAAAAATTATAAATATATTATGTTATAGGTTTTGTGCACGTTGGATTGCTGAAGGTGTATATTTCATTATATATATATATATATATATATATATATATATATTATATTTTAATAATCTTTTAGCATATATATTTTAATAATCATCTGCCATAAAATTTGTATATGGAATCGGTAATTCAATTGAAGTTTTGTATATTAATTTGAATTAATTAATTTTAAAACATAGTTATAAAAGTTTTAATAATAAATTTAATAGTGTATTATTATTAATGATTGGATTGTAATAAAATCTTATTGAATTATTTAAATTGAACGAAAGGAATTTAAAGAGTTATTTTTGGAATATAAATTTTGGAGAGTATTAGTAATTGATAAAAGGCGATGATTAAAGGCATATTAAATAGATTTTGAATTATTTTGGGAATTATTAGTTTGGATTATTTTAATTTGAGGTGAATATGTTTAGGTTGTGAATGACGTTTCTTATATTTGATATCGTTGGCATTTGAGGGTAAGATTTGGTGGAGAGTGCTATAAATGGTTTGGAAGTATCAGGTACGGATTCCGTACTATTTCAGCGATACTCTTGTTAAATTAGATTTGTTCATCTTGTTCCTTATTTTGAATTTCGTTATTATTTCACATAATTGATTCTTGTGAAATTCATATAATAGTTTCATTTTGGAGTTGATATATATGACTCGTGTTTGTACTCTTTGAATTAGGTTATCATGTTTAGTATTTATTTTTGATAATTGTAGAGCGTTACATGTTGTTACCTTCTTTTTGAGACCTTGTGACTATAATTTGATTTGGTTCAACATGTACACATAGAACCCTTTTGTTGTAATTATGTCGCATGTGTTGTGACATGGTATTTTTGTTAGAATATACCGTAGGGTATACTTGAGCTATAATCACCTGTGGGGGTACCACAGGCATGTCGTCTTGGCACGAGAGACATGACACTCTCCGTGGCGGTGTGATTAGTCCATGGCGTCTCCGTTTTGGGCTCCGGAGGAAGTGGGCCATTTGGTGTTTTGTTCTGGGAGGCGTATGGGTTAACCCTAGTTTTCTGTTCTGCGGATTGATGATGGTGTGCCAAACACATTATCCGATTTGCACACATTTGGATTCGCGGTCCAATGTGTGATTTGCCTGTGTGGCATTATTTTGGTTACTGTGTGGCATCATTTGACTTACACATGTGGCATTATTTTGACTTACACCGTGTTGCATTGTTTTGACTTGCTTGTGTGGCAATGTATATTTCTAAAGCTCACCTCGGTATGAAATAAAACTCAACCATTTGATTCAGCCTATTATTTCATTGTATTAGTTTTGTTTGTTTCTGTTCAATTCAATTCATTGAGTTAGTTACTTCAGTTCGTTATTTCATTATTCTTCTATTGGTTTCATCAATTCTGTTGATTCAGATATATTTCATTCAGATCTTTGGAGATTATATTTTCGTCAGTATTTACACTTGAGGCTTTGTTTAGTATTTTGTATAAGTTGTTTTCGTATATCAGTTGTATATCTTTTATATATCTATATCCGTACTGGGCAATTGGCTCATGCTGTGTTTTTTTTTCGGCAGGTTTGCAAGGGTGATTCAGGGCTAGTGTGACGAAAGTGTTGACTTTGACCATCTAGGTTGATTAAGTTTTTGGTTTTGATTATTTTGACTCTATTTGGAGAATTATATTTAGTACTTTATTAATGGATCACCATTATTAATATTTTGAAGTTATTAGTGCTCTGTTTACTTATTTTGAGGTCTATTGTGGGAGGCGTATGGGTTAACCCTAGTTTTCTATTCTGCAGATTGGTGATGGTGTGCCAAACACACTATCCGATTTGCACACATTTGGATTCGCGGTCCAATGTGTGATTTGCCTGTGTGGCATTATTTTGGTTGCCTGTGTGGCATCATTTGACTTGCCTGTGTGGTATTATTTTGACTTGCCTGTGTTGCATTGTTTTGACTTGCTTGTGTGGCAATGTATATTTCTAAGCTCACTCGGTATGAAATAAAATTCAACCATTTGATTCAAACTATTATTTCATTGTATTAGTTTTGTTTGTTTCATTGATTCAATTCATTGAGTTAGTTACTTGATTCGTTATTTCTTTATTCTTCTATTGGGTTTCATCAATTACATTGATTGAGGATATATTTCATTGAGATCTTTGGAGATTATATTTTCATTGATATTTACACTTGAGGCTTTGTTCAATTATTTTGTATCGATTGTTTTCATTATATCGGTTGTATATCTTTTATATATATATATCCGTCTTTGGCAATTGGCTCATCGTCTTTTTTTTTTTTTAATGAGTTTGCAAGGGTGATTCAAGGCTAGTGTGACGAAAGTGTTGACTTTGACCATCTAGGTTGATTAAGTTTTTGGTTTTGATTAATTTGACTCTGGTTGGGGAATTATATTTAGTACTTTATTAATGGATCAGCATTATTAATATTTTGAAGTTATTAGTGCTCTATTTACTTATTTTGATGTTTATTGTGCTTTGCACGTGACCTCCCTTTCCTTTTCGGGAAGGGAGTGTTTGCGAATCTTGAGCCAAGGAGAGAGAAGGAATAACTGATCGAGATGGTCGTGGAACTGAAGAACAAGCTGAAGGAAGAAGCTACCAAGAGGGCGAGAGCTGAAGATGCATACGAGGAAGCTTATCAATGAACTGGAAGAGCAATAAGGGGACGCACAAGCAAAGAGGATGAAGATGGAAGAGATGGATAAAGTATTCAATACGGTGATTAATCGAGCTTAAGATCGGGTCATGAGTTATCCAATTCAGTCCGAGACTCTGCCATCATACGTGTTAGATCGCCGAACCATGTTCCGGGTTATGGAAGAAGAGTGTCAAAAGGCTACTGAGTATCTTAATAGATCATCGTAGGAAATGTGCCTGTAATGCACGTAATAAGTGTTAAATAATGTGTAAATCCCTAGTGTTAAGTAACCATGGGATATGAGAATGATGATGTTGTCCTGTAAATTTTGTAGTTCAGGAAAGGAATGTAAATAGCAGTGATGCTATTGTTTTTATGTTTTCGAAGAGATGATGAATAAATAAAAGATATTATTTTATTCAAAAGTGTTATGTGGTTATTTCTTTGATGGAGGCAAGTTAATACTTAAAGAAGTTGGGTAATAGTCTAATAGATGTTTTTTTTAACAGAAAATGCCTCCCAGACGTGAACCACCCCATCAGAGAACTAATGCGAGAACTAACAATAACGATGTTGAGGATAATTCCGTCCAACAACTAGTGACATTACTAACAGGAGCTTTGCAGAATCAACCTCAAAACCAAGGCACAACGTTTAAGGAGTTTAAGGCGGTCGGACCACCTGAATTCCGTGGGTCAACGAATTCGGTCGAGGCACAGACCTGGATTATGGAGATTGAGAAGATATTTGAAGTCACTAGGGTAGTGGATGAACAGAAGACTGCTTTTGCAACATTTATGTTGAAAGTAGAAGCTAGTTATTGGTGGCAAGCCAATAAAACCCGGGAAGGACCAGGAGTGATGACTTGGAATAGGTTTAAGGAGTTATTCTCCGAGACCTACTTCGAGAGAGAGTTCAAGAGTCGATTAGAGTTCGTTTTTGGAACTAAAGCAAGGAGGCGATGACGGATTATGCGAGTATGCCATGAAATTCAATGAATTGGCGAGGTTTGCGCCATATCAAGTCAAACCTGAGACGAGCGTAAGGCAAAGAGGTTCAAACAGGTGAAGCCCGGGATGTACTGATGAGGGTTTCCTGTCCAATTGAAGACGTTTGCGGCGATAATGGAGAAGGTTGTACTCATTTGAAGGAGGTGGAGCGGCGGTGACAAAATTCAATCAAGAGCAGAAGAAGAAGAGGAATGAGGTGGAAGTGAAGAGTGGTAGCAGAGGCAATTGAAATGGCAGTAACAACAACAACTTGAAGAGAAAGTGGAACGGAAACGGGGGTACTGGAAACTAGCAGAGTAACCAACAGTTTAGGAAGTTTGAAGCATGTGTTACATGCGGGAGGTTTCATAAGGGTGTGTGTTTGATGGGGAAACGTGCATGTTTTAACTATGGTCAGAAGGGTCACATTGCCTCAAATTGCACCTAACCCAAGAAGAATGTCAATTTCACATGTGGATCCAAGGATCATTTTTCTCGTGAATGCCCTCAGAAGAAGGTCTGAGAGCTTGGTAAGAAGTAAGGGAGGTAAAGAAGTGGAGGTACTTGGGCCATTCTTTGGACCTACAACGTCAAACAAACCCCATGACCCAAAACTTTCAACATGGTATGCAAGATGCTATGCAATCAAAAGATGTGGTGTCGGTATTATCCCAATCAACGATATTAATGCTTATGTATTATTTGATTAAGGGTGCTACTTATTGCTTATATATCGATGAATTTGCTAAGAGGTTAGAATTGCCTAGAGAAGAACCTGAATTTCCCTTTGAACATAGAAATTGCGAATAGGAGGTGATTCTGTTAGGTTTGTATACAAGAAGCGTAGAGTGAACATTAAAGGAATATCCCGATGGTAGATTTAATTTCGATTAGACTCGGGGAATTTGATGTAATTTTGGGAATGGATTATTTTGTTCAAATATGGAGCGAAGAATTGATTGTCATAAGAAGTGTGTAAACCTTATGACTCCGTTAAAGGTAGTTTTCCATGGTAGCAAATCGCCTAGACAAATGAAATGTCTGACAATTATGCAAGCCAAGAAGTTGTTAAGTAAAGGCTGTGTGGGTTATTTGGCTTACATATCCGATACTTAGAAGAAGGGTGTGAAACTGGAGGAGATACCAGTGGTTAGAGAATTCGTAGATGTATTTCCGGAAGATTTGCCAGGACTTCCGCCTGATAGAGAGATTGAGTTCGTAATCGACATAGCGCCAGGAACTGCACCGATATCGAAGGCCCCGTACAGAATGGCTCCGATAGAAATGAAGGAACTGATGGTGCAACTGTAAGAACTGCTGGACAAGAAGTATATTCAACCAAGCGTATCACCGTGGGGAGCACCAGTATTATTTGTGAAGAAGAAGGACGGATCAATGCGTCTTTGCATTGATTATAGGGAGTTAAACAAGGTCACTATTAAGAATAGGTATCCGTTACCTAGAATAGATGACTTGTTTGATCAGTTGAAGGGTGCTAAATATTTCTCAAAAATAGATTTGAGAAGTGGGTATCACCAATTGAAGGTAAGAAAGGAGGATATACCTAGAACAACATTTAGAACTCGGTACGGACATTACGAGTTCTGGTGATGACTTTTAGTTTAACAAATGCCCCTGCTGCATTCATGGATTTGATGAACAGAGTATTTAAACCATTCTTAGACAAGTTCGTAGTGGTGTTTATCGACGACATTCTGGTGTATTCCAAAACTCAAGAAGAACACGTGGAACATTTATGTTTGACATTGGAGACACTAAGAAAGGAAAAACTGTACGCGAAATTCTCTAAGTGCGAATTTTGGCTCAATCGTGTACAATTTTTGGGTCATGTGATTGACAAAGATGGGATTTCAGTGGATCCATCGAAAGTGGAAGCTGTAATAAATTGGGAACAACCAAGGACACCTTCGGAGGTGAGGAGTTTCTTGGGATTGGCAGGTTATTATAGAAGATTCATTCAAGATTTTTCCAAGATAGCCACTCCGTTAACAAATTTGACACGGAAAGTTGTGAAATTCGTTTGGACGGAGAAATGTGAAGAGAGCTTCTAAGATTTGAAGAAGAAGCTAAGTGTGGCACCTGTGTTAACCCTGCTGGATAATACAAGAAATTTTGTGGTGTATAGTGATGCCTCACACAAAGGATTGGGGTGTGTTCTTATTCAAAACGGCAAAGTTATTGCCTATGCATCAAGACAACTGAAGGATTATGAGAAAGGTTATCTGACTCATGATTTGGAATTGGTCGATGATAGTATTTGCTCTCAAGATATGGAGACACTATCTGTATGGAGAGAAATGTGAGATCTACACAGACCACAAAAGTCTGAAGTATATTTTCACTCAGAAGGACCTAAACATGCGTCAGAGAAGATGGATAAAATTGATAAAGGATTACGATTGTGAGATCTTTTATCATCCAGGTAAAGAGAATGTGGTTGCAGATGCTTTAAGCAGGAAAGGTTGGGAGAAGTTGATGCTAATAACAACTCAGGAAGAGCTCATTTCAGCAATGACAAAGCTAGAGCTGGAAATCAAGTTTCCACAAGAATCCAATGAACGACTACTTCAGTTAGAAGCAGGTTCAACTTTACTGGACAAGGTGAAGAACGCTCAGTTACAAGATGAAGAATGTGGGAAGATAAAAGAGAATATGGTTGATGATAGCGATACGAAATACAAGGTCGATCTTAGAAGGATTACTACTGATACGAGGAAGAATCGGGTTCCAAAGAACACAGGCGAAAGATGAAATCATGACCGAAACTCATAGCTCAAGATATTCGATTCATCCAGGAAGTATGAAGATGTATCAAGATTTACGCCGACATTTTTGGTGGCCGAATATGAAAAGGGATGTTGCAGAATGCGTGGCTAAATGTTTGACATGTCAAAGAGTAAAAGTCGAACATCAAAGACCCAGCGAATTACTTCAACCATTGGAAATACCGGAATGGAAGTGGGAACACATCACGATGGATTTTGTGGTGGGTCTTCCAACTACTTAGAGAGGATGCGATGCAATTTGGGTGATAGTGGACAGACTGACGAAATCAGTGCACTTTTTACAAATAAAGATTAGGCTCAATCTTGATCAGTTGGCAAGATTGTACATCAAAGAGATCGTTTTGAGACATGGAATGCCAGTGTCAATTGTGTCCGATAGAGACCCGTGATTCACTTCAAATTTTTGGAAGAGACTACAAGAATGCATGGGAACTCAATTGCGAATGATTACGGCTTATTATCCACAAACAGTTGACCAAAGCGAACGAACGATCCAGACATTGGAAGATATGCTGAGAGCATGTGTCATGGATTTCAAAGGAAGTTGGGAAGAACAATTACCATTGGTGGAATTCGCCTACAATAATAGTTATCACGTGAGCATCGGCATGCCGCCTTACGAAGCGTTATACAGCAGAAAGTGCAAAACCCCACTGTGCTGGGATGAAATTGGTGAACGTCAACTGCTAGGACCAGAACTAGTGCAACAAACTGCCGAGGTTATCAAACTCATCAGGATAAGATTGGTAGCAGCTCAAGACTGATAGAAGAAGTATGCTGATCAACAGAGGCGAGATCGTGCATTTGACGTAGGAAGCTATGTATTCCTAAAAGTTTCTCGTTGGAAGGGGAAAATTCGTTTCGGTAAGAAGGGAAAACTAAGCCCGAGGTTTATTGGACCCTTTGAAGTGCTGCGAAAAGTTGGAAAGGTAGCTTACGAGGTAGCTCTACCTCCAGAGTTGGAAAACATTCACAATGTTTTTCATATTTCGGTGTTACGATCATATAAACCCGATTACAATCACGTGATCGAAAGTCTGAACAATTGCGATTCGAGAAAGATTTGTCTTATGAAGAGGTTCCTATCCAGATAGTCGACAGGAAAGAACAAGTGCTCAGGAATAAAGTGATACCTTTTGTGAAGGTGTTATGGAGAAACCACAATGTTGAAGAAGCAAAGTGGGAACTCGAAGAGAAAATGATGAAAGAGTACCCTGAGTTATTTGTTTAGCATGTGTCTTCGATTCTGGGGACAAAATCTTTCTAAGTAGGGAAGAATGTAACGAATGTGTTGTTTGAGTTGTGATTCTGAGGACAGAATCCTTATAAGAGGGGAATGATGTAACATTCCAGACTTTTAAAATGTAAGTTATAAATATTTATTGATTTATATAAATATTTATTGGATGTGTTTATTATTGAATAAGTAATTGTTCAATTTGATTGAGTTTATTTAGTTAGTTATTTATTTGTTAAATAATTAATGTGTTATATGAATTGAGTTATGTTATTAAGTGATTTATTTAATAAATTGTTATTAAATAAAGTGTGACAAATAACTAAGTGATAAAGAGTTATTAAAATAAATTAAAGTAATTTTAATTTAGTTTTTTGCCAAACAAGGTTTAAGTATTAATCCTTTAATTTTAAAATGGTTTGCCAAACAAAGCCTTATGGCTTTTGGATTTCTTTTGAATTTAAATTATTAATTAAATAAATAAAATATATATAATATATATTATTTTGGGTAATCGCTAAATTAATACGATCATTAGTTGAAGCGTCAATTTTATTGAATTGAAAAAGCGGCGTTGGTTTTTTTTAGTATCGTATATTGCCATTTTGGCTTACCTTAGAGTTGTCCGCTAAAAAGAAAGAAAGGAGAGAGTTCTCAGAGAGTTGAGATAGAAAAAAATACAGAGTTCTTCAAGCTTTTCTAAGGATTTAACAAGTATTCTTATCAATAAAAAGGTAGGTGTTTATAACCTTAAATTATGTTTATGTAACCATATATGCTTTTACGCCATATATCTACTGTGAATTTGATAGTCTGTGTTCTTCTACTTCACTGAGTATAAGTTTTTACAAAATTCTTATAAACTATGTTTTGGTAATTGTTATACTAGCATATATTGATAGGTGATTATATGTTTAACATGTATATAAGACTTCATTCTAATTGCGTGTTAAAGAAAGAGGAACTTGGTTTTACAGTGAAAAACATGTATGAACGTATGTTTGCAAAAGAACAAAAGTGGTATGTGATTATATAAATTGTGAACTAATACGCGAATTTAACTTTGTATATGTAAATTGGAATATATGTTTGTATGATAGTATTTGAAAAGTATTAAGTTGGTTATAATTCTTGAATTACATTCACTGCATTTTAGATATCAAGATATCAACAATGGAGTTTTAAAAGTTTGGTTTTAAAGGAAAACAGTGTTTTCAAAGAATTAGTTCTCTGATATTATTGTTTAGTTGTGTAAAATTTGTACACAAATGCTTCATAACTTTTATGTGTAATTTTCGTGAAATTATACATGTTATTGAATGTCAATGGCTGTTAAAAGTTAGACAGTAGCTTTGCTCTATTTTTCTGGTTTGGTTTTGTGAGTTTCGGCGCCCCAGCGTCAAAATTCATACTCCAGCGTCAAGATTCGCGCCTTAGCGCCAAACTTAACGCCTTGACCGGATTTTCAGACAGACAAGATCAATCATGTCGGCCTTAATGTCGAGACTTCAATATTGTAGCAGAATCCCTCATATAAGTCTCATGTATGGCCACATATGAGAATGTTTGAAACGACTTTTGTCTTGCACAAAAGTCTGATATTTTTAAAGGAATGATATATGATAAATGTTGATTATGTATTTTGGTATGATAGTATGTTAATACTATGAGTGAACATAGAATTACTAATTAACAAATATTGTTATTAGTTTTAATGGATAGAATTTGATTATACAATTTATAATCAAAGCATACGTGATGTAGAGATATAGTATGTTGTTACTGACTGATTATGTCATTTAACATATGTATATAGGATAATTGTGATTTGGATTATAAGGGTTTAATCTACGCGCAAGGTAAGTTTCTAAACCTATCTTTTTACATTAAGAAAGTTCTCTAACTTTACTTTTATAATTGGGCAAGTTTCTAAACCTATCTTTTTACATTAAGCAAGTTCTCTAACTCCATACTCTCGTTGAGTTAGTTTGTTGTGTTTAAGCAAGTTTTCTAATTCTAAAGCTTCGTTATGCAAATTTCATATGCTATAAAGTATTTCCATTAAGCAACTTCATTGTATCCAGTTATTCAGGATGATACAAGTTTCCCATCTCCACACTTTTGTTGAGATAGTTATTATGATTATGCAAGTTTTTCCTAACTCTAAACTTGTTATATTAGCATGCAAGTATCGTTATTCCGTTGAATCAGTTTATTGTTCAAGTTATTATTTGTTGTGCATGCTTGATATTAAATTCTAAGATGTAACCTTAGCTTAATGTTGTTCAAAGCAAGGTATGATGTGTTATTCAATAGTTATGCTATTAGATTATCCCTAAAGCATGAACTTAGAACGAAATGTTTATTCAGTTATGATTATTCAATAACATAGTGTTATTATCTTTTATTCAACTAATCCTTAGTTGATGTCCGTTGAACTCCAAATTACCTTGAAGTGTATCCAAACCAAACTATCTTTGGGGCGAACTTGTACTCAAAATACTAAGATGAACAACCCTATTTATATGGGTTACGCTTAGTTTTGTACTTTGCGCTAAAATGTTTGTATACAATACATGTACGAAGGCTTGATCCCCCTAAGTACCCTGAAGTCATTATAGTCGTACGACTATAAAAGTTAAAGTTGAAAGATTACTTATAACTGTGGATAAGGTTCGTGGTCATTAGACCCTCAGTTGAATGTTTATGATGTTAATAGAATTTATTGTTCAATTCTATTGAGCCCTTGAATGGGCAAGGAATGTTTCAGTTCTTTTAAGCCTCTGAATAGGCAAGGAACGTATGAGAAGTTAATAGAACTTATTGTTCAGTTCTATTAAGCCCCTGAATGGGCAAATAATGTAAAAGTTTTATTCATTGATATTTCAAGTGAGCCTTGTTTGCTCACTCTTTTTTGTAAAATCTTTTAGACTAAAGATGGAAAGTGGTGATGTACTAGCACCAAAGTAAAGGAAAGGGAAAGATGAACAAGTACTGAAGACTTGTAATAGTTTTGATAGTTTTATTATCAGACTTTGATTTAAAGATTGTAATGAAGTTTATTTAAATTTTTCGTATGAATGATTGTTTGTAAAGGTTAGATAACCTGGGAGATATTATTTTATGTAATTCCTGTATGGGCAGGTTTATTATTCAATTTTATTTATAATTGGGTAGTTTTAAATGAATGTTTTGATTACGTAAACACCAAATCTTGAAGTAATGAAGTACCAGGATTTGGAGGTGTCACAGTCTAAATACTTATATGTAATGCAACTTAATTTAGAAAACATGCCCGAGGTTTCCTTTGAAATCCTTTTACATGAATGATGCAATATAGCACATGTAAATCAACTTTGAAACTCTTACCATAAGTAACTAAGTCATGTTAACATCATTTCAAGTTCAGAAACTATATCCTATAGCATTCATGTTCATTAGCTTATTATACTAAGTTTTTCTTGAAATTTCTCTAACCACAAGGTCTAACAAGTTTAATCATGAATAAAGACACTATAAACACCATATCATGCTCATTTATATTTGAACTCAATCATGTTTATAAACCACTAAGTTCAGAACTTATAGAACATAAGTTTCCACAAGGTTTGTTTTCAAAATCTTTAAGTTTCTTTTCAAAATACATATTAAATCATGCCAATACTTTCTATTATGAGCAAAAAAATCTTATATGTCATGTATTATATCATGCATTTTCATGTTACATCAACATATTCCATCGTCGGGAGCACTATACTTGCGTATGTACTTGCTCGACGCCCTCCGATCGCCTCTGAATACGTAATAGTCATAAAGAGGACTATTTTGACCCTTTCTATGACCTCAAATTGAAAATTGTAAAGAACAGAAGTTGTAGGTCTATTTGTCCTCGTCCCGGATCATCTTGAATCACCTCAATCGGAGTTCATATGAAAATGTTATGCTTAATTTACTATAGCGAGTCGAGCAGTCCACGATTCTATCGATGTCCCCAAGAATCGCGCTAATTAATTGGCCTTAGGGCAATGTGACTACACCTTGGGAGGCAAGATCTGACCCCTCGTGCTCTGTTCTTCACGATTTTACAGACCCCTACCCCTTCCGATATTCATAACATGAGTTATACTCATCCAAATTAGTTCATTTTCGATTCTATGAGTTTGTAACTCATAAAACTACAACATACCAAATACCCAACAATTAACATAAACATTAACTAACCCAAATATGAATTTACAACTCATGTTCATACTAATTGTTCATGTTTTGACAATTTAGCGAATTCGATCGCCACGACTTCGTTTCTTAATCAATTAACATGATTCAAACTACGCCGCTTTCGTTTCTTAACATACTAACATAATCCAACATCAATTTATAGATTATCACACATATTAAACATGAAATTTTGTACTTTCTAAAGCCATATCCTATAAACATAAACACTATTTTTTAAATCTTCTACTACAAACCCAATTTCATGTATTTAATCATCAAATATCACTCACATATGTTGATTAACAGATTATAACCCACATACACATGCATATATATCAAACCAACACAACTACCAACAGAAATTTCAAAGATAAAAGTTAAGATTAGAGTAGATTATACCTTGAATCTTTGTTTGTTGGGAAGAGAATTGTTTTTCCCTTGATACTCCAATTCTCTAGCAAAATCTATAGAGAATTTCTCACAAACTCTCTCTCTCCCTTTCTCTGCTCTCTTTATATCTCTGTTAACTAGTCTTAGGCAAAGAAATAAATTGTGTAGAAATAAACTGATAACCCCTCTTTCTCACGAACATCAGTTATAAAACCCAATAAACATCAGTTAAAAATAAGCCAAAGGCCACAAGGCCTTGTTTGGTTACACACAATTCCCCCCATTCCAATTTATTTTGATAATATTATATTATATAGTTTTTATTTGTCACACCTGTAACAAATTTACATAACTTACAACAATAATTATAATAATTATAATTTTTATTATAATTCTTCTGATGATTAATAAATAATCATATATCTAATTTAATTAATAAATTAGACTTAAACATCGCTTTATATAATTTACTTATTTTCTTTAATATTAAACAACTCATTTAATTTAATTAGTTCATTAAATTAAATCTTTTAAATAAAAATTACCATTATTCAATTTCATTACTAAATTAATGCACCACAATTCATTAATTATTTATTTATCTCAATAAAAAATAAATTAAAATATTTATTTAATTCAATAAATATTTAAAACTAATTATAAAATTCATTTAATTTCTTCAATAGTCAATTTAACAATTAAACCTCACTTTCCCAATATATGAATATATATTTCTCTTCACACCAAATCATATATTTCAAAATATATAGCATGTATATATATACATACTCAAACTCAAAAAATCTCATAATAAGAATTTTAATTATTAAATTTCTATTTTAATAACTTATAAAAATTCGGGTTGTCACAATCAGGCCCTCGTGCATTCCTGGGGTTTCGAGGCTTTCTTTTCTATTGTACCACGACACTGCACATGGGGATACAGGTCGTTCTTCCACTGCCCATATTTGAACTTTGGTGCAGAGGCCTCGCCATATGAGGACTTGGCACAGGTTGACATAAAGATTTCATTTGCTAGACCTTTTGTAAGTCGTTGAGCGGCTGTGCTCCATTTTCTTGTACTTTTTACTTTTTTTTGTAGGATAAAGATGATATTTGGGGTTATGTATTTCGCAGAGATGTATATATAATGCTTTTCATTTACTGCACATATGATACATGCATTTGATGATATGGATTTGGATTTATAAATTGTGAGTTAGGATTGACTCCTGTGTGGTATTTTGATACTATTTTACAGATGAGGCCCTAGTTTTTTTTGATTAAGGATCTTCGAAGAATTTTTTCTTTCGTTTGTTCCTGTAAACTTAGGTCATTGTAATTTCTTTCAAAATTCTGCTCATTTCTTTTGATGGGAAGCTTGGTCCTGCCTTAGACTCCTTCCATTTCATTGAATTTGCAAAATGTCCCAACCCTTTCGCATTCTGTTACCAGGGATTCATATAAGAAACTTATTTTGTTGACCACGTCAAGAGTGAGCAATATCCTGCACATCAGGAGAATAACAAAATGCTTCAAAAGTTCGATGGCTCGGGCTGTCAAGATTAGTATAATCTTGTCAATGTGGCATATGAAGTTAAAGTTTATGAAATTGAATGCTTGCATTCACTAATTTTTTTATCTTATCGCTAAAGATCTTGAAATTGAATATGAAAAATGAATTTCGTGAGCAAGTTATGAATTGCTATCTTTAAGATTTATATTTTTATATTTCTATTTTTGACAAAAATTTTATTTAACAAGTTATGAAATTGCAAGAAAACTTTTAAGCATCCATGTTCATTGTTCATGAGTAAGATCAAATTCGAAGGAGTTATCTCCCTGAATATACTTCATCTTTGCTTTAGACAATGCTTTTCACAATATTAACATCATATGTCATGTGTACTATGAGTGATGCAACCCTTAGTAGGGGTTTCTCTTCTATGACTTTTAGATGATCTCATTTCCATCTTGCAAATTCTTCTTGATTCCTAAATAGTCCTTTTATATTTTTCCCTCGCTTAACTTGTCTCGTTTTCTAGGCTATTCAAGGTTACCCATTTAATGAGTTTTACACCAATAACTCCCAAACTAAACGGCTTTAGGGCACTAGGTGTACAGACACCCCTTTGGGTTTACTTGCTCGAGTAACAAAGGACACACTTCGAGACAAGTCAAGCGGTCTACTCTATTTTCTTCTTGTTTGACCATGTGCGGAGTCTGTTTTCTTAGGCTCTAAGTTACCCATGTAGCGAGTGTTAGACCGATGACTCCCAAATCAGTCGGCTTTAGAGCACCAAGTGAAAAGACACCTCTCGGGCTTAATTACTCGAGTAACACAGACCACGATTCGGATCTGCTAAGGTTTTTCCTTCTTCCCCCTTGCAATGCTTGTTTTCTTAGGCAGTAAGTTACCCATTTAGCGAGCGTTGGGCCAGTGACTCCCAAACCAGACGGCTTTAGGGTACCATGTGTAAAGACACCCTTCAGGCTTAATTACTTGAGTAACCCAGGCCACGATTCCAAACATTAAGTTGGCCACTACCTATATTCTTTTTTTTCATTAATTGCCATTGTTGTTGCCATAGTTCATACCCCACAGCTAAAAGTCAGTGCAACTGCAAAGTGCAGACATACATATGAGGTTAAGTCTGCTCCAAAAAGCTCTTTGAACTAGGATTTTTTGTTTAACCAAAAGGTTGAATAGTATGAATTCACTAATCGTTCCCGTGATTTTTGCTCCACGAACGCTTATCAGAAGTGATCAAATTCATTACAAGTTATACAAAACTTTTACTTTTAAAACCTTTTTCTAAGATTTTAACGTAAGATTTATCTATACTTCACATGTCTATCATTGCTAATGTATGGAGATAGAAAAATAGATAAAGAGTTGAAAGAGTCATACCTTATTTGTGGATTGTTGTATTCTTAAAATAAAATTGATACGAAAAGACCATATGATCATATACCAGAATGCCAGTGAAATGATATGAGGGAAGCTCTGATGATGACGAACTATGCTGATAGTGCTGACTGGTGAATTTTTCTTTTTAGGATGGTCTATAAATGCCCCAGTTTTGAGTTGTCGCTTCCAATATTGCCCCTAGTCTTATTTGTCAACAGGGTAGTCACTTCATTGTGCTTAATAGATGGTTTTGTAAGAAGACAATATCGTAAGTCTTTTACCTCATGACCCACATGGTGATTGGGTAGAGGTTAGCTTTGACGTCTAGGTACCCCAATCCTTGCTTCTAACTTGTAGGTGTACTTGGGTTTGATGACCTTTTTTTTGGATTTGATGAAGGTTTGGGTTTGAGGGTGTCAACTCTTTAAAGGTCCTTAGAGGGGCCATTAGAGAGTTTCTTGTATCGTTGAATTTGATGTTTGTTGTAATCTTCTCTATATTTACATTTTTCATCTCCTTGATTTGCATCTGTATTTGTTGATTATCATATCTTATCGCTCTGGCTTTGATGATTGATGTTGAGAGGCCTTCAGATTCCACTAAAATTGGACCCAAGAGCTTGTTTTGGTTTATGATGTGATTATTTAACTTATTCTGGTTCGATCAGTAAGGCTTGATTTTTGGATTTTACCTTGGGGACCAAGTCATTAGGTATAAGATAGAACAAGTTCTCTCGCATTTTAAGGGTTGATGAGTTGTGGGGTTTTTCTTGGGTGTAATCTTTTTAGGTATGATTTAGTGTCTTGAGACTAGTATTTAGGTTGATGTTTAAGTTGATAGGTAAAGTGTTTGGTTTTTTTCATTTAAGGGTTAAACCACACCATAGATGGCTGTCTACGTAGTTGGAGGGAGAACATGTCTTTCGTAATTCAGGCAAAGGATATGTGACTAATTTTTGATTTTTTTACAAAACTAATTTAATACATCAGCTAGCAGATTAAGATATGTAACATGCCTCGAATTCCTTGTCTCTTGAGGTTCCAAATCCTTTGTTAGGGACATTTACTGACTTGAAGTGGATTTGGATTTCCTCATTCGTCAGTATGGCATCCTCCATTACCTTTATGATGTTTATTTCTTGATTTCCATTAGGGTCGCAATCTTTCATATTCACTCGGTTGATGATTGGGGGTTTGACTATTATTGACATAAGGCGCCTCTTTTTTCATTCCCGTCCATCCTAAGTTTCAAAACTTTCTTCTTCGTAACTTGCCCCATTTTCGCGGCTTTGTTGATTGATGGATTAAAACTTCCCTATAATTGGTGCTACTGAACTCAAATTCTTATGGTTAACGCTGCCGATCACTTCGACTTCTTTCATTCTTAGATTCAAACCATCTTTTATTATCTCGTCTCCTTCCGGCTTTTCCCGAGTAGACCTACTGGGAGTTGGATCTTTGACTTGAGTTGCAGGCACTATCACAATTTCCCCTACTTTGATCAAATCTTTCACTAAGTGTTTAAGTGACCAGCATTGCTCTATTGAATGCTCCGGTCCTCTCGAATGATAAGCACAGTGTTGTGAGGGGTTGTAATTTCGTGCCCCTATTCCAATTGGAAGGAGAAGGTCTGAAAGTTTCTTTTGTTCTGTTAACTTCATCAAGACTTCTTCCATGGACTCTGTAATTGTGGGGAATTTTATCTCTGAACTTTCCTTTATGTTTATTTCTCCTTGATTTTTAGGGTCACACAGGTCGTACTTTTCTGGGGATCTCATCATTATTGCTCCCATATAGAATTATTGGAGTGTTTCCTTTCATTTATCAGAAGCTTCTTTTCTTGTTGCATGGATGGGTATCGACAATGATCTTTTCATTCAACGCTCCCATACCCTTTACTTTTGCAACTCGAATTTTCCCATCCACCCTACCTCTTGTTATATGATAATTTTGTCAAACGTTATATCTTTCATGGACAAGATATCTTCGTAATAAGGATATTCATGTGTTTCAACAAATATTTTTACCATTTCTTGTTCCTCTAGGGACGGAATTGCTCGATCTGCTAATGACCTCCACCTTCGGGCATAGTCCTTGAAATATTCATCTATTTCTTTAGCCATCCTCATCAGCTTGCAATGATATGGTGGCATTGTATCTAGTAACTATACTAGGATAAAAAGGCATGTGAAAGCTCTTCCGATGTGTTAATCTTTGATTTATCCAACGTAACAAACCAGGTTGTTACATTGTCAATGAAACTTCTCCAAAACACTTGCACGCGATAGACTTCATCCTCAGCTTGCACTTCTAGTTGTCTCAGGTATATCTTTAGATGAATATAACGATCGCGGATACCGATATATTTCACGAAATATATTTTTGAATATTATGGTGTGGATTTGAAATAATGTTATAGTTGTGGGTAATATTTATAAATTTTGCAAAGTAAGCAAGTTGTAATAAAATATTCGATTGGTCGGGGAATATTCGTTTTAACAGGGAATATTTGTACGACGACACAATCATTAGTGGACCCCACAATGGAAGTATTGTCATAGTTAGAAAATGACAGAAATATCATTTTATAAAAATAATGGCAAAAGTTTTACAGTTAAACTGTTGAACTACCTGGTGGTAAATGTAAGACCCCAACTTTTATGAATAAAGATTAATTTTTTTTGAAATATATTTTTGAATATTATGGTGTGGATTTGATATAATGTTGTAGTTGTGGGTATTATTTAAAATTTTGCAAAGTAAGCAAGTGGTTATATAATAATTGATTGGTCGGGGAATATTTGTTTTAACAGGAAATATTCGTATGATGACACAATCATTGGTGGACCCAATAACAAAAGTATTGTCGTTGTTAGAAAACGACAAAATTATTTTTTTATAAAAATAACGGCGAAAGTTTTACCATTAAACTGTTGAACTACACAGTGGTAAAAAATACGATGTCTGGCGTGGTTGCATAGTAGCACACGATATTGATTATTGATGCTTACGTGAGAAGTCACTCAGTTATACTCAATTATTGCTACAATAATTCCTGCATAATATCTCTCATATTATTGATTCAATTATTGTTACTGTATCAATATTTATTATTATTAAATCAATAATTGAGACGATAAAGTTATTCATATTATTATTTGTAATATTGACAATGTATAGAAAGTTCTGTCGATAAGAGGTTTGGTCACCTAATTGCGCACGAATAGGGAGAAATCCTTATCGGAAAGTCCCCTCTTTCCTGGGAATGATCTGGTTGTTAAATATTGTGAGTTATAATATTAATGATGAATAAGTTCGTGTTGATTAAAGATGAAATTGATATTTCCATTATGTTGGTATTATTAGTGTTAGTGGAAATCGACATTTATTTCGATAATAATTGATTTCTGGAGGTTATAGTGACTAATCGGGTAATTAATCGGATAAATGAGAAATTAATTGCTATTAATTCACATGCTTATAACTATTTATTCACATGTGTGTACTATTGATTCACATGCATGTACTATTAGGGGAGGTGGTGCAAGATTGATAATACTTGCATGACTAAATTAAAAATGAAGGTATAGATGAAGGTACTATAATGTAACTATTTTTTTCACATGTATAGAACTATTAATTCGCATGAAGTACTATTAGGGGAGGTGGTGCAAGTTTGATAATACTTGCAGGACTAAATTAAAAATGAAGGTATTATACTGTAATATTTCGAGCCACAAAACGTATAATTATCAAAACTATATTTTTCTATAAATAGAAGCTCATTCTTCTTTCATTCCCACCAATTCACTAAGACTCACAAGAGCAATTATTGAGAGAGAAGCTATAGAAAGAGAAGCTATAGAGAGAAAGAAGAAGAGAAGTCTGCAACCTCACTATTCCAGTATCCAGTCTTCTTCTGAGGTAAGGTATATTATTTTGTTCAGTATTCATAGGAATAATATTTTCTTCCATACTCTGTAGTATGTGAGTAATATTATTTCATCTCGTATTCCTGATTATAACCTCGTTGTGTTAAAGTATTGCTTCTATACTCCGTGAAATTAGTAGAATATCCTAGAAATTTGCGCTTTATCTAGTATCATTTCACAAGGATATTTTCTGCACATTTTTGTTAAATTTTAAGCTTTTCATGCCGGAGTACTGTCTATGAGTACTATTCATTTATACGATACTATTCACAAAGTATTATTCACGGGGTATAATTCCTGAAGTACTATTCACCCGGAGTACTATTCATGACAAAAAAATTGATTTCTTTTTGGTCCAAATCATTTTTGATATAATATCATTCTTCAATTTTACTTCACAAAGTAGTATCATGTTGACAATTTGAACATTATTAAATTCTGGATAAATTAAATTATAAATATTTAAAAATTTATCATTTGCTTTCTTTTATTTGAATTCTTATATCATTGTCATCATCCTCATGCTTATATTGTGATGAAAGTTATCTTTGGCTTACGTGCATAGATGGACTATTGATTGGTATGATTATGACCAGGTATCATTCGGTATAATCATTACCCGTAATGTTACAAATGATGTGGTAAAAGTCCTCATTGGCCTGTAGTGCATTGATGGACAGTTATTGGTATGATTATGACCAGGGATTATCTGGTATAATCATGACCATTAAAGATTACATGAATATCCTTGGCCCATAGTGCAGGGATGATTCGATGATGTGGTTTATTTATTAAGCTGAGTCTCAGCGATAAAGTTGATGAAAAACATTTTAAATCATAGATGATAGTAGATATCATGCTCTACTTGACTCTTCTAATGGATTGCTTATTCTGCTGTAGTTAAACTTGTTGTTTATTAGTTTAACACTGTTGAAGGCTAACGATAATTTATTCTGCATTATCTTAGTCATAATATTTCTTATTGGGCTAGTTGAGCTCACCCTTTTGCTTTCATTGTTCTCTTCAGGAAATGAGAACGTAGTCGGGACTAGTCGGGGAACAGAGTGACGGTCCGAGATGGTGGCTATAGTAGTCCTCACTATTTTATGAAATAGTGTGATAATAAATATAATGAGGACTTCATTTGAGTTTGAATACTGTCTATGAGACAATATTCGTATAAAAACTCTAAGCTACGATGTTGTCGTATTGTATAAAAGAAGTTTGTATTTGGTTTATGTACCAGTGTATTTGGTGACTCGGAATGGGTGATGTATACCTATTTTGGGGGCATCACAGTTGGTATCAAAGCTTAGGGATATGATCCCTAGCTGAGATGTGAGACTAGAACTAGGAGGGGAGAGACGGGAAATTCCTTCGCTATTATGACCTACTTGAGTTTTTTTTGTTATTTAATTGGTTGGTTAGAGTATAAGGATAATATATGGCATGTCAATTAACCCTTATTTTGTGGCAGTATTTGAAAATAGTATCTAAAAATGTTGAGATAAGCAATGAAGCACATGAGACCATTGAGTCACCAACTATCAATACCCAAGATAATGTGCATCAGAAAGGAAATAATCCTCAGGTAAACAACAACACCGACCAGATGATGAACGATGGGATATTCATAGGCTTTATGCAATTCATGTAACATCAGGAGAGAGAGACTCATGTTCAAAATACAGGTGGAGACACTGGCAACTCTTGAATGGTCACCGCTAAGCAGTTCAAGGAGCTGGGAGCACCAGAGTTTTTGGTAGCTACCAAACCACTTAAGGCGGAGGCATGGATAAAGCAGATCACCAAGATATTTTATGTCTTGGGATGCTCTGAGGCGTAAAAGGTTCCCTTTGCTACCTTAATGTTGCGAGGAAAGGAAGATAACTGTAGGGAATCTTTAAAGCGTACTCGACCTGCCGTACTGAAGATGTCTTGGGAGAAGTTTCAAGAACTGTTCAACAACAAGTACTTTCCCGAAAGTATTCATCCCATGAAGGAGGTAAAGTTTATCAAGCTGGAGCAAAACAATATGACCATGTCACAGTACGAAGCTAAGTTGTCGAGTTGTCCCGGTTTACGTCCCACTTGGTTGATAATGAGGAAAGAATGATGCGGATGTTTCTAAGAGATTTGAAACCTGAGATACGTCAATACCTAATTTCTCATAAACTGTGTTTGTATTCAGATGTTGTAAATAGGGCTCAGTTATTGGAGCGCGATAATGTGTCAACCAAACCAAGAGAGAGCAACCAGCAAATCGATAATACTAGTTGTAGCAGTCATCGAAGCGGTGACAACAAACGTGAAGGGAATCAACATACCAGAAATGGTAACCACTTCGGTGGTAATCATGTTCAAGACAATAGGAGTGGAAATTTCAAGAAGAGGAGATTCAATAATGATGGAAAGACGTCAACACCAACACCTGTTGTTAAGGAAAGAGAATGACCACCAGTCGTATGTTACAAATACGGAGCGGAGGGACACATCAGTCCAAACTATACGGAGCAGTCCAAAGCATGTTACAATTATGGAAGAGAATTTCACCTAGCCCAATTTTGTCGTGCACCAAAGTCAAGTCCAGCTGGGATGGAGGCATCAAAGGTCGTCCCAGATAAGACAAAACTGGTAGTTCAAGGGAGAGCATTTGTCGTAACCTCACAAAAAGTGAGAAATCCGAACGAGGTGATCACGAGTAAGCTAATCATAAACTCTAGCGAAGTCTATACCTTATTTGATACCGATTCTACCCATTCTTTTATTTCTCCTACTTGCGTTCAACGTTTAAATTTAACTCCAGACAAATTAGACTTTGACTTATCTATTGAAACTCCGTTGGGAGAAACCTTCATTACATCCACTATTTATAAGTCTTGTTTAGTTCAAATCCGTACCCTCACATTACTTGTCGAACATATTTCCTTAAAAATACTTCCATTTGATGTGATTTTAGGGATAGATTGGTTAACTACTCATCATGCAAAAATTGATTGTTTTCGTAAAGGTTGTTAGCTTTCATATTCCTAACCAACCTATTATGCGAATTCAAGCAACCAAACCACTAAAGTCAATCACTATCATAACAAGCCATAAAGCTATTCGTTTATTAAAAAATGGATGTCAAGCTTTCTTAGTCCATGTCACAGATTTAAACCAAAATACGTCAAATTTGAATGATATTTCTATTGTTAATAAATTTCCTGACGTATTCCCCGAAGAACTTCCTGGCCTACCCCCGGAGCGTGAAATCGAGTTTGGTATCGACCTTGAACCCGGTACAAAACCCATTTCCAAAGCCCCATATCGAATGACTCCTATTAAACTTCAAGAGTTAAAGACCCAAATGCAGGAATTATTAGACATCGGTTTCATTCGTCCTAGTACGTCTCCTTGGGGTGCTCCTGTTCTATTCGTAAAGAAAAAAGATAGAAGTATGCAACTTTGTATTGACTATCGGGAGTTGAATCATGTCAGCATCAAAAATAGGTATCTGCTGCCTCGCATTGATGACCAGTTGCAAGGCGCCAAATTCTTTTCAAAGATCGATCTTCGTTCTGGATATCATCAGTTGAAGATTAAAACTGATGATATTTTAAAGACTGCTTTCAGAACTCGATATGGACATTATGAATTCCTAATCATGTCTTTTGGATTTACTAATGCTCATCTGCTGCTGTAACACCCGAGAAAATTAGATTTTTAGATGAATTAAATTTTTTATTTGAGTATGTGGATTAAATGAATTTAAGTGACTATTTATGTGAGTAAGCTATTTGAAGGTCGTTTTATGACCTAGAATGTGTGGATGTGGTTAGTATTCTGGCTATGTGCTAGGATTAATTATTTTAAATTACCAAGACAAAAATAAATGTGTTCCAAAAAATTTCCATAAAAACACTATTCATCCGATTCTGCTCGGAGATTAGGTTTGAAATTCTGAGAAACACGTAATGATAGAATATGAAGACGTAATGAAATATTCAATAATATTTCAGTTATGGCAAACAAAGTTTTCGCCTGCGGACTTAAAACCTAAGGGTTAGTGAAAGTGATTTCCGAGAAGGAAATGTAATGCGTATAATGATTAGGATTATTATACGTACGATATACGAGTATAATACTATTTAGAATACGAGTATAGTATGAAGAATATTTTGATGTATAATAGGAATATCGTATGAATACTAAACGAAGAGAATATGTGAGTTATACGCGTAGAATACGATTAGTCTTAATGGACTTTGAGATTAAAGACTTTGTTGAATCCAATTGGACTTGGATTATATCAAGCCCAATGAATTGTGTAAAAAAACCCAAGTTAAGGCCCAATGTTATGTTAAGTCAAGCCCGATCCAAGGAACCAAACCGCTGATCAAACCAGCGGGTCACCGGATGGGTAAAACCCAAGGGCCAACCCATGGGGAAACCCATGGGCATGTGGGCCAGTCACTTGGCCACCAAGTAAAGTGATTACTTGGTGGCTAATTTGTTGTGGAGGTGGGGATAATAAGGAGGTGACCAATGGACCATTTTCTCCTCCATTTGGTTTGCCTATAAAAGAGAGCTTAGGTTGGTCATTTTATGTTTTACAAACTTTGTCCAACATATATTGAGAGAGAGAAAGAGCTAGAAACAAGTAATCAAGCTACTTCAAAGCAAACCATACACGTTTAGTCAAGAACACAAAGAATGAAAAGGTAATGTTTCGTAAACGTTAGTCTTCGACCTTTTCGATTTATTTTTTTAGAGAATCATAGATTGGTGGAGCATGTCTCTTCTAGAGGGATAAGGATGGCTATTAATGATTAAAAGATTGATAAGTCATATTTAAGTAGAAATCGTAAGTGATTACGTAAGTGTAAACCGAAGAAAACGTTTGAACGTTAATTTGGTTGTTGATGGACAAATTGAAAACCATAATTAATAGGGTATGTGCATATTTCTTGGTTAGGATGTAGATGATGAATCAATTGAGTTGTTCCATTTGATTTGGCGTATAGAACACAAGTAATGAAGTTATTGAGAGTTTTGCAAAATTAGACGTTAAAAGTTGAAAACGTAGAAATCTCGGATTGGTAGTCGAAAGTTGCCATTTAACTTGGAAACTTTTTTTTTAATGGCAACACGTGAGATAAGGTATTCAAGAGTCGTGGAGTCAAGAATCGTCGAATTCTGACTTAGAACGAAGAAAACGAGCTATGAACGCTCACGAACGATAAACAAACGCTCGATAATGAACTAAAAGTTGAATATCAAGTTAACGGATTTGAAAATGGAAAATTATTGCATGAACACTTAGAGTATGTAATTTGTGAGCTAATGGCTTTTGAATTAACCAATTCGAATGTAAAACGAATAAGTTATGAGCCTGGGAAGTTCGTAGAAAAACCAAACTATCAAAACCAACTAAGGCTCAGGGGGTGGCATACACAGTACATGCCCGACCCAATTAATAATGGTCGCATAGCCATAACTTAAACCGAACTTGACCAACATTAGTTAGTTAATATGCGATGATGCCAATGTGTGCTAGAGTGCTGTGCATTGCATATTTCATTAGTGGGATTTTGTTGACTAAGTTAGTTTTCTAATTCCAATTAATTGTAAACCAATAATGGGATATGAATGTACTTAATGTACATGGTAAAAACTACTTTTAAAATCACTTATTTAGTAATGATTTTAGGAATATAAATGTTGTTAATAGAGATTAAACAAGAACATAAAGAGCAAGAAAGTAAATTGGATTCGACATTGGTACTTCACCAATGATGATCGAGATTCGGTTAATAACGTCAGAATGTTAACAAGCCGTAATGAAGGATAATAAGTATAATTGACATTTATTAATAAAATAAATTCAAGTAAGACATAGAACAGAAAGAAGTTGGTTAAAGTAATAAAGTTAGTTTGTTTAATAGCTAATTATAGTGTGCTATGTGAATATATCATGTAGATTCTGTAAAGACTGAGAACTATTGAATATTATATTCGAAGACGCTTGAAGGCAAGTTTTCTTAACGCTTGTCTAACCTCCGTGTTAGTCAAGTTTTCTGTGATTCATGTTCTGAAATGCATGAATTATTTTACGAAAGGGTATATGCCAAATTTAACTCGGCTAGACTATTATTAAGAGTTAGATTGATTTGTTTACAAGTCTTTTGATATAGAACTATTAACATTATCCTACGCCAAGTATTTGGTACAGATTCAAGGTAAGTTTGTATATAAATAAACAAATGTATTTTTATCGATTATTCGATGGGTACGTGAGGTTGCCAAAACTTAAACGTAAATACGTTTAACGGATGAGTGTTGGTCAACATAGAGTACTATAGACTGATCACCTAGAAGTGCTTGTAAAAAATATCGGATGTACGACCTTAGTGTCGGTATGTCCTTTTCATATATGAAAACGAAACGAGTATATGTTCATGGTCTTTCGACCGCTTCAGAATTCCTCAGCTATTATATATACTTTGGAATTGTTGTTATGAAATGAGAAGTACTAGTCAATGTTTCATAGTACTTCATAGCTATTTGTTCAGTTATGGAAGATAATCATATAATTCTCAATGTGGTATTTATATTATCCTTTGTTATACTTGTTGAGCTAGTTATGCTCACTTCTTGCTTGAATTATATGATTGCAGCTAAGGCCGAATGAACTGAGGGTTCTAAGAAAGATAAAGGCAAGGCTAAGATGGATAGTTAATTATCCTGTAATAGACTAGTATGTTTGTATGTAATATACTTATGAATAATGAGAATGTATTCGGTTTCTGAACTTGGGAGAGGATTTATTACTATTATAATAGGAATATAGTAAATACAATCATTTTGCTATTGTTTCAATGGAATGACTGTATAAATTGTAGTACCGTGTAGCACCATCTGTCGAGTTAGAAGATATCCGGATTTGGGGGCGTCACATGTTGGTATCAAAGTATTAGGCTATAAAACTTAAGGGGGGGAAAGAACCTTAGGGTAATAACCTTGTTATGGAAGGAAAAGTCCGAAGGAAGTAAACTCGAGTCGAATGAGTTAATAAGGTATTGAGGAAACTCAGTACCGAAAGATTTAAAAGATGGAAATTAACCCTAAATAAATTAAATGTGATTTGTGCTTATATTATTGTGTATTATGTACTAATCAACATGTTATGTGTTATTGTAGATGTCGATCGATAGCTTGATGAATAGAGATATACACGTGGTGAGTGAAGAGTCCGTGAACAGAGTAGAGCCTGTACCTATGCCTGTAGCGGAAGTACCATTAGTGATTCTAGAAGAATCGGAGCCAGAGGAGTATTTTTCTGAGGAGGACTATTCCGAGGGAACCATGGGATTGGCATCATACCTTGATATGATGATAGATGTGGAGGATGATATGGAGGTAACATCAGTTAATACGGCGATGCCTGCACTAGAGCCAACACCTATAGATACAATGAGGGCATTGTATCTCTCGGTGCTTGATCGTAACGTGCAACTGCACAATATTGTGCAGAACCAGAAGGAGGAGATTAATGATCTCTATGAGGCCAAGGAGTCTGCAGAATCAAACTTTGAGTCAGAGCATGATGAGAAGGTGCTCATGATAGATAAGGCTAGGGATTATAAGAACGACCAGAAGAGATTCGTAAGAAACTAGTTTAAAAAGACCAGAAGATAGCACAGATGTCATAAATCAATGACAGTGCGCATGAGGATTTCAAGCTGAAAGTAGCTTGTTATTCCATTGAGTCGGGACAAACTCGACATACTATAAATCGGGATATTGTGTCGATTCTAGCGAATGAGAAACATGAGAATTTTGTTATGCAGTATTAGGAGTTAGAACGGTAAATACTTTTGTGTAGTGACGTAAAACCCTCTTTTGTATAGTTAAAGGGTAGTCTTTTTGTAAATCCCAATTTTTGTGGAAGTCAATCGCGGGATAGAAATGTAATAGCTTTTGGCTATGGAAAGCAAATTGTAAATAGTTTCGACTAAGAAGAAGTATATGAATATAATGAAGTTTTTATTAAATGTGCTTTGTTGTGTATGAGTTATTGGTTGGAAAATAATAATTAAGTAAGCAAATAAGTAATAATGAAATTTTATTTATTTAATCAGAAAATGCCGCCAAGAAGAAGACAACGTAATCAGGAGGCGGAATCACATAACGATAATCAAGGGGGTCAGAATATCCCTATGCAAGAGTTCGTTAATTTATTAACATCTGCATTTAACCAAACTGGGGGTAGAGCACCCACAGGGCCTAGGGTAGCCATAACGACTACCTTTAAGGTATTCAAAAGTGTAGGTCATGCCTGAGTTTAAAGGAACGATGGACCCAATAGAGGCCCAGACTTGGGTAAAAGAAATAAAAAAGGAGTTTATTATTACAAACGTAGCTGAGGCACAAAAGACTTCTTTTGCGACTTACATGATGAAGGGGGAAGCTAACTTCTGGTGGGAGGCTCACCAGGGTGGGGCTAGAACTGATGCGGTTACGTCGGAACAGTTCAAGAAGGTATACTTCGAGAACTACTTTCCTACTAGCATGCAAGGGAGGATGCAGATTAAGTTCCTATAACTTAAGTAAGGGGACATGACGGCTCCCCAGTACGCGGCCAAATTCAATGAATTGGCAAGGTTTGATCCACACCAAGTGGACACTGAAGAGAGGAAGGCTCATACGTTTGAGCAGGGCTTGAAACCCTGGCTCTATAGTAGGATTTTGGTATTTCAAAGTGCTTCCTATGGGACCATTCTGGAAAAGGCAATTATAGTAGAGGGTGGTAGTGAGGCGTTGACCCAATACCACAAAGAGAGAAAGAATAAGAGTAAGGGAGAGGGAGGAAACAAGGCAGAGGGTGCCAGTGGTGGTGACAATATGCCAAAAAGGAAGAGTTTTAGCTCTGGGAATACTGGGGTGAAAAAAGGTGATCCTAAACGTAGGATGGAGGCATGTAAGACATGCGAAAAATACTCATTTGGGAGTCTGTCTGAAGGGAAAATCAGTTTGTTATAACTGTGGACAGGAGGGACATATATCACCCAACTGTCCTAATCCTAAGAAAAACCATGGTTGTTTTGTTTGTGGGTCAATGGACCACATGGCAAGAAATTTCCCGAAGAAGGGGTCTGACGGTAGTAAGGGTTCTGTAAGTGGTAAGTTAGCCATTACTGGACCAACACCATCGTTGGGTAGACCCTCAGCCCAAACTTTTAATATAACTGTCCAAGATGCGGTTGCATCAGCGGATGTAGTAACAGGTATCATTCCAGTCAAAAAAATAAATGCTTATGTGTTATTTGACTCGGGTGCTACTTGTTCTTTTATAGCATGTGGATTTGCTAAGAAACTAGGTTTAAACCCTGAAAAGCTAGAAATACCTTTAGACGTTAAGGTAGCAAACGAAGAGATAATTCCCATTGAACACATTCATAAGAATTGTTTCGTAGATATTAGAGGTAACAGATTATCAGTAGACCTTTTACCGATAAGATTGAGAGAATTCGATGTAATTCTCGGTATGGATTGATTAATTAACCATATAGCAATAATAGATTGTCATAGAAACAGTGTAAACCTATGACTTTCTTAGAAACTCGAGGTGGTGTTTTACGGTAATAAATCACCGGGACGCTCTTGTTGTCTAACCATGACACAAGCTAGGAAGATATTGAAAAGGGGTGTAAGGGTTACCTGTGCCATGTTGTAGATACCCAGAGAGTGGGAGCATCATTGGAACAGATACCGGTAGTTTAAGAGTTCGTGGATGTATTTTCGGAGGAGTTACTAGGTATTTCGCCAGATAGGGAGGTCGAATTTGTGATTGATTTTTTGCCGGGTATGACACCAGTTTCAAGGGCACCATATAGGATGGCGCCAGTAGAGATGAAGGAGTTAATGGTTCAACTAAAGGAACTATTAGATAGGAAGTACATTCAAATGAGTGTGTCTCCGTGGGGAGCACCGGTATTGTTTGTAAAGAAGAAGGATGGGTCGTTACAACTTTGTATAGACTATCGATAGTTGAACAAGTTAACGATTAAGAATAAATACCCATTGCCCATGATCAATGATCTATTTGATCAGTTAAAAGGGGAAAAGTATTTTTTTAAGATAAATTTGCATACAGGGTATCATCAACTGAAAGTAAGGAAGGAGGATGTATCTAAGATGGCGTTCAGAACTCGGTATGGTCATTACGAATTTCTGGTTATGTCGTTTGGGTTGATGAATGCGCAAGCCGCATTCATGGATATGATGAACAGAGTGTTTAAACAGTATTTGGACAAGTTCGTTGTAGTGCTTATTGATGATATTCTAGTCTATTCTAAGACGCCAGAAGATCATGCTGAACATTTAAGAATAGTGTTGGAAACACTACGGAGGGAGAAGTTGTATGCGAAATTCACTAAGTGTGAATTTTGGCTTGAACAAGTGCAGTTTTTAGGACATGTTATAGATAAAGATGGCATATCCATAGATCCAGCAAAAGTGGAAGCAATGAATGAGTGGGAGCAACCAAAAATGCCATCCGAGGTTTGAAGTTTTCTGGGGTTTGCGGGATATTATAGAAGGTTCATTCAGGACTTTTCGAAAATAGCTACTCCGTTGACAAATTTGACGAGGAAGTCAGTAAAGTATGTGTGGACAGAAAAGTGTGAGAATAGTTTTCAAGAACTAAAAAGGAGGTTAAGTGAGGCACCTGTATTATCCTTACCAGATGATACGGGGAATTTTGTAGTTTATAGCGATGCTTCGCATAGAGGACTTGATTGCGTGCTCATACAACATGACAAGGTCATTGCGTACGCGTCATTTCAGTTAAAGGATTATGAGAAGGCCTATCCTATTCATGACCTAGAATTGGCAGCTGTAGTTTTTGCTTTAAAAATATGGAGACATTATTTATACGGGGAGAAGTGTGAGATATATACGGACCATAAAAGTCCAAAATATATCTTCACACAGAAGGAATTGAATATGAGGTAGAGAAGGTGGTTAGAGTTAATAAAAGATTATGACTGTGATATCTTATATCATCCGGGGAAGGAAAATGTAGTAGCTAACGCGTTAAGTCGAAAGGGTAGGGAAAAGCTATCAATGTTAACGACTCAAAATAAGTTAATAACGGAGATGGCAAGAATGGACTTAGAAGTTAAGTTACCAAGTGATGTGGTAGAGATGTTATTCTCAATGGAGACTCGACCAACGATAGTGGAACGGGTTAAGGAAGTGCAAATAGGTAATGAAGAATGCGAGCGAATGAAAAATATAATGAAAGATGAAGTGAAGACTAAGTATAACCTTGATAAAGAAGGATTACTTAGTTTTGAAGGAAGAATTTGGGATCCAAATAATTCTGATTTAAAAGAAGAGATTATGCGTGAGGCCCATAGTTCGAAGTAGTCGATACATCCTGGTAGTACTAAGATATATCCAGACCTTCGTTAGAACTTTTGGTGGCCAATCATGAAGAGAGAAATATAAGAATATGTTAGTAAGTGCTTAACTTGTCAAAACGTTAAGGCTGAAAACCAACGACCGAGTGGATTATTACAATCACTAGAAATTCCGAATTGAAAATGGGAGCATATCACGATGGATTTTGTGGTGGGACTTCCAATGACGAGGAAGGGTTACGACGCTATTTGGGTAATAGTGGATCGGTTGACAAAATTGGCTCACTTTCTACCAATAGGAGTTAGGTATAACCTAGAGAAGTTAGCTAAGCTTTATGTCAAGGAAATTATTTCAAGGCATGGAGTACCCGTTTTGATTGTGTCAGATCGTGATCCACGATTCACGTCGAACTTTTGGAGGAGTTTGCAAGAACAACTAAGAACACAATTGAGGTTGAGTACGGCGTATCATCCTCAGACGGATGGACAAAGTGAACAGTCAATTCAAATACTAGAAGATATGTTAAGATCTTACGTTATGGATTTCAAGGGAAGTTGGGACGAACATCTGCCTTTGGTGGAATTCACTTACAATTGATAGTTGAGTATAAGCACGTATGCCTTACTAAGCGTTGTATGGGAGGAAGTGCGGACACCACTTTCTTTGAGATGAAGTAGGTGAGCGTCGAATGTTGGGACTGAGATGGACAAATGGTGAACATGGTTAAGCTAATATGAACTTCAAATACTCAAGAAGATAAGAATATGTAGATCCTCATCGTGAGAAGAGAGAGTTTTAGTGGATGTCTTTTGAAAGTATCACCTTGGAAAGGAAGATACATTTTGAAAAGAAAGGGAAGTTAAGTCCAAGGTTTGTAGGACCTTTTGAAATTTTAAGAAGGGTAGGAGAGGTAGCTTATGAAGTAGCCTTACCTCTAGAGATGGAAAGAATACACAATGTGTTTCACGTTTCAGTGTTTCTTTCTTATAAACCGGACTACAAGCACGTAATAGAGTATGAATCTATTCAAGTAGAAAAAGACTTAATGTATAAAGAAATTCCGACTCAGATTGTTGATAGGAAGGAACAAGTCTTGAGAAATAAGATAATACCTTCAGTAAATGTAATTTGGAGTAACCACGATGCTGAAGAAGCAACGTGGGAGCTTAGGAGTAAAATGAAGGAAAAGTTTCCTCATTTTTTATGTAATTGTAGCGAGATTCTGGGGACAGAATCCTTATAAGGGAGGGAGAATGTAATGCCCGAGAAAATCAGATTTTTAAATGAATTAAATTTTTATTTGAGTATGTGGATTAAATGAATTTAAGTGATTATTTATGTGAGTAAGCTATTTGAAGGTCATTCTATGACCTAGAATGTGTGGATATTATTATGGCTATGTGCTAGGATTAATTATTTTGAATTACCAAGACGAAAATAAATGTTTTCCGAGAAATTTCCATAAAAATACTATTCATCCGATTCTGCTAGGAGATTAGGTTTGAAATTCTGAGAAACGCGTAATGATAGAATATGAAGACGTAATGGAATATTCAATAATATTTCAGTTATGGCAAACGAAGTTTTCGCCTACGGACTTAAAACCTAAGGGTTAGTGAAAGTGATTTCCGAGAAGGAAATGTAATGCATACATGGTTAGGATTATTATACGTACGATATACGAGTATGATACTTGTTAGAATACGAGTATAGTTTGAAGAATATTTTGTTGTATAATACGAATATCGTATGAATACTAAACGAAGAGAATACGTGAGTTATATGTGTAGAATACGATTAGTCTTAATGGACTTTGAGATTAAGGACTTTGTAGAATCCAATTGGACTTGGATTATATCAAGCCCAATGAATTGTGTAAGCAAGCCCAAGTTAAGGCCCAATGTTAAGTTAAGTCAAGCCCGATCCAAGGAACCAAACTGCGGATCAAACCGGCAGGTCACCGGATGGGTAAAACCCATGGGGAAACCTCTGGGGAGACCCACGGGCATATAGGCCGTCCACTTGGCCACCAAGTAAAGTGATTACTTGGTGGCTAAGTTGTTGTGGAGGTGGGAATAATAAGGAGGTGGACAATGGACCATTTTGCCCTCCATTTGGTTTGCCTATAAAAGAAAGCTTAGGTTGGTCATTTTATGTTTTACAAACTTTGTCCAACATATATTGAGAGAGAAAGAGCTAGAAACAAGTAATCAAGCTACTTCAAAGCAAACCATACACGTTTAGTCAAGAACACGAATAACGAAAATATAATGTTTCGTAAATCTCAGTCTTCGACCTTTTCGATTTATTTTTTTAGAGAATCGTAGATTGGTGGAGCATGTCTCTTCCGGAGGGATAAGGATGGCTATTAATGATTAAAACATTGATAACTCATATTTAAGTAGAAGTCGTAAGTGTAAACCGAAGAAACCTTTGAACGTTAATTTGGTTGTTGATGGACAAATTGAAAACCATCATTAATAAGGAATGTGCATATTGCTTGGTTAGGATGTAGATGATGAATCAATGGAGTTGTTCCATTTGATTTGGTGTATAGAACACGAGTAACGAAGCTATGGAGAATTTTAATAAATTAGACGTTAAACGTCGTAAATGTAGAAATCTCGGATTGGTAGTCGAAAGTTTCCATTTAACTTGGAAACTTTGTTTTTTAATGGCAACACATGAGATAAGGTATTCAAGAGTCGTGGACTCAAGAATGGTCGAATTCTGACTTAGAATGAAGAAAACGAGCTATGAACGCTCACGAACGATAAACGAATGCTCGATAACGAACTAAAAGTTGAATTCTGAGTTAACGGATTCAAAAATGGAAAATTATTGCATAAACACTTAGAGTATGTAATTTGTGAGCTAATGGCTTTTGAATGAGCCAATTCGGATGTAAAACAAATAAGTTATGAGCCCGGGAAGTTCGTAGAAAAACCAAACTGTCAAAACCAACTGAGGCTCAGGGGTGGCGCCACAGAGCCAACCCCAGTGTTAATGGTCGCGCCACAGCCCCAACTCCGACTTCAATCATCATTGTTGGTTATGGTATGCCTGGCCAATGGTGTGCTAGAATCAAGGCGTCAGCAAAGCCATGATGGCAGGATTTTGTTGACTAAGTTAGTTTTCTAATTCCAATTGACTGTAAACCAATAATGGGATATGAATGTACTTAATGTAGATGGTAAAGACTACTTTTTAATCACTTATTTAGTAATGATTTTAGGAATGTAAATGTTGTTAATAGAGATTAAACAAGAACATAAAGAGCAAGAAAGTAAATTGGATTCAACATTGGTACTTCACCAATGATGATCGAGATTCGGTTAATAACGTAAGATCGTTAACAAGCTGTAATGAAGGATAATAAGTCAAATTGACATTTATTAATAAAATAAATTCAAGTAAGACATAGAAGATAAAGAAGTTGGTTAAAGCAATAAAGTTAGTTTGTTTGGTAGCTAATTACAGTGTGCTATGTGAATATATCATGTAGATTCTGTAAAGACTTAGAACTGTTGAATATTATATTCGAAGACGCTTGTAGGCAAGTTTTCTTAACGCTTGTCTAACCTCTGTGTTAGCAAGTTTTCTGTGATTCATGTTCTGAAATGCATGAATTATTTTACTAAAGGGACGATGCCAGTTTTAACTCGGCTAGACTATTATTAAGAGTTAGATTGATTTGTTTACAAGTCTTTCGATATAGAACTATTAACACTATCATACGCCAAGTATTTGGTACATATTCAAGTTAAGTTTGTATATAAACAAACAAATGCATTTTCATCGATTATTCGATGGGCACACGAGATTATCAAAATGTAAACGTAAATACGTTTAACGGATGAGTGTTGATCAACATAAAGAACTATAGGCTAATCACCTAGAAGTGCTCGTAAGAAATATCGGATGTGCGGCCTTAGTGCCAGGATGTCCTTTTCATGTATGAACATGGAACGAGTATATTCATGGTTTTTCGACCGGTTTAGAATTCCTAAGCTATTATATATACTTTGGAATTGTTGTTATGAAATTAGAAGTACTAGTCAATGTTTCATAGTACTTCATAGCTATTTGTTCAGTTATGGAAGATAATCATATAATTCTCGATGTGATATTTATATTATCCTTTGTTAGACTTGCCGAGCTAGTTATGCTCACTTCTTGCTTGAATTATATGATTGCAGCTAAGGCCAAATGAACTGAGGGTTCTAAGAAAGATAAAGGCAAGGCTAAGATGGATAATTTATTATCCTGTAATAGACTAATATATTTGTATTTAATATATTTATGAATAACGAAGAATGTATTCGATTTCTAAACCTGGGAAAGGATTTATTACTATTATAATAAGAATATTGTAAATACAATTATTTTACTGTTCTTTCAATGGAATAATTGTATAAATTGTAGAACCATGTAGCACCATCTGTCGGGTTGGAAGATACCCAGATTTGGGGGCGTCACAGCTGCCTTCATGGATATGATGAACCGAGTATTCAAGGAATATTTGGATCATTTCTTGGTTATCTTTATTAATGACATCCTCATATACTCCAAAAGCCGTGAAGATCATGAGCAACACTTGAGGCTGATACTCCAAAAGCTTCGTGAAAACAAGCTTTATGCCAAGTTAAAGAAATGCGAGTTCTGTCTTGAGGAAATAGCATTCCTTGGGCACGTGATATCAAGTCACGGAATATCTATTGACCCAGCGAAGATTTAAGCAATTCAAAGATGGGAGCAACCTAAGTCAGTGATCGAAGTACGTAGCTTTCTAGGCATAGCTGGTTATTATCAGAGATTCTAGGAAGGATTTTCTCGAATCGCTACTCCATTAACTCAACTGACTCAAAAAGATACGAAATTCGGTTGGCACGAGGAATGTGACAAGAGTTTTTAAGAACTCAAGAGGAGACTCATTTCAGCACCTGTTCTGACAATACTATCTGGCTCAGAGGGATTTGTCATCTATAGTGATTCTTCAGGAAAAGGGTTAGGATGTGTTCTCATGCAACATGAGAAAGTCATAGCCTATGCCTCACAACAACTCAAAGAATATGAGAGGAATTATCCTATTCATGATCTAGAGTTGGCAGCTGTCGTTTTTGCGCTTAAGATTTGGAGGCATTACCTGTATGGAGAGAATGTAGAGATCTATACGGATCATAAAAGCCTCAAATATTTCTTCACTCAAAAGGAACTCAACATGCGGCAATGACGATGGCTTGAGCTGTTGAAAGATTACAATCATACCATTCAATACCATCTTGGAAAAGCGAACGTAGTAGCTGGCGCATTGAGTAGAAGATCATATGTGGGTACACAAAGGCCCATTTTGTATGACTTACAAAGGATGGAGATAGAGTTAAAGACTCCAGGGACCCATGTGATGATGACGAATATATAGAACCGACTTTAATCAATAAAGTTAAATTCGCTCAACTCTGGACACTGGAGGCGATGCGTATGAGGAAGAAAGCAAGAAGGTGCTATTAGGAAGCAAAAAATGATGAAGAAGGAATACTTGAGTCAACTCCGGACTTTATGTTTCTAACAATTCGACTTGAAGTATAAAATCATGGTGGAGGTATTAACACAATCGTTTACAATCCATCTTGGGAGTACCAAAACGTATCGTGATCTTCGACATACATTTTGGTGGAGAAATAAAAAGAGAGAGATAGCGGGGTTTATATCAAGGTGTCTAACTTGTCAACGAGTCAAGGCGAAGCATCAAGTGCCAAAAGGTCCATTGCAACCACTTGAAATTCCAGAATGGAAGAGGGGGCACATTACCATGGATTTCGTTACTGGTCTTCCTAAGATTTCTCAAGGCATAGATGCAATTTGGTTCATTGTTGATAGATTGACCAAGTCTGCTCATTTCTTACCGATACGAGAAACTTATACACTTGAACATCTTGCTCGTATGTACATAAACGAGATTATAAGAATTCATGGTATGCCAGTATCCATAGTTTCTGATCGAGACCCAAGATTCACTTCACGATTTTGGGTTAGTTTGTAAAAATCTATGGGCACGGATTTACGATTTAGTTCGGCATATCATCCTCAAACGGACGGGAAGTCGGAGAAGACTATTCAAACTCTTGAAGATTTACTAAGACTCTGTGTCCTTGACTTCAAAGGAAGTTGGGACAAGTTCTTACCATTGGAGGAGTTTTCCTACAACAAGAATTATCAAGAAAGTATTGGCATGGCTCCATTTGAGGTGTTGTATGCAAGAAAGTGTTGTTCTCGAGTATGCTGGGATGAGGTGGGTGAAGCAACGTTGTTGGTACCGGAGTTGGTACGTATGACTATGGAAAAGATTCAAACGATCCGACAACGTATAAAAACCTCACAAGATCGACAAAAGAGTTATGCTGATCTGCATCGAAAGGACGTGGAATTCAATATTGGAGATCATGTGTTATTACGTGTTGCTCCATGGAAAGGAGTTACGAGATTTGGAAAGAGAGGAAATCTCAATCCTCGATTCATTGGCCCATTTATAATCCTCAATCGAGTAGGAAGCGTGGCCTATAGACTCGCGCCTTACTGCGCTAAGTATGTCTCGTGTTCATAACGTTTTTCACATATCTATGTTACATAAATATGTGAAAGACCCGAACCACATTATTGAATTAGAACTGGACGAGATAGCGGAAGATTTAACGTATGAAGAGGTACCCGTTAAAATCTTGGATAAGAAGGATCATATTCTACGCTCCAAGGTTATACCTCAATTCAAAGTTTTGTGGAGAAACCATAATGTTGAGGAAATAACTTAGGAGTTAGAATCTGAAATGAAGTCAAGGTATCCTCGCCTCTTCGACATACCAGGTACGCACCCTAATTTCGAGGACGAAATTTCATAAGAATGGGAGGTTATAAGACCCCAACTTTTATGAATAAAGATTAATTTTTGTCGAAATATATTTTTGAATATTATGGTGTGGATTGATACAATGTTATAGTTGTGGGTAGTATTTACAAATTTTGCAAAGTAAGCAACTGGTTATATAATATTCGATTGGTTGGGAATATTCGTTTTAACGAGGGAATATTAAATGCATTGCCATAATCATTAAGTGGACCTCACAACGGAAGTATTGTCTTAGTTAGAAAATGACGTAATTATCTTTTTATAAAAATAACGGTGAAAGTTTTACCGTTAAAGCGTTGAACTACCCGGTGGTAAAAGTACGAGAATATGCGTGGTTGCGTAGTAGCACACGGTATTGATTATTGATGCTTACGTGAGAAGTCACTCGGTTATACTCAATTATTACTATCTGATAATTGTACGCATAATATCTCTCATATTATTGATTCAATTATTTTCACGGTATCAATATTTATTATTATTAAATCAATAATTGAGACGACAAAGTTATTCATATTATTATTTGCAATATTGACAATGTCTAGAGAGTTCTGTCGAGGAGAGGTTTGGTCACCTAATTGCGCACCAATAGGGAGAAATCCTTATCGAAAAGCCCCCTCTTTCCTGGGAATGATATGTGTAGACACTCAAAATTTGGTTTTCCTATTACTAACTATACAGGAGGACAAAAATGTCTTTTTTCACATTCTAGAGATAACCCTAGAGGACCACAACAATCAATTGCAACCCTAGAGATAGCCCCGGGAGATCCAGTTTCCAACCTCGGAGATAACCCCGGGAAATCAGTTTCCAACCCCGGAAATAACCTCGGGAAAGGCAGTTGTTCCAAACAAACCTAGTGGCCTCCTCCTTCACATTTTTTCATTCTTCCTCTACACTTTTTTATTTGAATAGCTTCTAATGTTCATGCTATTTCTTGCTTCTTTTTTCAGGTGTTTTTAAGCTTAAATCTCAGACTTCTTTCTTTCCTATGATAAACACTCAAGTTCAAATACTTTCCTTGCCATCCTTTCCTTGCTCTTTAGAGCCCTTATGCTGAATTCTTCTTGCTTATAGACCCTCGATCTCCATTGAACATTTTGAGACCCAGAAACCGCTAAGGAGGCCCCGTTCCTTAGTGATTGGGGAAGGCTCTCCTTTTAATTCTTTCGACATCTTTTGGGAGCAATCCAGGCTTATGACCGTACAACTTCTCTCCTGCCAGAGAAAGAAGGGTTGTTTCTATATTTTACGGCTTACGGAGATTTGGGTGACTTTCCCCATTCTATTTGCATAAACCGCATATGCGTAGAGAAACCAGAATACCATTTCAATCCCCTTCACTTCTTCTCCGATTCATCTGGTTGCATTCAAGGATGGCAGTATTGGACCGACGAGGTCCTCAAAAATTCTGATTATGTGGATATACTAGAGAGGGCTGACATTATTCGTTACATTCAGCTATACAAGGATCTTCGCATCCAACAAGAACATGATGCTTTTACTATGTTGATTTCACACTGGTGCTTCTCTACATGCACATTCGTTACTGCTTGGGGGGGATTCACCCCTACTCTGGATGATCTCTATTTCATCTACCAATAAATTTCTGTTCGCATATCCTCTAGAAATACCGAGTGTGTTGCATAGTTGACGGAAACCTTCAGGTGGGCTTCCAATTACACCTCGCGATTTAAAGGTGATATACTCCTTCCAAACTTTGAGACCTCCAGGTGACAGAAATTCAGTTCATATGTGAACCCTAACTTGTACTTGGGCTCACATTTGTTTGCCCCCTGCACGTGAGTTACACCTTTGGTGGGATGACCGTGCAAAATATTTTTAGTGATCATTTTGGGAATTGATAAATAAGCTAGGAGAAGTCAAATGTAAGAGGGGAGAGCCTCCCTAGGTATTCAAACCCTAGGAGGCTTTAGTCTCTCATTTTTTTTAATCTCCTTCTTTTCTGGTGAATCTTGGGCATCTCCTAGCTTTGTTCCCACATATACTTGGTCGGATACATATACACAAGGCCCTCCTCTAGACCTTCTTGTTATATCGTCTTCCGAGCCTTATTCTCAAAATGCACGGTCTCTCTATTCTTTGCGTGCATATGATTTTGATAGGTTTAGTTGCGAGGTTGATGACTTCTCAATCTTCTATGAGCCTTGACATGTCTCCCTTTCGTGCTAGGCTGGATCTTTTTACTTCTAGTACCACTACAAGAAAAAAACCTATCTGCGACCAATAATATCAGCGACCGCTGTATTTGGTCGCGGATAATGGTACTAGCGACCGCTATCTGCGACCACTATGGATTCTAGTCGCTAGGTAAGTTCAGCGACCGCATGCGGTCGCTGCTCGGTCGCCACTATGATTTTCCCTCCTAAAATTTTGGTGTGAAACCCTGGCGCGGTTTCTTTTGCGACTACTCTCTATCAGCGACCGCCTGGCAGTCGCTAACACGTCCACGTCATTAAAATCTGCGACCGCATGCGATCAGCGAGATGTGATCATGGATGTATTTCAATAAACCAGTATCAGTTCATCACTCTTGATCCAGAACAGAAGAAAAAAAAGAGGGAGAAAAGAAGAGGGAGAAGAGGGAGAAGGGGGAGAAGAGAAGAGGGAGAAGAGGGGAAAGCCGCCGCCGCCACCATCATCACCACCACAGTCGCCGCCGACGCCACCGCTACCTGCGCCGCCGCCACCATCACCACCATCACAGGTTTCATTTAATTTGTCCTTATTTTTTCTTTAAATAAATAAATGTCCGATCAATTTTCTCGGTAAACAATCGGTATCTTGCTACTATAATGTCAAATTTGGTATCTTTTACTGTAATGTTATTGATTTTTAGTTTGCCCTTTTGCTAAATAATTAATATTTACTTAAAATTCTCAAATGACAAATATTAAGAGCCAAAAATATTTCTCTAAATTAAGGAATTTGTTTCGTATCTTGTACATGACATTAAAACACACGGAATAAGGAATTTTTTTGATACAATATTGTCAATAACAAATAACTATAAAAGATGGTAGAACTAATTAATATCTTCATAAGTATATTCTATATTTAACTAGGATTTTATATAAATAGTAAATAGGCTCTACAATGTAATCGGATTAGATCATGAGAAATATAAATATAAAAAGCTTAGTCCCTAAAGATTTGGTAATTTGTGGTGAATTAAGTGGCATGATAATTTTTTTATATTATTTTTTTCTCTTTTGATCCAATAATTACCTTAATTTTTAATGTTGTATCTGAAATATTTGTTTTTCGTTTTTGAGTATCCATTAAGATTTAGGAGCGATATTAATGTTCACGTTAATTAGTGTCTTTGCATATATGTGCACAAATTTTGGTAGGATACCCCACAAATAAAGTGTGGCGCCCCAAAATAGGTATCATCCTATTACGAGTTGTCAAATACATAGATGCGAAACAACTACAACTTTATTATTACAACGAGTAAAGCGTGAGTTTGAATACAAATATTATCTTACAGACAATATCTATACTCAAATAAATCCTCATCACATTTATTGATACATTATTTTACAAAATGGTGAGGACTACTAAACAATCCTTTCTAAAACCTTCATTCCATACCCAGGCTACGTACTCGCATTATATTCTCGCTAGCCTCACGAGAAAAATGGAACAAAAAGGAAAAGGGTGAGCTCAACTAGCTCGATAAAGAATATTATGACTAAGATAATATCTGACAAATTATCGTTAGTCTTGACGAGGAAAAATATAATAGAATCTGATAGACAACAAATTTTAAATCAATATTAGCGTGAAATAATAATTCATTAGAAGAGTTAAGTAGAGAATGCAAACTACTATCTTCTATGTATGAATTTAAAAGTTCATCGTCTATCTTTTATCCTGTAACATCAATCGATATACATACGGAATCAAATATTCATCTTTACACTCTGAGGCAAAGATATTCATCGATTAGTTATGTATTCATTTAAACACTGTTCATCTTTTGCACTACTGGGACAAAGATATTCTTGAAATCATTCATCTTTTTTCTGGGGCCAAAGATATTCTTAAGAAATCATTCATCTTTGCACTTCTGAATAAAAGATATTCCATAATATCATCATTTAAGGCGAGGATGATGAAAAATATTTTTTTTTAAAAAAGCGAATCGGTGAAACAAAATGACAAGGATTAAGGATTAAGGATTCGTACTTGGTTTTATCACGTCCAAAAATACCTCAAAAATAATCGTAGTGGTGTAAAATTGAGAATGATCAAAACATGGATCTGATCGAGTTAGTATCCGAATAGATATTTTAGACGAAAAGAAGAAATTTTATTTTTCGATTGAATAAATAGTATCGTGAATAGTCTCAGTATCGTGAATAGTGTAAGTATCGTGAATAGTAACTCAGAGCACCAAAAGATAGAAATTCCACAAAAACATCTTCACGCTTCATGAATAGTACTCGTGAATAGTAACTTCGTGAATAGTAACTCATGAATAGTAACTTCGTGAATAGTAACTCATGAATAGTAACCCATGAATAGTAACCAGAGCATGAAAAAGTTCCAAATTTGATAAAAACTTGGATCAACATTTCGATATAATGATATTGAAGAAATAATATCATTCTGAAAAAATAATATCCCTTACCTCGAAGATCGGTACTTTAGCTAGAATCACAAGATTTATAGTCTTTGAAGGAACTTGCCGTCTAGCAATACTCAAAGTATACTCAAAATACTCACAAGAATCGCTCGATAATATAGAGAGAAAACTTGATTTACGGTGTGATTTTCAATTCTAACCTAAGCACCTATTTATAGGAAAATCTTTAGAACACAAAAGCAGAAAATTTAATAAAATAATATTTCTTAAAAATATTCAAGCCCACCTTAGAAATCTGATTTCAGATCATTTATAACACATATGAGCCACTCAATTACAACAAAAAAACGTTTTCTTAAAAAAAATATTTTAAACTCCCAAAAATCAATTATTTGAACTTGAACTTCAATAATTCATAATAAATAGCCCTTTCATCAGAAAATTCGAATCTCGCGAGTTTTTATAGGAATTTCAATTCTCTACAACTTTGCAGAAGAAAGTTTTCCAAATTCCAAATAGAAATTGGTAAAAGAAATCCACAAGCAGGCGATTTTGGTATAATCAAATTCGGTCGATAAATGGGGTCCGCAGAGCATGTTTAACATGTTTTAAACATTTATTGCAACAAAAATACTCTTCCTCCTCGTATACTCATATATCCCACATTCGTTGTAAAAATATATCATAGTTAATATATTATTAAAATAATATATTTAAATGAATTATTTTATCGAGAAAAAGATAAAATATTAATTTTCAACAATTGTCATTTTAAAAATTTTCTCCATCTATATCCACATAAAATCAATATTTTCCTCATCATATAAATCAATAATTAATTATTCACAAATAATATTACGAGAATCTGATATTAATGACGAGGCGGTTCAGGGAAAGGGGCTTTCGATAAGAATTTCTTCTTCTTGGTGCGCATGATTAGGTGACCAAACCTCTCCTTAGGCAGAACTTTCTAGACATTGCCAATAATGTTATCTAATAATATTATTAGGATAATATGAATTATTGCCGATAATGAAAAATCTTGTGTAATGACAATTATTGAAACAATGACAATATAAAATATCAATATGACAATTATTAACTCGATAAAATCTTTGAGCGATAATTTGTAACCATTATTGAGTAGTGCCTTCTTACGTAAGAATCAATAATTGGTGCAATCTGGGTGTCTTCTTGTTCAACAGCAGCGTATTAGTGTGTTTTTAACCATAGGGTATTCAGCGATGATTAGCAGTAACAACTTCTGTAGTTATTTAAAACAACTTATATTTGTCGTTTTCTTCATCAATCGCTTTTCAGTTATGGGGCCCACACATGGGCTTTTGTGTCGTAAATGCGAATATTCCCCGACGATCTGAATATTCCACGACCAAACGAATATTCCCAGACGATAATGAATATTTTATAACCACTTGCTTATTTTGAAATATTTGCGTATTTAACCATAACTATCCACATTAATCAAATCAACCCTTACTATTTCAAAATAATAAATAAAGGAAATTCCTTTTTATTTAAAAATTTGAGGTCTTCTGACCTCCCTCCTTATGAAATTTCGTCCTCGAAATTGGCGTCGTATACACAGTGTTTGAAAAGGTGAGGATACCTCGCTTTCATTTTCGTTTCAATTCCCGGTCATTTTTCTCTCTATAGCATGATTCCTCCACAAAACTTTAACTTGTGGTATGACCTTTCTTGGCGGGGACATGCTCCTTCTATCAAGATCTTGGTGAATACCTCCTCATACGTTAAGTCTTGGCTATCTCGTCGGTTCTAACTTCGATAGCGTGGTTGGGTCTTTCACATATATTCTGAAAAACGGATATATGAAACACATTATGAACACGAGACATACTCGGAGAATGCTTGCAAGTCTATAGGCTACATTTCCTACTCGGTCGAGAATTTGAAATGGACCGATAAATCGTGGATTGAGCTTTCCTCTCTTCCCAAATCTTGTAACTCCCTTCCATGGAGCGACTTCATGACAATCATGATCCCTACACATTAAATTCCCGTCCTTTCGATGAAGATCCGCATAACTCTTTTTGTCGATCTTGTCTTGGTTTGTATCGTTGTCGAATCATTTGGATCTTTTCGGTGAGTCAATACGTACTAACTTCGGGTCCCAACAATGTTTGCTTCACCCACCTCATCCCAACATATTGGAGAGCGACATTTTCGTCCATATAATGCTTGAATGGAGCCACACACTATACTTGCACGATAATTTGTTGTTGTAGGAGAATTCCACCGATGGTAAATACTTATCCCAACTACCCTTGAAGTCTAGGACACGAGTCTTAATAGATCTTCAAGAGTTTGAATAGTCCTCTCGATTGTCGTAAAGTGGTTTGGGGATGGTATGCGAACTAAATGTAAATCCGTGCCCATAGCTTTTTGCAAGCTAACCCAAAATCTTGAAGTGAATCTTGGGTCGCGATCGAAACTATGGATCAGGCATGCCATGCTGACCTCACAATCTCATTCACGTACATACTAGCAAGGCGTTCGAGGGAATAAGTCTCCGTGTCGGCAAGAATGAAAGCGGACTTGGTTAATCTATCAACAATAACCCAAATAGCATTGATGCCTTGAGAAAATAGTAGGAAGACCCGTAACGAAATCCATAGTAATGTGTTCCCACTTCCATTTAGGAATCTCAAGTGGTTTGCAGCGGACCCTTAGGTACAAGATGCTCGCGCTTTTTACGTTGTGCAAGTTAAACACATCGAGATAAACTTTGCAATCTCTCTCTTCGTATTGTTCCACCAAAATGTATGTCGAAGATCACGATACATTTTAGTACTTCGAGGATGGATTGCAAATGGCGTGTGTGTGCCTCCATCATAATCTTGTACTTCAAATCAGTCGTTAGGAACCTGAAAGTCTAGAGTGGACTCGAAGTATTCCTTCTTCATCGATTCTCGCTTAGGAATAGCTCCTTCTTGTACTTTCTTCTTCATACGCATCATTTCAAGATTCGGTGGCTTGAGCGACCTTAACTTTTTCTATTAAAGTTGGCTCTGTCGTATACTTGACATCATCGCTTTTCGTTCCGCATATGATCTTCTACTCGATCGTCGGCTACCACGTTAAACTTTACCGGGATGGTATTGAATAGTGTGGTCGTAGTCTTTCAATAGCTCGAGCCAGCGTCATTTGCCGCGTGTTGAGTTCTTTTGAGTGAAGAAATATTTAAGGCTTTTATAGTGCGAATATATCTCCACTTTCTCCCCATATAGATAGTGCCTCCATATTTTTAGCGAAAAGCATTGCTTTTGACTCTAGATCATGAGTAGGATAATTCCTCTCATACTCTTTAAGTTGTCATGAGGCATAGGCTATGACTTTCCCCGTTGCATGAGAACACATCCTAACCCCTTTGCGAAGCATCATTTTGTAGATAACAAATCCATCAAGAACGGATGGTATTGTTAGAAACAGTCTTAGAAATAAGTCTCCTCTTAAGCTCTTGGAAACTTTTCTCGCATTCTTCGCTCCAAGCAATTTTGTATCCTTAGGAGTTATTTGAGTTAATGGAGTAGCGATTAGAGAAAACCCTTCCACGAATCTCGATAATAACCATTAAGCCCAAAAAGCTCGTACTTGATCATGCAAGCTTGGTTGCTCTGACTTTGTATTGCTTGATCTTGGCGGATCAGCGGATACTCCGTGTTTCGACACCACGTGCCCGAGGAATGCTACTTCCTCAAGCGAACTTCGCATTTCTTCAATTTGGCATATAGTTGGTTTTCACGAAGCCTTTGGAGTACCGACTTCAAATGGTGCTCATGATCTTCACGGCTTTTGGAATATATGAGGATGTCATCGATAAAAACAACAACGAATTGATCAAATATTCCTTGAATACTCGGTTCATCATATCCATGAAAAAGCGAGGAGCATTAGTTAGTCAGAAAGACATGACTAAGAATTCATAATGCCCATACAGGAGTTACGAAGGCGGTCTTTGGAATATCCTCGATTCTAATCTTGGTGATGATATCGAGCGAAGATCGATTTTGAAAAGAATTGCCCCCCCTTACATTTGGTCAAACAAGTCATCAATACGAGGTGAGGATACCTATTCTTGATGGTGACATGGTTCGATTCAGATAGTCGATCTGAAAGTCGCATACTCCGTCTTTCTTCTTTACAAATAAAGCAGGAGCACCCCGAGGAGATGTCTTGGGGCCGAATGAAAGCCGATGTCCAACAATTCTGTAGTTGGACCTTTAACTCTGAAGTTCAATAGGAGCCATTCGATATGGGGTTTTAGAAATGGGCTTTGTGCGGGTTCAAGATCAATAAAGAATTGACTTCACGTTACGGGGTAGGCAAGGAAGTTCTTGAAATCGTCGGAAAGTCGATAACAACGGGAATATTATTCAAATTTGGCGTGTCTTTATTCAAATCCATAACATGGGCTAAGAAAGCTTGACATCGTTTTTAATAAGCGAATAGCTTTATGATTAGATATAGCGGTGATTGATTTTAATGGTTTAGTTGCTTGAATTAAATACTGACGGGTTGGTTAGGAATATGAAAACTAATGACCTTACGAAAAACAATCAATTTTGGCATGATGAGTAGTTAACGATCAATCCCTAAAATCACATCAAAAGCAAGTATCTTTAAAGAGATAAAGGTCAACGGGTAAGGTAATGGTGCTGACTTGAATCAAACAAGATTTATAAGCGTGGATGTGATGAAAGTTTCTCTAACGGAGTTTCCACGAGATAGGTGAAGTCTAATTTCTCGGGTCGAGTTTAAGCGTTGAGCACATGCGGGAGAGATAAATGAATGGGTATGCCGGTATCAAGTAAGGTATAAACGCATGAGAATTTATAAATAACTTACCGTGATCACCTCGTTTGGGTTCCTCGCATTATGACCGATCACAACAAACGCTCTTCCGGAATCGTTGACTTTGACTTTTTACGGGGACGATCTTTTGAGTCACAAATCCCCATTGAACTAGGTTTTATTTCTTGTCTGATCTCGGCGATATGTCCTTCCTTTCCACAATTATAGCATACCTTGAGCTGTTGTTGGGCGGTTTTGGTGATATGTCCCTCTTTTCGCATTTGTAGCATATAATGGGTGGTCGTTCTCCTCCTTAGAACCGATTCTTTCTTAAGCTTTATCATCTTCACATAGTCGTTGTTAAATCTCCTCTTTTAAAATCTCCTCGACTTCGCTTCTTTATTTTCATGGCCATGATTACCACGGAGTGGTTACCATTTTTGTCCGTCTGTTTTTCTTTCTCATGAGTTATCATTATTACATATTTGCTATCTACGATACGATCTGGTTGTGGTCCCTCGGTTGGCCGTACTCGTTATCTCGCTCTAATAATTGAGCCCATTTACAACATCTGAATAAAGAAAATTTATGAGAAATGAGATCTTGGCGTATCTTGGGTTTCAAACCTCTAAGAAACATCCGCGTCATCGTTCCTCATTCTCCACCAAATGAGGTCTGAACTGGATAACTCTGCAAACTTTGCCTCGTCTTTGAGACACCGTCGTGTTGTTTTGTTCAATCGATGAACTCCACTTCCGCCGTATAATGAACACTTTCGGGAAAGTATTTGTCATTAAATAGCTTTCTGAAAGCGTCTCCAGAGACATCTTGAGTCTAATTTGGATGGAGTGCGCTTCTGAGACTCCCACCGATGATGTGCGCCTCGCCACGGAACATAAAGGTGGCGAATGGAACCTCTGTTCCTCGTGCATCCCGAGACATCGAATATCTTGGTAATTTGTTTGACCCGTGTTTTCCGCCGTGATCGGATCGGCTTTCCCTTAAATTCTGGTGGTCCCGACTCTTTGAGCTGCTTGCATTTGTGACAACCCGTGAATTGCTATCATTTTCTCTGTATTTTGAACACGAGTCTCCCTCGTGCGATTTTGCATGAAGCGCAAAAACTTCTAAACATCCCTCGTTCATCATCTGCTTTCGATGGTGTTGTTCACGGGAGGAACATTGCCCGACTGTTTGCACGTTCTCCTCGTTGGTGAGTCTGAGGCATCTCCACGGTCTCATTTCCATTGTTAATATTCTCGATCGACATTCTCAAATCTTTGTCGTAAAACAAAGGGTTAATTAAAGAAATCAATATATCACATAATATCCTATATCTTGACCAACTAACAAATAAGCTTAGGTAGGACACACTAGCGAAGGATTTACTCGTCTCTCCCCTCTAGTTCTATTCCCGATCTCATGGAGATCATATCCTAAGCTCGATACCAATTGTGGCGCCCCCAAAATAGGTATACATCACACATTACGGGTTGTCAAATCGTGATGCGAAACAACTACAACTTTATTATTACAACAGTAAAGCTGTGAGTTTGAATACAAATATTATCTTTAGACAATATCTATACTCAAATAAATCCTCATCACATTTATTGATACATTATTTTACAAAATGGTGAGGACTACTAAACAATCCTTTCTAAAACCTTCATTCCATACCCAGGCTCGTACTTCATTTATATTCTAGCCTCACGAGAAAAATGGAACAAAAAGGAAAAGGGTGAGCTCAACTAGCTCGATAAAGAATATTATGACTAAGATAATATCTGACAAATTATCGTTAGTCTTCAACGAGGAAAAATATAATAGAATCTGATAGACAACAAATTTTAAATCAATATTGGCGTGAAATAATAATTCATTAGAAGAGTTAAGTAGAGAATGCAAACTACTATCTTCTATGTATGAATTTAAAAGTTCATCGTCTATCTTTTATCCTGTAACATCAATCGATATACATACGGAATCAAATATTCATCTTTGCACTCTGGGCGAAGATATTCATCGATTAAGTCGTATTCATTTAAACTTTTGTTCATCTTTACTCTACGGGCGAAGATATTCTTGAAATCATTCATCTTTGCACTCTTCTGGGCGAAGATATTCTTAAGAAATCATTCATCTTTACTTTTGGCCAAAGATATTCCATAATATCATCATTTAAGGCGAGGATGATGAAAAATATTTTTTTAAAAAAAGCGAATCGGTGAAACAAAACAAAACAAGGATTAAGGATTAAGGATTAGTACTTGGTTTTATCCGTCAAAAATACCTCAAAAATAATCATAGTGGTGTAAAATTGAGAATGATCAAAACATGGATCTGATCGGAGTTAGTATCGAGAATAGATATTTTAGACGAAAAGAAGAAATTTTATTTTTGATTGAATAATAGTATCGTGAATAGTGTTAGTATCGTGAATAGTCTTAGATATCGTGAATAGTAACTCAGACACCAAAAGATAGAAATTCCACAAAAACATCTTCACTTGACTCATGAATAGTACTCGTGAATAGTAACTCGTGAATAGTAACTCATGAATAGTAACTTCGTGTGAATAGTAACTCATGAATAGTAACCCATGAATAGTAACCAGACATGAAAAAGTTCAAATTTGATAAAAACTTGGATCAACATTTTGGTATAATGATATTGAAGAAATAATATCATTCTGAGAAAAAAATAATATCCCTTACCTCGAAGATCGATTACTTACTTTAGCTAGAATCTAAGATATATAGTCTTTGAAGGAAACTTGCCGTCTAGCAATACTCAAAGTATACTCAAAATACTCACAAGAATAAACTCGATAATATAGAGAGAAAACTTGATTTACGGTGTGATTTTCAATTCTAACCTAAGCACCTATTTATAGGAAAATGCTTAGAACACAAAGCAGAAAATTTAATAAAATAATAATATTTCTTAAAAATATTCAAGCCCACCTTAGAAATCTGATTTCAGATCATTTATAACACATATGAGCCACTCAATTACAACAAAAACGTTTTTTCTACAAAAAATATTTAAAACTCCCAAAAATCAATTATTTTGAACTTGAACTTCAATAATTCATAATAAATAGCCCTTTCATCAGAAAATTTGAATCTCGCGAGTTTTTATAGGAATTTCAATTCTCTACAACTTTGCAGAAGAAAGTTTTCCAAATTCCAAATAGAAATTGATAAAAGAAATCCACAAGCAGAGGCGATTTTACAATTTATAATCAAATTTCGGTCGATAAATGGGGTCCGCAGAGCATGTTTAACATGTTTTAAACATTTATTGCAACAAAAATACTCTTCCTCCTCGTATACTCATATATCCCACATTCGTTGTAAAAATATCACGAGTTAATATATTATTAAAATAATATATTTAAATGAATTATTTTATCGGAAAAAGATAAAATATTAATTTTCAACAATTGTCATTTTAAAATTTTCTCCATCTATATCCACATAAAATCAATATTTTCCTCATCATATAAATCAATAATTAATTATTCACAAATAATATTACGAGAATCCTGATATTGTGACGAGGCGTTTCAAGGAAGAGGGGCTTTCGATAAAATTTCTTCTTCTTGGGGTATGATTAGGTGACCAAACCTCTCCTTAGGCAGAACTTTCTAGACATTGCCAATAATGTTATCTAATAATATTATTGAGATAATATGAATTATTAGCCGATAATGAAAATCTTTGTGTAATGACAATTATTGAAACAACAATGATATAAAATATCAGCTTGACAATTATTAACTCGATAAAATCTTTGAGCGGTAATTACGTAACCATTATTGAGTAGTGCCTTCTTTACGTAAGAATCAATAATTGGTGCAATCTGGTGTCTTCTTGTTGACAACAGCGTATTAGTGTGTTTTAACCATAGGGTATTCAGCGGTGATAGCAGTAACAACTTCTGTAGTTATTTAAAAACAACTTATATTTGTCGTTTTCTTCATCGATCGCTTTTTAGTTATGGGGCCCCCACATGGTATTTGTGTCGTAAATACGAATATTCCCGAACGATCTGAATATTCCACGACCAAACGAATATTCAAGCGATAATGAATATTTTATAACCACTTGCTTATTTTGAAATATTTGCGTATTTAACCATAACTATCCACATTAATCAAATCAACCCTTACTATTTCAAAATAATAAATAAAGGAAATTCCTTTTTATTTAAAAATTTGGGGTCTTGTGTTGGGATTATATTTTCTTTGAAATTGGTCAGTATGCATGCCCTAAATGCATGTGGATAGTCCATATTATAGGGGAGACTCTGTAGAATTTTTTCATATATAAGTCGAATGGCCGTATAACTTGAACATGAGTATAACATAAAACATAACTAGGAATTAAGTTTATCCATAATTCAATCAAGAAGAAGGTTCAAAGAAGTTTTCCATAATTCACGGTCGAGAAGATAAAGAAAATGACACACTATTAATATGTATGCTATAAGTATGACTTAGCTTAGAATAGAAAGAAAATGAAAAGTACAAACACAAACACAAGCACCATAACTTCAATCACACTATTAATGAGTTGTTTCTAAAATATCCATACTTGTCTAAATCTTCATATATAAGTCGAATGGCCATATATGCATTAGTGTATATGTGATGGCAATGAGTATATGTGATGTTTTTGTTGTGTTGGGATATGGACCCTCGAAATCATATATAGGAATGCTTAAAGACCATATGTGTTCTATTGTGGTGTTGGGGATTTGTGTGACTAGTGTTGTTAGATAGTGAGGAGTACATACATTGCTATAGATAACATGTAAAAATGGTTCCCTAAGTTAGTTAAAGGTCTACATGGTGTGTTGTGCAAATTCTTGCTTAAAATCATTGAAAATAAGCTTTATAGAACAATGAACACTAAAATAGTGAATCACCATTACGGACCCCATACACAAGTTTCAATAGTCATAATAGGACATAAGAAAGCTACACAAACTAAAGGAACCAAGTCCAAGCCATTTTGAGCATGCGACTTGTTAAAAATCACATTTTAAAGCCAAAAATGGACTGTTTTGGACAATTCATAGTACCTGACCTTAAAGGACTATTATGAGAAGATACAAAGTTGCTCATACATGCTAGTAATGATTCCCAAACATGGTCATTAATAAAGCCAACAAGAAAACCAATTTAAGCTCTCTTTTTGAGCTAAAGTGAGCTTTGATAAGTCAAAATGAGTTAGATGATTAAATAAAGTTTGGTGATGCTAAAAGTAACCTTAAGTAACTTAAATATACACGCCTAGACTATCCTAGTGGCCTAGACTATCCTATCCTATTGTCCTTTTGTTTACATACAATTACATATCCTGATGTTCTCTATATCCCTGACATGTTTATGTACCTTTCATTTATAACTTATACTAACATCCTAAATTTTTATTTATAGATGTCTTACGAACACAAAAGACGAAAAGCGCGGGTTGGGTGAGAGCCCCTAATCATGTCTTAGAAGGGCCCGGCTAATCCGGATGATCGCATTCTTATCTGAGATCCGTCCTCCTCCAGATAACACGTAAGTTAAACATCGTGTATATATATATAAGGGTTTTAATATAAATTATTGTATATTGTAGTGATTTTCTAGATAGTAAAATTGTGAAGTGCATTTCACAATTATGCTTCTGAAGCAGCCTCACGCATGATGATTACGTAAATGAAACACACCTCTCGCCCGTAAGGATCTGATTTGAAATTTGAATTTTAGGTATATTTTTTATCACTCTGATAGATAATACATAGTTAATCAAATAATATTGCTTAGTAATATAACAGTTTTAATATTATTATTGTTATTTTATTTATAGAAACGATATAGATGGGGACGACCTTGCGAGGCATCGATTATTGAGACACTATTACGGCGAAGTGTGCAAATGCGAACTAAAGATAATTTGAACAAGGAAGCGGCAAAAAGCCTGCCTGCAACAATGAGATTAACCATCCGGGGACGGGGTGAAGCGATATATGCATGAACATAGCCCCTGGTAGTGCGCATGACCCATATGGGTGCGAGATGTGTGACGAGTGGAAAGGCGAGAAATTTGGGTCAAGAGCGCTTGAGCTGCCGCCTCGAGCGAGATCCTCGAGTGTATCGAGGCGGCGAAGGCAAAAGGCACGTATTGGGGCGGCGGTATATCACAGTGCAACACATTCTTTGCCGAGAATACGTATGTTATGTTCTGATCATCTTTTGTAGCTAAAATATCATATGTTTACATAATAATATCATATGAGGAAATGAACTATAGGAGTCTCAGTCTCAAGGTCAACCTATCAATTGGTTGGATGTGTATGTGGCCACCCGCGATGGTCTACCTGAAGCTGTTCAAATAGAGGTAATAAGTTCACTTTATCCTAATATGTTGTTTATAAATTATAACGACCTTCTTTAGTATTTTTTTATTTATTTTAACTATTTAATTGTTCATCTTCCCGACGGAGACACTTATAAGGGCTTAATTAACGAAGCTATTTATCACGAAGGCACCCGCGTCCGTCGATTGATCAAGAATTATGGGAGAGGCATCCATCGTGAAGAAAAATTATGTCAAAGGCCAAGGACAAAGACGACACCCGACCATCAGTGGCACAGGCAGCTCTGCCACCCAGTCTACATAGTCATCAGGTTATCCAGCCTATCATACTCCTGCTGACTGTGTGAGAGCGATCTGTCAAGATCGTGATCTTCTTCGATACTTAGGCGGGCATCTGCGGTCTACGAGTCTGATGAGTTGGCGGGAGAGCGGTAGCGTGGCGGCAAGCAGTGAGGAAGGAGCAGCGATGAAGACAACAGCGAGGCGGTATATATATCGTTTATTGTTTAGCTACATTGTCTTATATGTTTATAGTCTACGAGTCGATGTCTTACTTATATGTAACATATATGTTTTATTACTTTGATAATTCTGAGGATCCTAATTTTGATGATCCATGAAAAGCGCGCTAGACTTATTTTTTAGATTTTTAAAGCCTTGTACTCTTTTAGATTCATTCTTTGGACAATTGTATTAGTTTATATGGATGTTTACGATATCGATTATATTGTGTTGGATGAATGTTTTGTATTGTATTGGATGAATGTTTATTCATGGATGAATGTTTTGTATTGTATTGGATGGATGTTAATATGGATGCTTGTATATATATATATATATATATATATATATATATATATATAAGCGTGTTGGGATTGAAAGCGGTACAAAGCGAGGTTATTTTGGGAAATCAATAAAATAGGCAAAATTTAAAAAAAAAAAAAGCATCAATGATCGCGTGCGATCGCTAAAAATCTATCGTGATCGCTTGACTTCTTTGAATCTAGCGATCATTGCGGTCATTATATCCGTCGACGACACGTGTGACACGTCGCGCATGACAAATGATTTCAAAGATAAGTCATAATAGCGGACGGTATCGGTCGCTACTTGTTGTCGCTAATAATTGATTCGCTATTGTTGGTCATTTGATGTCCTTCCGGTGACGGATTATCTGCGACTTCGTGTCGATGACCGGATCTGATCACGAGATAGACATCTATGACCGTATCGCGATCGATTTGATGTCTTGATCATTGATAAGCTTTTATGTTGTAGTGAGTTATCATGTCGTTGTAATTTCTTCGGATGTCACTTCATGTCATCATGAGAATGAATTAATTTATGTAGAGATTTAGGAGCTTCAAGATGTCATGGATAAATTGGAGGTCAAGCTTCAAAAAATTGAGTCAGTTGTCCAAAACCTTGAGGAACTGATAACCTTAAATACGAAGGCTCAGGATATCGTCATTGTTGACTTAGAGGCTTTAATTTTTCCCCTTCTTCAGTTCAACATGTCATTCCTTTAGATCATGAACTTTCATAGTTTTTCCATTTCTTGTATCAGAAAATTCATTTACATATATTTCATTCATCATAATAAAGTTCTAGCCTTATTGATTGCCTTTAATTTAATTTTTTCAATAAGACCCAATGTTTAACATTGAATACCAAGTTGTTTAAATTAATACTCCAAGACAACAATAGCCAGTGGGCATAATAAAAGAGCAAACATGATATTTATTGAAGAAAAACATGTTTTTTTTTTATTTTATGCAAACTAACACTTAAATTTATATATTTTTTTTTAAAGAGATCAGAAAGAATATTCAAGCATAAGTGAAAGTTTGACAATTTATTGATAATAATATTGCTTTTAACGAAAAGCATAATATTTGCCACTTTTAGAGATAAAGTGTAACTTTTCTTGTTTTTGTCGGAGAAAGCATAACGTTCGCCATTTTTAGAGATAAAGTGTAACTTTTCTTGCTTTTGTCGAAGAAAGCATAACGTTCACCACTTTTTGAGATAAAGTGTAACTCTTTTTTTTCAGGGTTGAGGGCTTATACTCAGGTGCCTCAATCACTTTTATAGTTGAAAGTGTAACTTCCGAGGACTTATAGTCAGGTGCCTCGATTATTTTTGAAGTTGAAAGTATAACTTTTGAGGACTTATAGTCAGGTGCATGCCTCAATTACTTTTAAAGTTAAAAGAATAACTTTTCAGGTCTGAGGACTTATAGTCAAGTGCCTCATTCACTTTTGATGATAAAGTGTAACACTCGGGTGCTTTGTCACTTGGGTCTTCAAATTTTATGGCAAGTGTGATCTACGATGACTTGAAATTGGGTGCTTCGTCACTCGGGTCGTCCAATTTCTTGGCAATGGATACTCATGAGGACTTCAACCACCATTTTTTATGGGCCACCATCTTGTGTGGATTTTTAATTCGTTAAATCTTGTATTTATAGTTCAGAGTTCTTTTGATTGTAGAGCCAGTATTTGGGTTGTCCATCATCTTGATTTCTGGGACTGCACCATGGGTGATAGTGTTGCACGTTTCTTTTCCTAGTTCAATCTCTCCAGCCGCCAACTTTTCATGGTATATCCTTCGCAGACTGTAACAGTCCATAGTGGAATGTCCTATGTATTTGTGGTATACACAGAAGTCCGATTTTCTTTTCATCTCTTCCGTCACAACCAACCGGGGCCTTGGAGGTTTCACCACTCTGTGCTCGATCCATTATTCGTACAGGCCCTTGAATGCCTTCTCACTACATGTGATAGCCTTTGGAACTGGCATTCTGGTATACTTGTCCCTATGTTTTCCTCTGCTTCGCTCAAATTTCTCATTTTTCTCCCTCTTTCCCCCCTGTGGTTTTGACTAAGAATCCGCCAAAGCCACAGTTGTTGTCCTCTTGCCCTTCCATGTAACCGTCGCATGGCTGGTGGGTAATGTCATGATTTCTCCCAAGTCTTGTGCAAAAAATGAGAGGGTCGCAAATGAATCACAAGCCTTGGTAATGAGATGGGGCTTGAAGGCGTCTAAAGCACCATTGTTGCATATTTTGGCCAAGTTCTTTTCTTCAATTGGCTTTGCACACTTCTGTGCTTGGGCCATGAACCTATCCACGTAATCTAACAGCTCCTCGTTTGGCTTCTACTTGAATCGCATGAGCTTTACAATGGTTACATATTTCTGCATATAGAAAAATTTCTTAAAAATTTGCAATTTTAGATCATGTAACGAACGAGAATTTTGTAATTAATTTTAAATATTTATTGGATTAAATAAATATTTTAATTTATTTATTGAGATAAATAAATAATTAAAGAAATTGTGGTATAATAATTTAGTTAAGTGTGTATGTTAACTAAAGTAATGAATGGAAATTTTGTTATTTAAAGATTTAATTTAATGAAATAATTAAATTAAATAGATTGTTTAATATTTAATGAAATAATTAAATTAAATAAAATGATGTTCTAGTTTAACTTAATAATTAAATTAGATGTGTAATAATTTGTTAAGCATAAATATAATTATAATGGAAATTATAATTGTAGTTGTAAGTTATTAAATTAATTAAATAAAAATGTGTGACAAATGGAACTATATAATATAAGTAATATAAAAATAAACTAAAATCCTAATTTAAGGTGTAGCCAAACATGGCCTTGTGGCCTTTGGCATAATATAACTGATATAGGCTCTTTGTTTTTTTAACTGAAGTGTATGTGGGAGGCCTATATCAGTTTACGTGTATTATTCCTAAAGCTGAGAAAATATTGAGAGTGTAGAAAGGAAGAAAACACAGAGTGATTAGAGAAGAATAGAGAGAAGATAGAATTCTCTATAATCTTGTCAAGGGGAAGAAGAATGATTGTTGGAAACCTTATCATCATCGTTGCTAAATCAAGGATTGAAGGTATAACCCATTTCTAATTCTAACCCTTAAGTTTGGTAATTTCTAATCTCTATGATTGGAAATTTTGTTGGATTGTTGATACATGTATGTAAAGTATTGCAAAAATCTGATAATCATCATATATAAGTAATTTTTAGTGGTTAAATTCATGGAAATTGGGTTGTAAGAAGAAAATTAAAGTAACAGTGTATACATGTGTGAAAATGACTTAATTAAGTCCAAAAGTTATGTTCAATCCTTGTTACAATTTGTAAATTGATTTTAGATTGTGTTAGTATATCAAGAAACGAAAATGACGCAATTGAAATGGTGTAATTTGGTTAAGAAACAAAGATTTGGTGATTGAATTTGCTAAATGTGTTGAAAAAGTAGAAAACAATAAAAACATATAGGGTTTTAATCCTTTAAAATTTGGTTGTTTTGTTAATAGAAGTGTTATATCTATGCTTAGCAATGTTGTAGAAAGTTTATAACTATTGGGTTTGGTGAATTGTTGTAGAAATTGGAAAAAATTGGAGTTTGGGTTGTAATAGAAATTTGAAAGTCGCTACAATTTACGTATTAAATACTAAGCTAAGCAATTGCCATTGATACCAAAAGCGAAGAAAGCGCATAAATGCGCTTGTTGGGTTTCTGAAGTCGAGCACCGGTAGCGGTTTATGTCGATCTTAAGGCTTGAGGGCGGCACTGATTCTTGTGCATACCTTGAGCAAAGATAGTATGTTTTGTTAATTGCAGTCTATTATATGTTGACTCAACCTAGCCTTGTATGCATGATAAAATGTTAATCATATTATAAGATATAATAACATATTTTAATGTAATGTAATACCAAAAATGAATATTTGTAAGTAATTACTTAACAAGCTATATAATGATTGAAATTCGATGTTTGTAAAAGGTAGATAGGAGAATTGGATGCTAAAGCTTTACATTATGTGATACTGAGTTTTCGAATTCGTGTTGTGTGATTTACCAATACGGTTAGACCTTAAGTTAAGGGTTCTAACTTAAATAAAATGGTGAATTAAACCTATTAAGCTAATAATAGTATAACTAATCGATATTGCGATCCTAATGGTATATGTAGCTAGGGTATTTGGCGAGCGTTTATTAAACTTAGGTAGCTTACGTACGAGGCAAGTTTCCTAACTTCATTCTATTTATAATGAATGCAAGTTTAATAACTATATTTACCTTTTGTTGTCAAGCAAGTTCTCTAACTCAAATATTTCATTATGCAAGTTTATTGATTCCATCTCGTGTATGATTATGCAAGCTCTCGTATTCTAATTCTTTACATTTAGCGAGTTTCACATTCCTAACTCTTGTTTTTGCTATTTAAAGCATAAACTGTTTAAGTTCATTGTCCCAAATGAGTTTTTAACACTTTTGGATGTAATACTTTGTTTATATCATGTCTATTCAATTGTATTTTGTTATTATACAATCTTTGACTTAAGTATCATTGTTCAATCTTATATTACTATGTTGAACCTTCGAATAGCAAATAAACTTTTATTGATTGGACTAATCTATAATTGATGAGTGCTCTAAAATTCTAAAACCACTGATAAGCTAGTTCTAAACTAAACTTTCTTTAGTGCGGAAAGCCTAAAGTCAAACTGAAATGAACAACCCTAATATAGGGAATTATGTATGCGTTAACGTTTAGATGTTTGTGCATAATACATGGTACAAAAGGCTGATCCCCCTAAGTACGTAAGGAAGGGTCTGTATACTCTAAAAGACTGTTAAGGTTAAGGTATAAATACCTAAATACCGGGGACATAGTTCATGGTCTTAAGACCCTCAGATTTAAATCTTGAACTTATTTTCTATTCTTGATTTGTAGAACAAGTTCTCTATTATTCAGTATTCATTGTTTAAGCTCATGTTGTTGCTATTATTATTCTTTATATTATTGAGCAATTATTTGCTCACTCTTGTAATTAACACTGCAGCTAAACTTGAGAAAGTCGATGAGTCGTCTTCTAGCAAAGGAAAGGGCAAGATGTCCAAGTCAGGAAGACTTATTTTAATTTACGTAAATGAATTTATGTTATAAGACTTCTGTTATTTTGTGATGTATTCCACAGACTTATGTAATAGTTGAAGGTTAGATTACCTGGGATTATTTTAAGTTGATTTAACCCTTTAATGGGAAAGACTACTTTTTAAGTTATTTAAGTTATGTCTTTATCCTTTATTATGGGTAGTTAGATGTAATTATTTTGGATAGTGAGCACCAAATCCTTTGGGAATGAAGTACCGAGATTTGGGGGTGTCACAGGTTGGTATCAGAGCCTTAGGTTATGAACCTTAGGTGGGGAAAACCTTAGGAAGTAACCTGTAAGGAGACAAAAAACATATTGGTGATAAACTCTTATCGAGTTCTAAGTACAGGAGAATGTGCATGTGTCTGATCCTGAGGGAGCCTTCTCTGTTGGTTGCTGCGGAAGTACAGGAGAATGTGCATGTGTCTGATCCTGAGGAGGAGGACTCTGAAGAGATAGAGGTGGAAGATGAGGAAGAGGATCCTGTGGAGTTTCCACCAAACTCCATATCAGCTGAGATGTACGACGAGTTGTATGACCGAAACATAGAATTACAAGTTAAGATTGAGGAGATGAAAGAGCTAGCTGAGAAGCGTCAAGCAACTATAGAGCAGAAGGATGTAGAGATTCAGGAACTCGACTCACGACTTGGAAACACATAGTGGAACCTAGTTCACATGGAGGGACATCAAGAGGAGCTATTGACTGAGAACGAGAAGATGAAGACTGAAGTTGAAAAGCTAAAAGATGACTTGAAGGAGGAGTCAGCTGAGCGTGCAAGAGAAGAGGACGCATGGATGAAGGCTACTCAGCGTGCAGATCGTGCTGAAGCTAAGGTTCAGACGAAGAAGGCCAAAATGAATGAAATGGATTATGCCTTTCATTTTACGATTGATAGGGCCCATGATCGAGTCTTTTATTACCCACCTCAATTTAAAGACTTTCCATGGTTCATGATGGATCGTAGGATGGTGTATCGTATTATGGAAGAGGAGCGTAGAGAAGCCACTCGACGTATTAACATGCCAAGATAGGAAGAGTAATAAGATGTGTAACTAAATATGTGAATAAATATATTATAAATCCCTTATTTTGAGATAAATAAAAGGGTAGGATGAGTATGTAATCCTGAAACTTGTTTAGTTCAGGAAAGTTGATGTTGATAGCAGAGGTGATATCCTTAGTATGTTTTGAAAACTATGAATAAATAAAATATCAAAGTTTTTTGGAATGTTGTGTGTTTAGCTTTAATCTTAGTATTTTAAAGTTAAACTTTAAGATATTCAAGGAATTGAATAGTGATCTAATAAACGTATATTTTAACAAAAAAATGCCTCCTAGAAGAAGACAACCACACTAACAACCACCTCCTGAGGGGTCTACTAACAATAACAATAATGAGGCCAACGCTAACCCGGTTCAGCAGTTGGTGACTTTGTTAATTGGAGCACTTATAAATCAGCCACAAGCTCAAGTCACGACTTTCAAGGACTTCAAAGCGGTTGGACCACCAGAGTTTCAAGGGTCTATGATTCCAGTTGAAGCCCAAACCTAGATCATGGAAATGGAGAAGGTGTTCGACATTGCCAGAGTCAACGAGGATCAGAAGACCGCTTTCGCAACATTTATGTTGAAGTCTGAAGCTAGCTATTGGTTGCAGGCGAATAAGATTTTTGGGGGACAGGGAATAGTAGCGTGGGATAGGTTTAAAGAAATGTTTTTCAAAATTTACTTTCTGACTAGTTTCCGGAATCAATTGAAAGATCAATTCTTGGAGCTAAAGCAAGGAACTATGACTGTGCCGGAGTATGCTGCAAAGTTTAATGAGCTAACAAGGTTTGTTATGTATGAAGTCAATACCGATGAGCGTAAGGCAAGAAGGTTTGAACAAGGGTTTCAATGTTCCAGTTAAACACATTTGCAGCAGTATTGGAAAAGGCAATTATCGCGGAAGGTGGAAGCAATTCCTTAACCAAATATAATCAAGAACAAAAGAAGAAAAAGAGTGAGAATTAAGACAAGGTTGGTGGAAGCAATGGTGGAAGTAACAACCAAAAAAAGGAAATGGAATGAAAATTTGAGTGCGGGAGGACAACAAGGATGTCAGCAAAAGAAGATGTTTGAAGCTTGTGCTACTTGTGGAAAGAACCACACTGGTGTGTGTTTGAAAGGAAAACGAGTTTGTTTTAATTATGGCCAGAAGGGTCACATTGCACCAAATTGTTTTAGTCCAAAGAAGGGAGCATGTTTCACCTGCGCGTCGAAGGATCAAATGGCTCGTGATTGCCCTAAAAAGACAGCGGGAAGCGCAAGTGGAGTAAAAGGAAACAACAGTGGTGGTACTTTAACTATCACTCGACCAGTGCAATCAAGCCGACCTACTGCTAGGACTTTCAATATGATCGTACAAGATGTTGTGCAGTCAAAGGATGTGGTGTCAGGTATCATTCTGATTAATGGTATTAATGCATATGTGTTATTTGACTCGGGTGCTACTTATTCATTTATATCTGATAAATTTGCTCAGAACTTAGATTTGCCTCTTATGGATCGATACGGCTCTGCATTGATTACAGAGAATTAAATAAGGTCACGATTAAAAATAAGTACCCGTTACCGAGAATCAATGACTTGTTCGATCAACTGAAGGGAGCAAGATATTTCTCAAAGATAGACCTAAGGAGTGGTTATCATCAGCTGAAGGTGAGGCCAGAGGATGAACTGAAAATGGCATTCATAATAAGTATGGTCATTACAAGTTTTTGGTTATGTCATTTGGTTTAACCAATGCACCTGCAGCGTTTATGGATTTGATGAACAGGTTGTTTAAACCATTCTTAGATAAATTTGTAGTGGTGTTTATTGATGATATATTGTTGTATTCTAAGACCAAAGAGGAACATGTTGAACACTTAAGGGCGACGTTGGAGACATTGAGGAGAGAAAAGTTGTACCCTAAATTCTCGAAGTGTGAGTTTTGGTTAGAATGTGTACAGTTTCTTGGGCACGTTATTGACAAGGATGGAATCTCGCTAGATCCATCGAGAGTTGAAGCTGTAATAAACTGGGATCAGCTGAAGACACCGTCAGAAGTAAGAAGTTTCTTAGGATTGGAAGTTTACTATAGGCATTTTATTCAAAACTTTTCTAAGATTGCAACCCCGTTGATGAATTAACTAGGAAGGCAGTTAAGTTTGCTTGGACGGAGAAGTATAAGGAGAGTTTTCGAGAATTAAAGAAAAGATTGAGTTCAGTACATGTGTTATCGTTGCCTGATGATACAGGGAATTTTGTGGTATTTAGTGATGCATCGCATAAAGGACTAGGCTGTGTGCTTATGCAGAATGACAGAGTTATTACGTATGCATCGCGTCAATTGAAGGATTACAAAAAAGGGTATCCGACTCATGATTTGGAGTTGGTTGCGGTGGTGTTTGCCCAGAAGATTTGGAGACATTATCTTTATGGAAAAAGGTGTGAGATTATACAGACCATAAAAGTCTAAAGTATATCTTTACGCAGAATGATTCAAATATGCGACAAAGGATATGGTTGGAGTTGATTAAATATTACGACTGCGAGATTCTTTATAATCCCAAAAAGGTGAATGTTGTTGCCAATGCCTTAAGTAGAAAGGGACGGGAGAAATTAATGATGTTTACTTCTCAGGAAAAACTTGTAGATGAAATGGCCAAGATGGAGTTGGAAATTAATTATCCGATAGAATCGACGAAAAATTGTTCTAGATGGGGAGCAGTTCAATGTTGGCGGATAAGGTAAAGAACGCACAACTTCATGATGAAAACTGTGAAAAGATAAGAAGAAAAGTGTCTAACGGTGAGGAAGACAAATTTAAAGTTGATTCGGAAGGGTTACTTCGATTCGAAGGGAGAATTTGGGTTCCGCCAGTACCAGAAATTAAAGAGAAAATTTTGAGTGAGGCTCATAACTCACGATATTCGATTCATCGTGGAAGTATGAAAAATTTACCAGGATCTCAGACATCATTTCTAGTGGTCGAATATGAAAAAGGATGTTACTGAGTGTGGTGAAATGCTTAACGTGTCAGAAGGTTAAAGCTGAGCATCAAAGGTCAAGCGGATTGTTGCAATCGTTAGAGATACCAGGATAAAAGTGGGAGCATATTATAATGGATTTTGTGGCAGGTCTTCCAACGACACAATAAGGTTACGATGCAATCTGGGTGATTGTCGATTGATTGACAAAGTCGGCACACTTTTTGCCAATCAAGATTAGATTTAACCTAGATCGGTTGGCAAAACTGTACGTGAAGGAAATTGTTGCAAGACACTGTGTCCCGGTGTCAATTGTATCATATAGATATCCACGTTTCACATCAAATTTCTAGAAATAACTATAGGAATGCTTGGGAACGCAGTTAAGAATGAGCACAGCATATCATCATCAAACCGACAGACAAAGTGAGAGGAAAATCCAGACATTGGAGGATATGCTCAGAGCATGTATTATAGATTTTAAAGGGAATTAGGATGATCATGTGCCATTGTTTGAATTTACCTATAATAACAGTTATCACGCAAGTATTGGCATGCCGCCTTACGAAGCGTTATACGGCAGGAAATGCCGAACTCTGTTATATTAGGACAAGGTTAGAGAACGTCATCTACTAGGTCCAAAATTAGTGCAACAAACTGTTAAGATCATCAAGGTTATTCGAGCAAGATTGATAGATGCACAGGATACGCAGAAGAAGTAGTTTTGTTTTTTTGAAAGTGTCTCCCTGGAAACGGAAAATCTAGTTTGGTAAAAAGGGAAAACTAAGCCCTAGGTTTATAGGACCTTTTGAAGTCCTATGACGAGTTGGTGAAGTGGCGTATGAGGTAGCTTTACCTCCGGAATTAGAACATATTCATAACATTTTTTAAGTTTCAGTATTAAGGCCTTATAAGTCCGATTATAAATATGTTATAGAATATGAACCATTACAGTTTGAAAAATATTTGTATTATAAAGAAGTCTCTGTTCAAATTATTGACAGGAAAGAGCAAGTACTAAGAAATAAATTGATACCTTTTGTTAAGGTAATCTGGAGAAGCCACAATGTTGAAGAAGCTACGTGGGAACTTGAAGATGATATGTAACGACTCCAAAATCCATACAAGTTAAATCTCGACTTCGATCGTTAACCATACATTAAATCTCTAATTTTAAATCATTATTCGATATTAAAAACACTAAAATTGAGGAATATTTAAAACATTTATACATTTCCTTCTTTCTTGCCCTGAATCGCAACCTTTACATTACATCTCTTTGATTCAATCTTATATCATGAATCGTTACAACAAAATGACTATACAAAGTCTTACATAATAACTAAATCTCCATATACATTGGATAACTCAACTTAAAATTCAACAACATGTTACGTTCAAAATATGAAATACATTTATCATAAAATATAAGTAATCTTCGTGAATATAGATCTCTATAACTCACTTAGCACATATCTTTACCTTAAAATCTTGACCTGCAAAAGTGGTTATTTGTAAGAGTGACCTCGACAGCCCAGCAAAATCTAACAGTTTTCATGCATCACATAACACGTAATAATATGCTAAACATACATGTCATAATAACTAAAACAACATGGCATACATGCTTTTAGTTCACATAACAAATATAAAGATTGTGTTCCTTACTTAATCCTCCTTATTTAACCAAAATAATGCAGTCATAAATTGACTTTAACATTTCATGATTTCAACATGTATAACATATTATGCAATTTAAAATAGTTCATCAAGTTCACGTAACAAATAGGAACTGAAAGACTTGCCTTGATCGTTGTTTACCAATAACAGTTTAACAGCTTACAGTTATCTGCACTTCACGTGCCCTACACAATTATATAATCATACACATCAACTATTAGTCACATAACAACATATAGTAATTATAATGTAAACTCTACTCCACATCTCATAATCTTTCCTATTAATTAGCACACAATGTTCAATTAGATTGTGTTAACTTTTTGACTTATATAATATTAGAAATTCATTCAAGTGCTTAAGTCTTGCTAGGATTACTTATTGGTTTTATATTAAATCCATTCCATATCTTATAATATTCATTTCAATTGAACTGAAATACTTTTTAAGTTCATTAACACTTGGCACGGTGTTTCGACGTTCATTCGTCACACGCCCGATTTGCCTCTCTTGTGTATGCTTATTATGCTTCTATAACTTTTCTAATACATTATTTATTAATGTTAAGCATCATTATATTTACTAGCATTCATGTTTTATAACTTAGGACATCATCTTTTATGGTCAGGAGCACTACACATGCATATGTGCATGCCCGACGCCCTCCGATTGCCCCCGAAAACATAACAGTCCTAAAGATGAGCATTTTAACTACTGTTACAGACCTCAAATTGAAAGAATTAAAGCATGAAAGTTGTAGGTATATTCGTCCTCGTTCCGGGATCATCTTGAATCACCTCAATCGGAGTTCGTATAAGAAAGTTATGGCTATTTTAATACAGGTGGCCAAAAGCGTCTCGACTCAGACTTACATATTTCGTATTTGTGCATGAGAACTAGGCTAACCAAAGGGCCATTGATGCGAGATTGGCGCTAGTAGCGAATTTTAGTCTTTGGGCGCGAACCCGTATTTGGGGCTCCATTTTTGGCATCACAGGCGTCGAAACTTGCGTAAACGCAAATGACCCGAAGAAGCGAAACAACTAAATTTATGTCTATAACTTAATTTCTAACACTAATTAACATGCATAACTTCATCGTAAACTACACATAAACGTTAAAAATCATCCATATAATAATTACCAATAATTAAACAACTACTTTAGAAGACATAATTCTTTGAAAATACTGTTTTAAGAAAAACTCCATTGTTAACGTTGTTTAACACTGTAATATCACTAATAACCCAAACTTGATTACTTTAAAGTACAATTCTCTGAAATTCATACCCAATTAACATACATGACGTTCAATTTCATAAATAACATACAATCACCTACTAATTTTTGTTATCATGTAAAACATACGTTCATACATATATATTCACTGTAAAAACTATTTCCTTCTTGTAAACATAATTTATCATACAATTCTTCATCTAACACTAGTTATAATCCTCATACTCACATAATATCACTATAATTCAATTGTATAACAGCAATTACAGAAATTATACCACCAACGCAGTGAATTTTAAGAACACCGAGACTAAGGAATTATAGTATAACACATATATACTAAGATTATAAAACACACCTTTTGTTGCTTTGAAACTATTTGTTAATCACTGATAATAGCTAGAAGAAGTCAGAACTTCTTTGAAAATCACAGCCTTTTCTCTCTCAAATTTCTTTTCTTTTCTTTCGTAGGTTCAGTCTTAGACTAGGCTAGCGTAAACCAATAACTGATAAAAATATATGTCAAAAATAAAAACTGATATGGCAATAATAAGCCTACTTATTATATCAGTTATAAAGTTATAACGTATAGGTAATAAATATATTATTTATATTTAATTTATTTAATTTATATTTAATAAATCAAATTTAAAAATCCAAAAGCTATAAGGCTTTGTTTGGCAAAACTCTTTAAAATTAAAGACTTAATATATTTAAGCCTTGTTTGGCAAAATAAATGAAAACTACTTTAATTTATTTTAATAACCACTTATAATATAGTTATTTGTCACACTTTTATTTAATTAAGTTTTCATACTTAATTAATTAATTCTAATAACAATTCATTGCATAATATAATAATTTATTTAATCATTATAAACTCTCAACTTAATTATTAAATTAAATTAGATTACTATTTTAAAATAATTACTTTTCTTAACTCATTAATTATTTAACAAACAAATAATTAACCAAATTAAATCGAATCAATTAAACAAATATTTATTCAACGATAAACACATCCATTAAATATTTATATAATTCAATAAATATTTAAATATTTAATTAAAAATCAGGATTGTTACATCTTTCCCTCCTAACAAGGATTCTGTCCTCAGAATCACAACTCAAACCACTCATTCGTTACAATCTTCCCTACTTACAAAGATTCTGTCCCCAGAATCGAAGACACAAGTTAAACAAATAACTCAAAGTGATCTTTCATCATTTTATCTAAATATAGGTTTTATATTTCCTACTACATTCATTACTTTAACAAATTGTAGGTTTCATTTCATAACTTTCACTTGAACTCAATATATTCTGAGTATTATATTCTGAGTATTACATTCACCCTTTCTTCTAAGAATTTCGTCCTCGAAATTTTATTTATTAATCTTTATTCATTCAATCTATCAAAGTAGATTTTTACGTCACTACTTCATTCATTCATTAGTTTCTATAACCACTTTCTTTCCACAAAGATCATTCTACAACAATTAACTTTTCTATTAAAAGTTACACATTATTCTTTGATAACTCATCTCCTTCTCATTTCAAAATTTCTTTTCTCACTTATTCAACATATCCATCATTCAGTGTCACATTTTACGACTTACTTCTTTCTAAGGAATATTTTCCTTTTTCACTTCCATCTTGCAGAATAACAAGAATCTTCCACAATTGTTCAATAATTGGGAAGTACTATGAATAACTCAAGAATTTAAAAGATTCCAAATCATGTTGAGGGTCACAAGACCTTGAACTCTATTCTCTAGGTTTAATAGTGCTTCACCCCCGGTTCTTCTTCACACTTTAAAACCTCACATGGCGAGAATGTTTATCAATCACAAAGACTGAAAACACCCTCCACTCGTACACTAGGTGGCCAGCCTATTGTACCACTATGTTGGGCCCCAACGTAGTGTTTTATAACTACTATATGCGTTACACTCAGTTCTTAGGGTGTTAAGCCCTTCGTACTATATATTGTGCACAAACATTTCAGCGCAAAGTATAAACTAAGCGCAACCTCTAATAAAAGAGTTGTTTATCTTAGAATTTAGAGTGCAAGCATTCAACTGAGGGTCTAATGACCACGAACCATGTCCATAGTTATAAGTAATCTTTCAACTTTAACTTTAACAGTCATACGACTATAAGAACTCCAAGGTACTTAGGGGATCAATCCTTCGTACATGTATTGTGCTCAAACATTTCAGCGCAAAGTATAAACTAAACGCAACCCCTAAATAATAGGGTTGTTCATCTCAGCTTTTCAACATCTGAATCCGCACCAAAATAATTTGATTTGGCATAACTTCTCAAGAAACTATTGAATTTCATGAACATCTTTCAAAATTTGTCTAGCTGAATCAAATAGCATAGACCTCTACAATAATTCAGACATCAACCGAAATATACATATACATACATACATATGTATTCTCATAACTTAAAGAAATCTCAAAAATCTTTTTATGACATCATGATACGCACTTATATTTAAATCAGATTTGAGGATTCCGTCATTTGGTGATTTTATCATACTACATCATACCAAAGTGAAAATTGACGATCCTTAGATCACATCCAACACTAGGTAATACTGCATTGATGACTCCATCATTTTTATCATCTTTGCACCAGGTTACATGATGCATTAATGATATAAAATATATTTTGATATATTGCAAATCATTTTTGTGTATGGCCAGAAGCAATTAACATGAACATCTGAATAACAATGATTGTTGTTAAAACTCATTGGTTCCATCATTTGATCCAATGTTTTTCAAGAAAATAAAAGTGTAAACATCAAAGACAAAGTCGATAAATTTGAAAGTCTAGCATAGCTAGTAGATTTAGAATACCTATGCTTCCACCATCAACTCCACTTTCTATAATGATCCATTGCTTAATAGGTCTATCTATTCCTATCATCCTCAATACTCCATTCACACTTATCTATACCCGGTTAAATCAAACTTACCACACGTTATGAGTTCGAGAACTTGCCATAATCATATGAGTTTAAGAACTTATCCTAGTCGGACCATAGGTGTCCATTCATTTGGGGTTCAAAAACATACCATATAATTATGAGTCACGAACCTACCATAAGTATGAGTTTTAAGAACTCGCACTTAACCTTATAATATTCTCGTAACTATACTCTACCTATCTCATATACACATGAGAAAAGAATCACCTTCTCAAGCAGGCATATAGCAAATAGCGCGACACAAACATTCCAATGATTATCAATGTGATAAATTGAGTACAAGCACAAAACCCTCGCCTATACAAAGGCTTGTACAACTCAGCCACCACCTGAGTCCTCAATTGAAATTTCTCCTAACTCTATCTTGCTTATAACTTGCTCTTTGCTCGATACAAATTCCTCGTATCACATTATGTATAACTCCTCATGAGTTTATCTCGTACTATATCATAGTACAATATCTTCATAGCATCAAGCTATAATCATTCAAACATTACATACCATCTTTCTTTTATAACTTAAACAGATCACGTCGTGATCTTATTCTATAATCATCTCTCTTAAAATTCTTTTGTTAACTCGTGATCGTTTTGTTTTACGATCCTCATTCTTTCTCTTTTTCATCATTTACGACATTATTCGTTATCTTGGCTTTTGGAGTTAGGAAACTCCCATTTCTTATCTTTATATCTCTTAGATTCTTCTTTGAATCTTCTTGTTTATAAAAAAATTCTTCCTTTAAGAATTTCTAACTTCAGTTACATCGCTCAAAATTTCATTCGAGTTCTACACTTTCATCATACGTATCCATTTCTACACTTGATACACATCATATTGAGTCTCTAACAGTTTCAATATGGTACGCTGAGTGGTTTCCCACAAACAACCAGCAAACTAGGTTCCGAGTTACTAGTTCGTATATACCTCCGCTCTATGAAGGAATCGTTTAGCCCAGATACCATACATCAACTACTAAAGAGTACAATTGCACCATACTTAAATATAACTCTCTATTCTTAACTTCTTTATCACTCTTCTTATAGACACTGTCTACTTATTATCACCTTACATCCTTATTATTGGAGTTGGGTAACCCCACATTCATATTCCTTTTAACTCTTGCGAGATTCTTCTTTGAATCATTTCAAGCAAGTTTTAATCCCTTCTTTAAATAATTTCTTAAATTACTTCTTATTGTTCAAACTCTATTTGAGCTTATTCTTTCATTATCTTCACCTTCCTTTTTTTAAGGTTATAGCCTACGGTACTCCTACTTAAGGTTTATAACCTACAGCTTTAATACCAACTGTAACGACTCCAAAATCCATACAAGTTAAATCTCGACTTCGGTCGTTAACCATACATTAAATCTCTAATTTTAAATCATTATTCGATATTAAAAACACTAAAATTGCGGAATATTTAAAACGTTTATACATTTCCTTCTTTCTTGCCCTGAATCGCAACCTTTACATTACATCTCTTTGATTCAACCTTATATCATGAATCGTTACAACAAAATGACTATACAAAGTCTTACATCATAACTAAATATCCATATACATTGGATAACTCAACTTACAATTCAACAATATGTTACGTTCAAAATATGAAATACATTTCTCATAAAACATAAGTAATCTTCGTGAATATAGATATCTATAACTCACTTAGCACATATCTTAACCTTAAAATCTTGACCTGCAAAAGTGGTTATTTGCAAGAGTGAGCTCGACAGCCCAGCAAAATCTAACAATTTTCATGCATCACATAACACGTAATAATATGCTAAATATACATATCATAATATCTAAAACAACATGGCATACATGCTTTTAGTTCACATAGCAAATATAAAGATTGAGTTCCTTACTCAATCCTCTTTATTTAACCAAAACATTGCAGTCATAAATTGACTTTAACATTTCATGATTTCAACATGTATAACATGATATGATGAAAAATTATCCTCAGTTATTTGCTTAATGTTGTATAGTGATTCTGGGGATAGAATCTTGTTAAGGAGGGAAGAATGTAACGAATGAATTTATTGAGTTGTGATTCTGGGGACATAATCATTTTAAGAAATGAAGGACGTAACGAATGAGAATTTTGTAATTAATTTTAAATATTTATTGGATTAAATAAATATTTTAATTGAATTATTTATTGAGATAAATAAATAATTAATGAAATTGTGGTATAATAATTTAATTAAGTGTGTATGTTAACTAAAGTAATGAATGGTAATTTTGTTATTTGAAGATTTAATTTAATGAAATAATTAAATTAAATGGATTGTTTAATATTTAATGAAATAATTAAATTAAATAAAATGATGTTCTAGTTTAACTTAATAATTAAATTAGATGTGTAATAATTAGTTAAGCATAAATATAATTATAATGGAAATTATAATTGTAGTTATAAGTTATTAAATTAATTAAATAAAAATGTGTGACAAATGGAACTATATAATATACGTATTATAAAAATAAACTAAAATCCTAATTTAAGTTGTAGCCAAACATGGCCTTGTGACCTTTGGTATAATATAACTGATATAGGCTCTTTGTTTTTTTAACTGAAGTGTACGTGGGAGGCCTATATCAGTGTACGTGTATTATTCCTAAAGCTGAGAAAATATTGAGAGTGTAGAAAGGAAGAAAACACAGAGTGATTAGAGAAGAATAGAGAGAAGATAGAATTCTCTATAATCTTGTCAAGGGGAAGGAGAATGATTGTTGGAAACCTTATCATCATCTTTGCTAAATCAAGGATTGAAGGTATAACCCATTTCTAATTTTAACCCTTAAGTTTGGTAATTTCTAATCTCTGTGAATTGGAAATTGTGTTAGATTGTTGATACATGTATGTAAAGAATTGGAAAATCTGGTAATCATCATATATAAGTAATTTTTAGTGGTTAAATTCATTGAAATTGGGTTGTAAGAAGAAAATTAAAGTAACAGTGTATACATGTGTGAAAATGGCTTAATTAAGTCCAAACGTTATGTTCAATCCTTGTTATAATTTGTAAATTGATTGTAGATTTTGTTAGTATATCAAGAAACGAAAACGACGCAATTGACATGGTGTAATTTAGTTTAGAAATAAAGATTTGGTGATTGAATTCGCTAAATGTGTCGAAAAAATAGAAAACAACAACATTGTTTTAATCCTTTAAAATTTGGTTATTTTTTTGTTAGAAGTGTTATATCTATGCTTAGCAATGTTGTAGAAAGTTTATAACTATAGGGTTTGGTGAATTGCTGTAGAAATTGGAAAAAATTGGAGTTAGGGTTGTAACAGTGAAAAAGTCGTCATAGTTTCGTCTTCAAGCGTCTTTGCGTGACTAAGTAGGTATCAAAGAAAAAAATGGTAGCCACTGACATTGGGTTTTCGAAGTTTCGAGCACCGGTAAGAATTACTGCTACGTAAGGTTAAGACTTGGGCAAAGATAATCACTGCATAGTACCTTAATGAGAGACAATATGTTTTGCTAATTGTATTCTATTATATGTTAACTCAACCTAGCCTTGCATGCATAATAAGATGTTAATCATATTATAAAATATAATAACATATTTTAATTTAATGTAATACCAAAAATGAAGATTTGTAAGTAATTACTTAACAAGTTATATAATGATTGAAATTTGATGTTTGTAAAAGGTAGAGAGGAGAATTAAATGAAAGCTTTACATTATGTGATAGTGAGTTTTTGGATTCGTGTTGTGTGATTAACAAATACGGTTAAACCTTAAGTTAAGGATTCTGACTTAAATAAAATGGTGAATTAAACATATTAAGCTAATGATAGTATAACTAATCGATATTGCAATCCTAATGGTATGTGTAGGGTATTTGGTGAACGTTTATTAAACTTGTGTAGCATACGTATGAGGCAAGTTTCCTAACTTCATTCTCTTTATAATGAATGCAAGTTTCATAACTATATTTACCTTTTGTTGTCAAGCAAGTTCTCTAACTCAAATATTTAGTTATGCAAGTTTATTGATTCCATCTCGTGTATAATTATGCAAGCTCTCGTATTCTAATTCTTTACAGTTAGAGAGTTTCACATTCCTAACTCTTGTTTTTGCTATTTAAAGCATAAACTGTTTAAGTTCATTGTCCCAAATAAGTTTTCTAACACTTTTGGATGTAATACTTGGTTTATACCATGTCTATTCAATTGTATATTGTTATTATTCAATCTTAGACTTAAGTATCATTGTTGAATCTTATATTACTGTGTTGAACCTTCGAATAACAAATAAACTTTTATTGATTGGAATAATCTATAAATGATGAGTGCTCTAAAATTCTAAAACCAATGATAAGCTAGTTTCAAACTAAACTTTCTTTAGTGTGAAAATCCTAAAGTCAAACTGAAATTAACAACCCTAATATAGGGGATTATGTACGCATTAGCGTTTAGATGTTTGTGCACAATACATGGTAAAAAGGGCTGATCCCGTTAAGTACGTAAGGAAGGGTCTGTATACTCTAAACGACTGTTAAGGTTGAGGTAAAAATACCTAATTACCGGGGACATAGTTCATGGTCTTAAGGCCCACACATTTAAATCTTGAACTTGGTTTCTATTCTTGATTTGTAGAACGAGTTCTCTATTATTCAGTATTCATTGTTTATTCTCATGTTGTTGCTATTATTATTCTTTATATTAGTGTGTAGTTGTTTGCTCACTCATGTAATTAACACTGCAGCTAAAGTTGAGAAAGTCGATGACCCGTCTTCTAGCCAAGGAAAGGAAAAGATGTCCAAGTGATGAAGACTTGTTTGAATTTACGTAAATGAATTTATGTTATAAGACTTATGTTATTTTGTGATGTATTCCAAAGACTTATGTAATAGTTTATGGTTAGATTATATGGGATTGTTTTAAGTTGATGAAACCCTTTAATGGGAAAGACTACTATTTAAGTTATTTAAGTTATGTCTTTATCCTTTATTATGGGTAGTTAGATGTAATCGTTTTGGATAGTGAGCACCAAATCCTGTGGGAATGAAGTACCCGGATTTTGGGGTGTCACAGATCATCTCAATCATGGACTAATCCCTTCTCCAAGTGATAGTACCAATAGAAGGCACTATCCCTCAAAGTCTTGTTGAATTCCCTCATCAACAAATTATGATTGTTCATTTCATCATATCCTAACCATGGAGACATCGATTCCACGAACCTGGCAATGCGTTCCCTGGCATTTCCTTTCTCCCTATTGTATTTTGGAAATTATAGGGAATGCTCGATTACCCTTTCGGGTAAAGTTGCCTCCAAATGTGTGCCGGGTAAGGTGGAGTAAAGTCTAACTCCGAGGGTCGGGATGTTTGCCTACGAAGTTAATTGATCACATCGATCATGTCATCTTTTGTCACGTATTAGCTCGTGGTATGGACTCTTTGGGGTGTTTGGATGTATTGATGCGTTGGCAGTGTGTATGGTAAAGAGGTTGGTTGATGCACACTCGCATCGTGTAAAGCTTGTGTTGGTTGTATTGGTTAATTTGTTCGTTAGACATGGATCGGGATGGCTGTACTTGTGAAAATGTGGGGAGAGCGGTCGGGATAATGTTCTTCTGAGGCTTACTTACTTCCAGTCTAGGTTATGGCACGTCACCACTGTTCTGGGGTTCCAAGTTGATAATCAGGACCAACTGATTCTCTGTCAATGGAAGTACAGTCTGATGATCTTTGTTGTTGTTGTCGTTGTTATTATCCTCCACCCCTGCTTTGTTCTCCTTGCGAATTGCCCGGGAATATGGCCTTGAAGGTGGGAATTTGCATCAATTGGTGGCAAAAATTCCCCATTTCCTCTTGCTTTCTCTGCATCTCTAACATCATAGCCATCATCATTTATTGTCTTTCCCGTGCTTCCTTCAATGCCTTGAGCATCTCCAATTGCACAACATTCGTCTACTCTTCGGTTGTATCCTCGCCTTGCCTTCCCATGCATGTATGTCTGACATTCGTTTGTTGTTCATTGGTTATGTATGGCGATTTCGAACTTCCTTCCAAAGTGTCTTCAATAATAGGTTGATCGAGATCCAGATTTTCACTCTAGAAAGCTTGATTTGCTTGCCTTGGAACTGGACCCGGTTAAGTAATGCTCGTTGTCGGTGTAACTATTCCTGTTGTTCTCCCACTTTGAGTTATGGACATACCCTTCACGAATTCTACACCTCCCCCAGCAGAGTCGCCAAGGAAATGTGGGCAAGAAAATCGTACCTTGCTAGGGTTTTGGTTTTGTATTGGTCGTGGAGGAGAGAAATCCACGAAGAGTACGAAATTCATTGATGAATTAAAGAGGGGAGAAGAGCAGGTGAGCGATTACTCCAACGACACGTGTCAGAACTCTTAGAATCCGAGAACCTTGTTAGGGTAGCAAGAATTTAGAGAGCCTTCTTGATTGCTTCGGGTTGAGAGAGAATCTCCAAGTCTTCTAGTCTTCCAAAAGGTCCAAGAGTCTAAAGTGAGGTCCCTTCTTAATAGAATGAAAGAGCTATTTATAGAGTTTCCTGGAAAATCATCACATGTCAGGCACATGTCCTTGGGGAAATTCCAAAAATACCCTTAGTCATCACAATAATACCCAGATAGTCATGTTCTTCTAGCCACTAATCCAATCCCTCAATCAATTCCCAAAATGAATCGCCTCCACGAGTCTTTTGCCTCAAGACACGTGGAGGCTTCTCTCAGGTCTCGCACATTTACTTCGACTTTTCTATTTGTCATTCAATTCTTTAGGTCGTATGTGAACCCTAATTTGTACTTGGGCTCACAATTATTATAAGTTGACTAAGAAGGAAAGCTACGACGGATATTGTTCAAAACCCAAATTTGGATTTTGAAGAAGAATTTGAATATTAATACAATATTAATTGTATTTCAGTATGATAAGTATGTGCAGTATGTGAGTAATGTTAATTGTTGATCAGTTCTAGCTTAGCATTAGAAAACCCTAATGTTAGATTTATAAACTCTAATTTGAAATTCAAATAGGAATTTGAATAGTAATACGATTATAATTTAAATTACATATAAGAATGGTAAGAAATTGTGTTTGTCAAGAAGGAGAAATGTTATTGGTTGTAAACTTAATTCGAAAAACCCTAACGATTAGTTAGAAACCCTAAGTATAGATTTAGGAAACCCTAAACCCTAATCGATAATACTAAATCCTAATTTTCAAACCCTAATGGTAATTAGCAAATCCTAAGGGTGATTATCAAACCCTAAGAGTTAATGTTTAAGGGAAACATATAAATTACCAAACTACTCTTAAAATTGTATGGGAAATTATCAAAATACCCTTTTGTATGCGAAATGACCAAAATACCCTTTACTTATGTTTTAAGTAAAAGATATGCGTAAATCTTGGTGAGTCACCACTTTAGATTCACCACGTGCTTTAAATCTATTCCAATCAGCCAAATCTTGCCACTTATGCCATCCATATTCATTGAATCAAAAACTTAGAAGATTAAAGTAATAAAAATCCTTTACTTTTACTTCTAAGCTTAGCCAACTCTCTCTCTCTCTCTCTCTCTCCTAAGCCACAAAATCTTGAGAGAAACTAAGTCATAAGATCAACCAAGAACACCACATACACTATCCAAGAACAGATCAAAGGGTAGAAATCAAAATTTTGCTCAAAAAGGTATAAACCCTAACCCTAGCTTAGATCTTTATGTATGCTTAGGTAGATTTTATGTTTTGATATTTATATATGTGCTATGATATGTTATTTGACGATCTATGATGATAAACCATGGATCTATAACATTTAAATGCAAGAAAATTAAGATCTAAGAAACTGCCAAGAACCCTAAAAATGAGGTCTGACAGTTAAATGTCAGAGCCTCTACATTTAAATATGTTAATTGTTTGAGCTCGTAAGTGTATCATTGATATAGTATGCCATGAGGAGAGTAGACTGGAAGTGGAATCAAGTCCATAACATGTTTAGATCTCAAGTTATTAATGGTCAAACATGGTTGACCAGTCATGAAAAACTGGTTTTGGAAAACCGAGAAACCAAAAAGTTTGTCTGACAAGCTTTTTTGTAAGACCCCAACTTATTATAAATAAAATCGAATTTCCTCTAATTATTATTTTGAATAATAAGGTATTAATTTGATATAATTCTCTGGTTATGGGTGAAATGTGCAAATTTTGCAAAATATGCAAGTGGTTATAAAATATTCATTTGGTCGTGGAATATTCTTGTTATCAGGGAATATTTAGATTTACCATGTGCGATCATTGTAGGGCCCCATAACAAAATAAGCGCATCGGATGAAGAAAATGACAAGTTTGAGTTTTTATAAATAACTTGGCGTAGTTGTTACCTGAATTAACATCATTGTTGGAATACCCGGTGGTTAAAAATGAGAATACTGGCGTGGATGCATGCGAGATTGATGAATTATTGATCCTTACGTAAGAAGGCACTACTCAATAATTGTTCTGATGAGTTACTATTTAATAATTTATTTTATTGATTCAATAATTCTTTGCGTTGATATTTTATATTATTGTTGTTTCAATAATTGTCAACGCATAAAGATTCCCATTATCGATCAATAATTCATATAATTTGAATAATATTATTAGATAGCATTATTGGCAATGTCTAGAAAGTTCTCATCAAGGAGAGGTTTGGTCACCTAATTCTTGGCAAGATGGAGAAACTCTTATTGGAAAGCCCCTCTTTCGGGGAACGGCTGGTCATCGTAAATGTGATTCTGTAATATTATTTATGAATAATTAATTATTGATTCATATGATAAGGAAATATTTATTTTATGTGGATATAAATGTTGGATATATTTATTGTGGTTAAAAATGAAAGAGTTAATGTTGAGGTGATTTATCAATATTTTTGTCGGAATGAAGGTATTAAAAAATTAAACCAGTGTTTTTGAGATATATTGTGTGAGTTATAATTTTTAATCCGACCGTTGGATCGTTATAATTTTTGGATATGTTATACATATATAAGTTGAGTATATGTCCACAAATTTTGAACCGTTAAAAATGAACGTATGATTTGTTATGAATTTTAAGAGGTGACTGGTTCAGAAATTGTTGAAGTATCCGAATTTAGCATTTTGGTGGAAAATTCTAGAATTGAGAGGGCCCCACTTGTGGTTGGTGAAGAAATGTGCTGAATTTTATTTCAAATGTGGTGGGTGGAAATAGTAGCAGGTAAAGCCATCAGGTTGTAGTTCAAGTCTGCTAACATTTTCCTATAAATAGAGGGCTAAGTTAGAATTGAAAATCACACCAGAAACATAAGCTTTCTCTCTTTCTCTCTCTAGATTATTGAGTGTATTTTATAAGTATTTAGATACTTTGTGAGTTTCTATTCATCAGTGCAAGTTTCCTTCAGCCTTATACTGATATTCCGATCAGAAGTACTGATATTTTGAGGTAAGGGGTGTTATATTCTTCTTAAAATGATATTTTCTTCAATATCATTATCTTAGAAATGTTGGTATGAACTTTTTATCAAATTTGGAACTTTTTGTGCTCTGGGGTTACTATTTACGATACTTGACTATTCAATTTAGAAAAATGAAATTTTCTTCTTTTGTCCAAGATGTCTATTATGGTTACTATCTTTGATTGTATCCATGTTTTGATCTTTATTCTTGAATTTTCCTTCAAAATTGGTTATTATGGAGTATTATTGATCTTGGATAAAACTGTTATACTAATCCTTACTATTTGTCCTTCCGTCTCCTTTGGATTCGTTTTTTTCTTTAAAATATTTTTCACCATCCTCGGTCCTAAATGATGATATTACTGAATATCTTTGCCTATAGTGCAAAGATGAATGATTAATCGATGAATATCTTTGGCCCGTAGAGTAAAAGATGAGCGTGTGTTGAGATGAACATGACCAATTGGTGATACAAATGAATATCTTTGGCCTGTAGTACAAAGATGAATATAGATTAAAGATGTATATTGATTGTTGTTACAGGGATAAAATTGATGGACTTTTAAATCTTAGAAGATAGTAGAACTCATTCTCTACTTGACTCTTCTAATGGATTGCTGTTTCTGCTGCAGTTGTTGATCTAAAACTTGTTGTCTATTATATTTTATTAGATTTTTCCATGTTGAAGACTAACAATAATTTGTTGTATATTATCTTAGTCATAATATTCTTTACTAGGCTAGTTGAGCTCACCCTTTTCCTTTTTGTTCCATTTTTCTAAGGAGGTGAGAACATAGCAGGAACTAATTAAAGTATGTGAGTGATGGTTCTAGAAAGATGTTTTAGCAGTCCTCACTATTTCTGTAAAATAGTGTTTGAATAATTGTAATAAGGACTTATTTGAGTGTGGATATTGTCTAGAAGACAATATTTGTATTTAAACTCACAGTATGTGTTGTCGTATTTTGCACATCAATTGTATTATTGAAATTGTAGTTTGCTTTCTGTACCATGTATTTGGCGACTCAGAATGGGTGTTGTATGCCTATTTTGGGGGCATCACATTTTTGCAGAGCTTTGATCTTTCAGTTGTTAAGTTGTTGTAGACACTCAAAATTTTCTTTTCTTGTTACTAACCATGCAGGAGGGCAAAAGCGTCTTTTTCACACTCCAAAGATAACCCTGGAGGATCACAACATCAATTTTAACCCCGGAGATAGCCACAGGAGATCCAGTTTCCAACCCAAGAGCTAACCTCGGGAAAGTCAGTTTCAACCCCGGAGATAACCCAGGGGGATCAAGATCAAAGCCTGGAGATAGCCCCAGGAGGTCAAGCCAACCTTAGAGATAACCCTGAGGACAGTCAAAGTCAACATCAAATCAACCTCAGAGATAACCCTGAGAAAATACTGCTACAACTACGCGAAAATCGGAGATAACCCCAGGAGGGGCAAAATGGTCATTTTTTAAACTCAACTTCAACTCACATCAAATAAACTCATTTCCACTCAAATTACTTCAATAGAAGTCCAACGAGAACCATATCTTAACTTTCGAGCGCAAACTACGTAAAATGGCTCAACAGACTACCTAACGGAAACCCGGGAATGCCATTTCAGTCATGGACCCATCTTCCTGGAATCAAAAAAGAGCAAATCCTATGTCATTGTGTATCTCTTGGAAAGAGCTTTCCGGAATGGTATGGCACGCTTCCATCGGACTCCCGGATTGAAAGTTATGAAGGTTCGAGCGAACAGCGCGTTGTTCGAGTGCACGTACGTCAAGACAGCGGGACCCACATTGCCCAGGGCACCTCGGGCAGCTGCAGGTACACCTGCTATGAGCCGCAGGTACCTACGGCTCCCCCCTCTATAAATAGAGGGCTTGGGGTGGCCATATTTGGAAGAGAAACGGTGAGGAAGCCCTGTCCAATTTGTTTTGTACACGCTATAAACCGAGTGCTTTCTCATTTTAAACACTTGTGAGCTTATATTATGTCATATTTGTACCGACGGGAACCGAGTGTTCACCCACTTAAAGTAATAGAAGTCTTCTTTGGCAGCCCACTGTAAGCCTTCTTACACACTTTGAAGCCTTTCTCTTCATCTTTGCACACACCATTCTTCACGTTGAGAGTCGTGTTGCATGTGTTTGCTGGACTTGATCAAGTGATTTCATTTTAGTTTGTATATATATATATATATATATATATATATATATATATATATATATATACTTATATATATATATATATATTTATATATGTGGACTAACATTATCGAGTTATGTCTTGATTGAGCCTAGACTTATATGTCGGGAGCGTTTATTTGCTTTTGCTTTGTGTGTGTATATATATATATATATATATATATATATATTTATATTTATATTTATATTTATATTTATATTTATATTCCGCTACTCGGAGTTTACTTCGTGGCGGTTGGCCAAATCTTTACATCTTTATTTATTTTTCATCCCACTCGGAGTTCACTCTCCGTGGTGGTTGATTGCTTACTACGACTTTATTTACATTTTCGATCCCCATGGAGGTGCTTCATGGTGGTGATGATGTTTATATATATATATATATATATATATATATATATATATATATGTACAACTTTTATATATATACTTGTTTACTGCTTTGATATCAATTGCGGCATCATGTGAGCCTAGGAATCATGTGATCACAAATTCAGTCTACTGGATCTAGATTCGGTTCTCGGCCGTGATGGTCATTTTCAGCTATAAGTAGCTTGTAAATTTATTCATGGTGTTTGGATTTCCTCATATGGTTTTCATTCCCACGAGGAGTTCGGCACCATTTTGCACATTATTTTCTCGAAGATTCTTTGCATCTCAAAAAATTAAAAACAATCAAGCTGAACACTTAATAAAAAAAATGGAAGTGTAAAAGGTCTCAATTACTATTGAGCACAAGGGTTTGAAAAACCTTTTCTTACAAAACTTCACTGCCATATCTTGTTTAAAACTAAATTTTTACGCAAATTCAAACCCTGTGTATATAGGTGCGAACGAGGCCTCGCACTACTTCCATATAAATAGCACATTGACCCACACACACACACACACATTCATATAACAGTTTCTTGAAAAGTGGTGGTCACCGTGGTAACACGGATGTCGGGGGGGTGCCTAACACCTTCCCTCCGCATAATCAAGTCACGGGACCCTAAATGAATCTCGATTTCACAGACCCGTTTAGCAGTGTCACATCACTGGGTCAATGTGCAAACCTTTTCTCGATTGTGTTAGTACAACCATATAAAAAACCAACTGGCAACTCTTACAGTCCAATCGTCGACATATACATGTCGGACCTTTTTCACTTGTTTTTTCAAACAAATCTCACCTAACATGAGAACACCAAAGAACAAGTAATGAAAAGGGACAAATAAAAATTCAGACGTCGACAGGTGGCGACTCTACTGAGGACTTCCAGTAAGAGGGCTTAAGCCGCTACTATAAACTTTTCAAAACTGTTATATGCTTGTGTGTGGATGTTGCATTTACATTGGAATGAATGTGTACGAATGCATTTACTTATTGCACTTAGTGCTTCGCACCATATCTGCTTGTGATATTAGTGCTTCGCACATGTCATCATTTCCATACGGTAAGACACGTTGTATGTGAATGTATTTTGTGTGGTTCCTCCACCAAGAGGCTATCATGTCGGTGTTTGATTACTGGTCTCGTAGGAAGACTAATTCCAACGAGGCTCAGGAAAGGCACCACCCAAATTCGCTCCAGTTGAAAGACCGGATTAATTTCCCGTCAAGTAAATTGCTATGATTTGGGAACCTTCATGCCAAAAAACCACGAGAGTAACCTACGATAGGTAAGCCTCTGATAAACCAAACGCGGAGGAAAGTCTCTTCATACTTTCACATTTCAATTACTTGTAAATTCAATTACTTGTAGTTTCATTTCCATGTAAATCTCAATGTAATGGAAAATATGAAGGAATATGTGTACATTCCTTCCATTTATATCAAAACCTGACATGTTATATTGTCAACTGACATCCGTTTCGCAGGACGATACTCCTAAATGGACACATTACGTAATATTGCTACATTCACTAAGACTAAACTAAATAAGTCTTTTTTGTAGGGATATAATTGGTCCAGTAACCCGGTCAAAATCCAAAAAGGCCACGAGCCTACAGCCAACTATGTCGTCATCTGTCCAAACTGATCTTAATCCAGTTTCTCACGAAGAATTCGATGAATTAAGTAAACAAATCATAGATTTGGCTGTTCTGCTCAAAGAACTACACCAATCTACTCAGGGTACAATGATACCCGTACATGCTAAATCCTCCGCACAAGGAGGAACCCAAGGTCCGGATACTGCTAGTTCCAGTCGCAGGAATCCTCATAAGCACACAAAAATTCCTTCAGCTTCAGCCACATGACGATTATCTCCACCTACAGTTCATGAGACTGTACGGTCTCCGGTAAAGGTTCCTACCCATGTAATGACTATGTTATTTCCTAAACCGATACCGGTGAAGGAGAAAGAAATCCTAGTTCCAAATCCCTCAATGGAAGAAGAGGAACGAAGAATTAAACAAGATATCCTCAGAATGATGTCCAACGTACGCATCATTGTCCATGATGAACACACAAACAGATACACCCCAGATGATGATTGCCCAGACATCATGGTCATCATTCGGGAAAAGGAGGACGATAACATCCCCTTAATCACAGCCGTCCACCAGGACTTCACCCTTGGCAATTGGAGTAGCACTCCTTGCATTTGCCGACGAGGGTAAAAAGGGAAGAAACTTTTTCTGCTCTGTAGATAGCAATAACTGCTTACTTTTTTTGTACAGTATTAGCAGTTACTTTTGTCATTACATGCTAACACTTTGTGTGATTGAACGGTTTCATATATTAAGTGAGAACATTTTGGTTCAGGACTCTAAAGTTAGATGTGCCTAGACTTGCTAATGAGGTGCTTATTCTCCACAAGGACTGTAACTTTGATGTAAAGTTGGACTCAGACTTAATGGAAATACACGAGGACATTGAGGTGCCTCAGGAGATCAAAGAATGGGTTGAAGACAAACCCAAGCCAAATCTTGATCAAAACTCCTTTTTTAAACCTCGAAACCTTAGAAAACCCAAAAGAAATCCAGATTGGTACGGACCTCACTCCAAACCAAAGGAATGACGCGGTTACTCTATTAACCCTATTCTAGGATGTGTTTACATGGTGTCACAAAGACATGGTCTGTTTATCCACTGACATTATCATTCATCGCCTTCCCATAAAAGGAGGATTGAAGCCGACTAGAAGAAGCTCAGGCGATTAAAACCTGAGTGGAGGTTAAAAGTTAAAGAAGAAATCGTGAAACAATTTCAAGCCGGCATCATCATGGTGTCAACATACCCTGAATGGCTATCCAACATAGTCCCCGTGCCCAAACCGGAAGGGGAGGTGCGAGTTTGTGTGGATTACATGGATTTGAATAAAGCTTGCCTCAAAGATAGCTTTCCCGTGCCATTCATCCACATACTCATTGATAATCTGTTCAATCTGACATGTACTCCTTTGTTGATTGAGTCGCGGGGTACCATCAAATCATGGTTGCTGAAGATGATCGTGAGAAAACTTCATTCATCACGCCTTGGGGAACCTTTTGCTATAGACGATTGTCATTCGACCTCATCAATGCCGGAGCTACCTATCAGTGAGCCATATGGCTCTTTTCCACGATCTAATACATAGAAATTACAAATAAATAAATAAATAAGAGAAGAAAAAAAAAGAAAAAGATCTTCAACAGGTTATACATTTGCTGCCTTACCATCGGCAGGTTCTACAGATGGCTTCGGAGTTCGAAGAAATATCCTTCCTCCACATCCCGCGGAATAGGAATCATTTTGCAAATGCATTAGCAACCTTGGCCTCCTTGATCAACATACATGACAAGGAAGACATGTCAACCCTCACATTTGCACAACAAAAGGCTCCAGCCAATGGAAATTACAATGGAGAAGTATCGGATGAGCTACCTCCCATCTAACACCCTTGATATCAGCATATTAATGAGCACTCACAAGATAGATCTACACCCGCTGAGGCGAGCCCGACTGAGAAAAGGCGGATCCATCGACTTGCTATAAAATTCTACCTGAGCGAAGATGCACTCAACAAGAGAGATGCAGGACGAGGTCTCCTCAGATGTTTGGATGAGGACCAAGCTCAGAATCATGGATGAAATCCATGGGGGAATATGTGGCCCATACATGAGCGACCCTCTACTTGTAAAGAAGATCCTACAACAGAAAAGTCCGCCACCGACAGTTCAAACAACACAACTTAGTTTCGAAGAAGATCGTTGACAACCAAGCTCAGTCTAAAGGAAAATTCTCCCTAATTGGGAATTAGTTTATTATTGTCAAGGAGGTATTGACAGAGGGCGCCAGACACAGAAATGGACGACGATGAATTTCCGTAACTCATCAATTCGGACACCGTGAAACGGCACTATGTCTGAGGTTACCATCAAGCCAACATCCTGGTTTTGGATCATCATATTACCAGTCATTCTGGTTCTTTAACCCTTCATTACATACAACTTCGCTTCACATTCATCTGCCCTATTAGGGATAAACATTTTTCTAACCAACAGCTTAGTTTCAGATCACCAGATCCTTCATTCCCCACAAGTTTTTTAAACCTTTCACACTTTTAGTTTATCCCACCAGGGATCAAACCTTTCACACCTTCAATTTATCTTGTACATGGGATTAAAATTTTCATCTGTAATCCGCCCTATACCTGGGGTGAACTACGTCGACCTGATCTCCCCAATACACGGGAGTACGTAAGCAACCATGTTATATGGTCCAGTCTCACCACAGAAAAAACAAAAATAAACACACTCCTATCCATAACCACAATCAGTCCCAAGACACCAAAGATGGTAGGGAATACACATAGATCGACGATCCATTCTGAAAATCTTGAGACATCTCACTGTCCATCCATCAAGGAGGAGTTTAGAATACATCCAGATCATAAAGTCCTGGAGAAACAAGCAAATATCAAGCAAGTAACAAGGCACGACTAAAAGGGAAGTGAATCAACATATATTTCCCTGCCATAAATAACGCTATTTGATATATACAATGTGTACTATACATGACAAAATGACTAAGCTAGTCTGTACAGAAAAATACAAGCCCATCTATAAATCAGTGTATATGTGGGCTATCAAGTCCAACATGGATTCCCTCTCAGAATATGGAGGTAACTATGTGATCTCATGCCCAATGGTTTCTACACGAGCCAACAGATCCACCGCAAACTACATGCGATATCGTGGGAAGATATAGCGTTATCCCGCTCAGCAATAGCGGTATCCCTATGAGTTAGAGCATTATCTCTCTAACAGAGCGACATCTCTACCAGAAAGAGCTGTCAACATCAAATCCCAAATCCACCTTAGGGTACAGAGGTAAAAGCTTCTCGCGATCTCGGCATCTTATCATCCCATCTGTCAAAGCAACTACCCTAGACAACAAGCGAGGCTGGGGTAATTTTAAAATTGGCGACAATCAAATATTGGGTCCCTTACAACAAGATTAGGGCAATCTCGGAAGCCGCGATAACTCAACACTGGGGCATTTAACAACCATCCTAAAGTGGAAAATGTACCAGTTAGCGCCATCAGCATGGTCCATCATCATCTCAATGACGATTCAGATATTATTCACTCACGATAAATCCCTGGAAACAACTTGCGGAATGACTGGGGCATTGTCCAATTCCAAGAAATGGAATAGAGCTTAAGGCGGTATCAAGCCTCTCAGCAAAAGAAAGGGGAGAACTCGTGAAAGAAATCATGGCGACATAAGTGTACCCCTACGAAAGAAGGGGAAAATTCTCAAAAAAAGTTCTTAACTCAGAAGCAGAATGCCAACGACGAAAGGTCTAGCGAATGAAAACTATACCATCAACATGCGTCAAGTCCTCACAAGTTGAGGCCTCTACACCGAAGTTCAAATCTGGTCAGTGAAAGAACGAGTTGCAACCCCCAGGGATGTTAGTGGAATTCAAGTCATTAATTCAGCTGGGTTGCGAATCACACGCTCAAGGAAATGGGGCACCTGCCCCCAACAGCGGAAGGAAACTCCAAATCACCTTAGAAAGGGTGAACGAAGGTATTGAAAGATCCGGTATTCTAAAACCATTGGCATCAATTCATCACAACATCAAGATAGTTCAGCGATGAAAGCTTCGAAAGATCCGGTACTATAAAACCCTTGTTCGGGATGTTCATACTTAGTCAGGAATCCAAACCAAAACAATTTGATTGGATACAAAAAGGTTTTATCAAATTCAACGATATTTCTAAATATGTGTCTAGCTGATCAAATAGCTTAGACGACTTTTCATTAATGTATACATACGAGGAATCAATAAGTATATAGAAATATATCAACATGTGATTAAATACAATGATTATCCAGTGAGGTCACTCAGATAACCATATTTAGAAATTAACGAATAGAATAAATATATCTAAATTATATAATAATACCATGTTGATAAACAATGATGGGATACATAATATATATAACAATAGGGTTAATAATATGGTATAATAATAATATAATTCTAAAACTTTCTTACTTTCATGTCCATCGCGATAAAGAAAATGCAAAGGTAGGATACTTAAAGTCTCGCCGCTTTACAATCATTTAACTTAATTTTTATCTTTTGTATCGAAAACTATCAATTAATAAGATCATTTTACCAATTAGAATAACATATAAGAACATAATGTCATCGCTTATCGCAACAAGACATACCCTAATCATATCATTCACACATGTTTCACAATCATTAGATCACAAACAAACATATATATGTGCATAAATTATATAAGTCCAAATCAATTTTACGAAAATACGTAGTACCGAAGCGGCTTTTATAAGTTATTATCGAATCTAAAGACTCAATCTTGTTAATTCAATATCCGCTTAAATAATTTAAATCGAGTCATATTATTTTCATAACCTTATAAAAATTTTTAAACAATTATTATAATTTATCATGATTTTAAAACACAAAAATCATTATTAAATGATTTAAATATTGAATAATTATATTATCATTAATATTTAATTAATATTAAACCATTAATGAAACCATTGCCAAAATCTTAAAGTTATTTATAATAACTTAAAATACTTTTTAAAACATTAATATTGAACTTAAATGATTAAAAAGAATTTTAAATAATTACCATTAATATTTAATTATTAATGTACCATTTATCCACATATTAAAAGTCATAATTATAACTTAAAATATTTTTAATTATTTATATCCTTTTAAATGATTTTAAATAAATAAAACCATTTTAAAACTATTTATTTAATATAATTTTTAAATAAATATAATATCATTAATATTAATTTATTTATGAAAATATCCTTTAAATATTTAAAGTTATATTTTATAACTTAAAATATCTTTAAACACTTTATTTTCATTTAAAATGATTTTTCTAATATTAAAATCATTTTAAACTAATTTATTTAATATAATTATTAAATAAATATAATATCATTAATATTAAAATATTAATATTTTTTATGACAAAATATCAAAAGTTATATTTTATAAATTAATATATTTTTATAACCTTTAAATTATTTTCATATGATTTTTAAATCATTAATTCTATTTTCATAATTTATATAATATATTCAATAAATAACTTAATTATAATTAATATTAATTAATTAATGAAATTCATCACAAAAGATTAAAAGTCATTAAAATAACTTAAAATATTTTCTTATATCATAATATAATTGTATTAATGATTTTTCAAGTATTAAAATTATTTTAAATAATTTATTTAATATAATAATTAAATAAATTAAATACCTTTAATATTTCAAAAAATATTAAATATTTATGAAATATAATAAAAACTATTAAAAACTAATTTTCAGACTTTAAAATAATTTTTAGTAATTTAATTTGTATTTTTAATAATTAAAAACTAATTTTCTCTATTTATTTAATAAAATAATTAATTTAGTAATTAATATGTCGCTAATGGGCTCTATAGCGATGAAACTGTCGCTATAGGTGTTCTTGAGGAAACCCAAGTATTCATACTCTGTGATCGAGGGCACTACTTTGACCAAGATTCAATCTTTGCTCGATGTGTTTCTGGGACAGTCATTGGTTAGATATTGAAGGGCTAGTGTAACACTACATGAAACAACAACAATCATGACCATACAACTTTAAAACTAACGAGATCTAGGCTTTGTAAAGTGGTCGCGTGAATGTTCTTCATTTAGGGTTACCTCGAAATGATGAAGCGACTCGAGCGACCACTTTTGGGCTTCCACAACTTTGCAACGATGTAATCGGTTTAGTGATTTAAGTGTTCTAGTGTGTATACAACATGAAAGACAACAGATCATATAGTATAAAATAAGTCTAACAACATCACAAGAAGCAAATCCATGTTTGGCCAAAGCATGTCAGAACTATGTTTCATAGGTTTTTCGGGTTACCCGTAAAACCGCTTTCGTCTTGACCACGCTATTGACCTACCACTATATTAAATCTATATGTTATTTAGTCGATCTAAAAGCTTTAAACTGTAGTCCATATATCATATTAGGATTCTATTACAACAACAACAACAACAACAACAACAACAAAACCTCAAACAAGAAGCAAAGATCAAGGCTCACGAATATCTTGTCGTTACCCTTTTTCAAGCGATTTAAGGTTACCGTAAATGCCAAATACGGCTTGGCCAATAGTCTTTGACCATCAATAACATAAACTCTATGCATGATTTGGACTTGATTCAAGTTCCAGATCAAAGCTCGCATAACATACTACAACTTAAAACATTTAAACAACAAAAACATATAACAGGATGAGATTTATAGGGTCTGACATTCGTTGTCAGACCACTTTTAATTTTTTTCGATTTTGAAAATCATCAATCCGAGCCTCTAGATGTTATGGATCTAACATCAAGCAACACAGATCATGTATATGAACTATAAACAACATGTTTAAACATTAAAACACAAGATCTAACATAAGATCAAAGGTCAGATTTCTAGGGTTAGGTTTATACCTTTCTATGAACTATCTTGAATCTGGACTTCTGATTTGTTATGGTATTAATGGGGCTTTGTTTTTTAGACTGATCCACTATAAAATTTCGTGGGTTTAAGCTTGAGAGAAATTAGTTTGGTGCTTAGTGAATAAATGACTAAAAATGCATACTTTTCTCTCTCCAATGCTATATATATGTGAATGTAATGTGTATGGATGATGTTGTAAGGCTGATATTTGTTGTTTCAAGTCACATGGCTACTCTAGGGTTGGCCAACAACTCCACCTAGACCAAATTCTACAAGTTATCTCAAATAATGCAAGAGGGGTATAATAGTCTTTTGTCTTTTGATTTTAATGGAAACAAAGTAATTTTGGCAAACCCTTAGAGTTTGACCCTTAGGGTTTAATCCTTAGTTTATCATAAATTTGAATTTTTAGGATTTCAATTTAGGGTTTTAAAAAAATAAAAAATGAAAATTAGTTTCCAAAAATGAAAATTAGAGTTTCTAAATCCTGTTTAATTTACTAATTACATAGAACATTGTGAAAGTAGTATGCACACAAGCCAATCATGTTTGATGATAAAGCATATACTTTGTAACAATCTTATTCATTTATTAATAAAAGTATTAATTTATTAAAGGCTTTTAATTATCTACATGATCTTTGCTTTTAAAATATGTGATAAACCCATAGTTTTAAGCAATGCTTTTAGAATAATGATGATGATCATTCTAATGAGATCTAAATTTTAGAAAGCTTAAAACTAAAATAGTTCCCAATCGTTGGATTACTAAATCGGGGATTAGTGAATCCGGATAGATTGGTACATACGTCATTGTTTGCTCATTGGATGAGGATGATTGATCTCATGATCATTTGTGTGGAGACACTAAAAAGCAAGTATGTAGGTGCTTATTAGAGAATAAGTTCAATCGAACGTGGCTCGCTAAGGAATACCTAATGGAGTTTTATTTGCTGTCAATAGAATTTCGTAGTGAGTGATAGTAGACAAGTAATCCTTGGACTTGAGATCATCATAGTATCTTGTGTATGATGAGTTATACTTTGACTTATTCCTTAAGACCCTTAGGTATATCAAAGGGTATGCTTGGGTATAATAAGTCGTATACATGGAGATAATGTATGATCAATAAAAAATCTACCACTTCTAATAAAGAAGAGAAATGTCCTATGTGATTCGATAAATGACAACCCAAGAGTCCTTGGTTAAGGCGAGTAATGAAATTAGAAAGGAGTTTCTAATTTGCATTATTTGGAGTTGTGCATTTAAGAGTCGAAATACATATAATTAAATAAAATAAGACTCTTGAAGAATTCCATGTCTTATATTTAATTGGGACATTGTATGGTGGAAGGATTGAATCAGATTGGTAACTATTTACTCAAAGGTTCTTTAATGATTAATGTTGAAATCTATATTATCCGGAAAGTCGTTGATCGTTAGGAGGCTTATCCCTATCAGTAGAATAAATATTATTTAAATAAATTAATTATTTAATTTATTTATTTAAATAAGATTAGAATTGTTTCTAATTGATTTATTCACAATGGGTTTAATATGGAGAACCTAAAGGGTCACACCATAAAAGGAAGAATAATTATTTAAGAAGTTAATGGCATAATCGTAATAATATAGTTAAGTATATTTAATTTAATCTATGGTGATAGAATAAATTAAATAGCTTAATATTTATTATTTAATATTTTAGAAATATTAAATATAAATTAATAAGAGGAGTCTTATTAATATTATTACAATTATTATTATTTTAATTTCTAAAAGAGTTTAGGAATTAATTTAATATAAGTACTCTCATTTATTCCTAATTGGATTAGGAAGGAAAATTAGTTAAAAGAGTTTAATTAATTATCCCTAATAAGATTAGGGAGCTTAATTAATTAAAAGAATTTAATTAATTAAATAAAACTCAATTCCTTAATTGTTAAGGTGGGTTGTCCACATCTATAAATAAGAGGAGTCTTATTATGGGTGGCATGGGTTGTTGACTTTAACAACTACGTAATAATTCCAAGTTGTTGGGAGTACACCTTTTCTATAGAGATAGAAAACTAGGGTTAGCCATAACACCCTTCTTCTTGAATTTTCTTCTTCCTTGGTGGATCACCTCTAGAGGCCAAACATTTGGGTGGCTAACGTTGATCAAAGGAAGGAACCAAACCCAGTGGATTCAAGTTGAACGCGAAAAGGATTGGAGGTGAACTTGTACACGAGGAAGCTTCGATCTTCAAGGGTATGATTCTTATTCATCTTTTTCGTTTAATTAATAATTATGCATAAAGGATGATCCGGGTATATGGTTTGTAAATTATTTTAAACTCTGATTTTTCACGCTTCCGCACTTTTTATGCAATTTGATTGCGTTATGAATATTACAAACCTAACAGTGGCATCAGAGCCAAACCTTTATGCGAATTATTAATTGTTCAGATTTGATATGTATATTGATATGTGTTTAGAACAATTTAATTGGGCATAATTTTATTATATAAAATTTATTAAATAAATAAAAAAAAAAAAAAAAAACACGGCATCGGTATTACGCCATTAATTCGTGCTGCAGTGCTTTTTTTAAAAACAAACGAACACGGAAATCGGTAATCATAAATAAAAAAAAAAAAAAAACGGCAGGAACCATTTGTTTTGCAGATTAGCAGCATGGCAACGTGCTTTCCTTTTTTTTTTTTGATTCAAGGGGTGCGTTTTCCAAGTTAATAAAGGAAGTCAGAAGTTTTTTTTTTGTTAACAAGGGATATGCACGGAAGTAACCGAAAATAAAGCAACTTGGTATATTATATATATATATACTGGATATTATATATATATATATATATATATATATTATACTGTTAATATAATATATATATATTAATTATTTTATAATTAAAATAAAAGTTTATTTTAATTTTAAAATAAAAGGTTTATTTTAATTTTAAAATAATAGGTTTATTTTAATTTTAAAATTAGAATTTTATGCTAACTAATTAGAGTTGGAATTTGATTCCATGATAACTAATTGGAGTTGAAATTGGATTGCCTAATTTCCTTAAATAAAGGAGTTTGTTTAGATATGAAATAAGATTTCATATTATTCAAAATAAAAGAGTTTATTTGTGAATAGGAAAGAGAATCCTAATTTCCTTAAATAAAGGAGTTTATTTAAATATGAAATAAGATTTCATATTATTCAAAATAAAATGAGTTTATTTGTGAATAGGAAAGAATATCCGTGTTTCCTTTAATAAAAGATTTTTTTTCTTACATGGAATTGGATTCTTATAATTAATTAAAATAAAAGAGTTTATTTTAATTAAAGATTTTTTTTTTTACATGGAATTGGATTCCATAATTAATTAAAATAAAGGAGTTTATTTTGATTAAAGATTTTGATTAAAATAAAATAGTTTATTTTATTCAAAATAGGATAAATTAAAATAAAATAGTTTTATTTTGATTTAAATTTGGATTAAAATAAAGGAGTTTATTTTGATTCAAAAATAGATTTTATACTAACTAAATTTGCCCATTAAATGATATCAATATATATATTAAATGTTTATTATTCATGAGATGAATGTTATTTATCGATGCATATGATGATGTGTATGATAATAAATGGGATTGATTATGGACTATCGACCAATGCGATTGGATTTTATTTTAGTTGGATGCATGAATGTATGGGTTTTATTAAATGGGAATCACAGATTTGCCTTCTCTAATTTTTCTTAATGTAAATTCTATCTCCTCCTATGTACTTCCCTCGATCACGATCAAGGTTTTATTTATTTTAAAATAGTTTTGTAATAGGAATAGTTAGAATTAATTTTGAAAAATTAGAGATCAAGGAGCAAAAGGAGCGCTTGAAGACCCGTTTTGTTATGGAGCCCGGGTTTAAATGTAATAGTTATATTTAAATATTATTTCGCACACCTTAGGTTTGAATTTTGGTTCACTTGGTGGCTCTAGTGAACCAAACTAGAATAAAAGTCCATAATCAATCCCGTAGAATATAGTATTCTATATGTGCATGCTTATATATATATATATATATATATTATGCAAACATGCTTCATATGTTCATTAATACGACGCGTATTTTATATATATATATAAATGCTACGCTAAACAAGATGAGACAAATTAAAAACAAAACCCCTCAATTTTTATATTAAGTCCTAAGTTGCTCAAAGATATTTGGAATATCGAACGTCGCCTTTCTAAGCATGATAAAATTAATAGAGTATTAAATATTTAATATGAGTTTGTTGTGTCACCACAAGGCAAGTATTAAGTATTTAAGATGTTAATTTATCACATTTGATGCTTATAAAGAAAATTGAACAATATTGTTTTGTTGTGTCACCACAAGGATGATATTTTTCTTTTTGAATATATGGAGTGCTAGTTGGACTTAACTTGGATAATTTTGATTCGGATGTGCCACCACTGATCAAAATAATCTAAGAGGCAAAATACAAGGAGTCAGATAGTTGATGTAATTGACAAAAGTTGTCTACCTATTTATTTATATATAGTTTGTTGTGTCACCACAAGGCTATATACATTTGAAATGGGATCCTTATTCTCACTAGCAAATCTTTAATTAGATTTTATTAACTATATAAGTGAGGGTAATATAGTTTGAAGAAAATAGTGGGAGATACCAATTTAAAACAAGACCTAATTTATTTTGGTAATTAATAAAAGAATGTATGTTAAATGTTGTTAAATACAAATTCATTTATGTAATTTTACAATGTCTAAAAAAATTACTATCATCGCAAGCATATTAGATGCTAAATTAACCAAACCGAATTAAACAGATTGGTTAAGGAATTTGAGAAAAGTTCTCATGGTGGTCGAAAAGCTATCTTATGTCCTTAATACGCCTATCCTCGCAATGGTTGCGCATAATGCCTCGAGGAAGAGATTGCTACTTTTAGAAAGTGGCAAGATGATGCACATTGCTCAACGCATCATGCTCGCATCCATGAGTAACGAGCTTCAAACACAAGATGAAACTATGGATGCTCCTACTATATTCCCGCACATCAAGTAGTTGATGGTGAGGAAAGTAGGACCGATAGATATCGAGATATTCAAGGAGCTCTTCCGATCTAGAATGGCCAACGGCACTATAAGATGCATAAAAAGTTCTTAACATAATCAATTTGATTGATCAATTAGGACAACCGGTTTTTTCATGGATGGAGAGTTGAGCTAAGATTTGATCTTGCACTCACCCCGGACTCCTTCACAATTGTTGTGAATTTTCATATGAACAAGCTAGATATCACCTCACCGATTTGCTTAACATATTGAAAAATGTTGAGAGTCACTTTCCAACCAAGAAAGACCATGTCTTCATCGGTAGGGGCCAAAGGATCTTCTCAAAAGAAGAACGATTCAAAGAAGGTAAATAGAAAGGCGTAAACAAAGGATAATAAGAACAAAATCGATACGGATAAGCAAAGGAGTTTGCTTCCACCGCAATAAGCCCGGACATCGGAAAGAAATCTGCGAGAAGCATCTTGCAGAGAGGCTAACCAAAGAAGCTTAGTGAAGTTTTGTTATAATACGCTTTTTGTTCATGATTGAAATAAATTTTTCTTTAAGTCAAGGTTCTACTGGGTATTGGATACCGACTTTGGTTATCATAAATATAGATTTATGAAAGGACCAAAAGTAAGTAGAAAGCTAAACAAATATAAGTAATCCTATGTGTGGAAAATGAAGCAAAGGTTGCTACATTAGCCATAGAAACTTATAGTTTAGCAATGCCTACGGCAAATCTATTAAGTCAATAAGTTGTTCAGATTCCAGTTCTCGTTTGAAACATTATTTCCATTTTATTGTTGAACAATGAAATCTTTGGTATTATATTTAAGAACAATTGTTGTTCTATTTATAATAATAATGTTTTGTATAGAACCGGAATATTACTTAATGGATTTAGTATACTGACTTACGTGAAAATAATTTTGCATATCGAACAAATTAGTATAAGAAAAGGAGATGATCATTCAAAGAGTTGAATGTGTGTATTTGTTGAATACAAATGTGAATTATTTGAAAGGTTCAAAGAATTCGTAAGTGAAACAAATTGGCAAAGTATTAAGATTCTTTGATTAGATCAAGGAATAAATACTTGTGCAATAAGTTTCTTGATCATCTCAAATGGTTTTTCATAATGGACACCTCCCGATATGTAATAAATGATTGATGTATCCGAAAGGAAAAATCGTACTTGTTGGACATGGTGCGGTCCATAATGATTTTACCGACATTCCAAAGATCCTTCAGGTCATGTCCTAGAAATGGTCAGATATCTACTTAAAATGGTAACCTCAAAATCCTACCCCAAGACTCCATAAAAGTTATGGACAGGAGGATTCCTAATCTTAAGTATGTTAAGATAAGGGGTTGTCCAACTTATGTGAAAAGGTTTCAAAGGATAAGCTTGGGACAAGATTTGACATGTACAGCATGATTTGTGGGACATCCTAAAGTAAGTTTAGGTATATGTTCTATAATTCTACTTAGCAAAAGGTGTTTGTTACGAACACGCCGCCTTCTAAGATAAAGGTGTTTATCATCAAGGGCTAGTGGGAGGATAATAGATCTTGAAAAGTTCAAGAACCACAAAACACTATAAGTCAAATAAGAGGAACCTCGTAGATGTAATTCTATTGTACCACAACCTAATCGTAAATCGAATAGTACATCAAGATACCTAGGAGGTATGGATTCATCGCGGATGATGATGATGAGAGTACACATCATAGAAGATGATAATCCAGTAGTACATACGATGAGGTAAGTGTCAGTACACTCGTGAGAAATGGATTCAAGCATTTCTCAAATATGGAACATTTGTTTTGATGAGGCAATCAAAAGAGTTTGATTTTATCAAAAATAAGAATGAACCTAGTGTGTACAAAAGGGTCGATGGGAGCATCGTGACATTCCTAATATTATATGTTGATATACTACGGATAAGGAATGACATACTAATGCTACAATCAAGAAAGATAAAGTTGTCTAAACATTCCTCCATGAATGATTTGGAAGAGTATCTTAATTGGGGATATAAATCTATATAGATAGATTTAAGAGGATGCTCGACTTAACCCAAGGAACGATATTCATTTGATGCTAAAGTCGCTTAGCATGGCAAACTCCAAGAGATGTCTCATGTCGATGAGCTATGGAGTGTATCTCTTAATAGTCCCCATAGACTCCAAAAAAAGAGAGATCGCATGAGTGACAATCATGTATGCAATGAAATATACGAGACCGATGTCGATCACCATATTCGAGAAGTTCACATGAGTCGATTGAAAAACATCTTAAAGTGCTTAACCCAAGACTAAGGATGTGATCATATTCATGGTGGGTCCTAATTAAAACTAGAGGGCTTTACAGACTCAAGTTTTTCGCATGCACCAAGACGAATAAAAAATCCACTTTAAGGTAAAGTGTTACTCGAACAAGTGGTGCAGTTGAATTCGAAAGGTTCCAAACAAAGAAAGAGTTGTTGGTTTAGTGATAAAGACAAAGTATATAGCTATAAATGAAGTCGCAAGTTGATTGTTTGGATTAAAAGTTCATTACGTAACTAGGAATAGTTCCCAAGTCTCATCTTCGATCTAAACATGTGTTGTGGCACTTTCATTTGATTATAAGAATCATTGAAAGATGGGAAATCACTATAGAGATAGTGGACTCTCAAGAACAACATTACATATCCATTAACTAAAGCTTATCCAATGCCAGGATAATCGCCACTTAGAGAAGAAGAGTATAAGATACCACGACGATTGGCTTTAGTGCAAGTGGGAGATTGAAAGTAGTGTATGCACACAAGCCAATCATGTTTGATGATAAAGCATATACTTTGTAACAATCTTATTCATTTATTAATAAAAAGTATTAATTTATTAAAGGCTTTTAATTATCTACATGATGTCGCTTTTATAATATGTGATAAACCCATAGTTTTAAGCAATGCTTTTAGAATAATGATGATGATCATTCTAATGAGATCTAAATTTAGAAAGCTTAAAACTAAAATAGTTCCCAATCATTGGATTACTAAATTGGGGATTAGTGAATCTGGATAGATTGGTACATACGCTGCTTGCTTCATTGGATGAGGATGATTGATCTCACGATCATTTGTGTGGAGACACTAAAGCAAGTATGTAGGTGCTTATTAGAGAATAAGTTCATCGAACGTGGCTCGCTAAGGAATACCTAATGGAGTTTTATTCATTCGTCAATAGGAATTCTCAGAGTGATAGTAGTAAGACAAGTAATCCTTGACTTGAGATCATCATAGTATCTTGTGTATGATGAGTTATACTTTGACTTATTCCTTAAGACCCTTAGGTATATCAAAGGGTATGCTTGGGTATAATAAGTTGTATATGGAGATAATGTATGATCAATAAAGAATCTACCACTTCTAATAAAAGAAGAGAAATGTCCTATGTGATTCGATAAATGACAACCCAAAGAGTCCTTGGTTATAAGCGTAATGAAATTAGAAAGGAGTTTCTAATTTGCATTATTTGAGTTGTGCATTTAAGAGTCGAAATACATATAATTAAATAAAATAAGACTTCGACAAAGAATTCCATGCCTTATATTTAATTGGGACATCAGATGGTGGAAGGATTGAATTGTATCAAGAACTATTTACTCAAAAGGTTTTTAATGATTAATGTTGAAATCTATATTATCCGGAAAGTCGTTGATCGCTAGGAGGCTTATCCCTATCAGTAGAATAAATATTATTTATTTAAATAAAATTATTTAATTTATTTATTTAAATAAGATTAGAATTGTTCTAATTGATTTATTCACAACCAGGCTTAATATGGAGAACCTAAAGGGTCACACCATACAAAAGGAAGAATAATTATTTAAGAAGTTAATGGCATAATCGTAATAATATAGTTAAGTATATTTAATTTAATCTATGGTGATGTAATAAATTAAATAGCTTAATATTTATTATTTAATATTTTAGAAATATTAAATATAAATTAATAAGAGGAGTCTTATTAATATTATTACAATTATTATTATTTTAATTTCTAAAAGAGTTTAGGAATTAATTTAATATAAGTACTCTCATTTATTCCTAATTGGATTAGAAGGAAAATTAGTTAAAAGAGTTTAATTAATTATCCCTAATAAGATTAGGGAGCTTAATTAATTAAAAGAATTTAATTAATTAAATAAAACCCAATTCCTTAATTGTTAAGGTGGGTTGCCCACATCTATAAATAAGAGGAGTCTTATTATGGGTGGTATGGGTTGTTGATTTTACAAAATACGTAATAATTCCAAGTTGTTGAGAGTACACCCTTTTCTATAGAGATAGAAAACTAGGGTTTAGCCATAACACCCTTCTTCTTGAATTTTCTTCTTCCTCGTGGATCACCCCAGAGGCCAAACATTTGGGTGGCTAACGCCGATCAAAGGAAGGAACCAAACCCGGTGGATTCAAGTTGAACGCGAAAAGGATTGGAGGTGAACTTGTACCGAGGAAGCTCGATCTTCAAGGGTATGATTATTATTCATCTTTTCGCTTAATTAATAATTATGCATAAAGGATGATCCGTATATGGTTTGTAAAATTTTAAACTCGATTTTTCCACGCTCCGCACTTTTTATGCAATTTGATCATGTTATGAATATTTACAAATTGTATGTTATATAACAGTCTCGAACTCATAATTGAGTTTCAAATTAGAGTTTCCATCTAGCAATTAGCTAAGGTTTCTAATTATTTTAGAAATTAAGGTTTTAAGTTAATAATTAGGGTTTTCCATAATTAACGTTAAAACTTATAATACATATCATATACCACATATCATGTTGACTTAACAAATTTTAAAGTCTCATTTGACTTCAAAACTAGGGTTTAACAAAGAATACTAGGGTTTATAAAAATATTATTAGGTTTGATCATAATACACCATAATTGTCCAACCACTATCACTACGCATATACAAAGATATATTTATAGTAATGAAAAAATCAAAATATAATTAATATTATATAATAATTCTCATTTCTTGATCAAAATCCAAAATTAGGGTTTGGATTCCATATCCGATTTATCTTCATATATAATAATAAGAATTAAGTTAAAATAATTAACTTAAACAATTTGAACAAATTCATATAATAAAATATTTATTATATTAATTCTAATAATCGCTTCACATATTATTTGTGAAACCCCGATTTTATAAATAAAGAATTAATTTTCTCGAAATAATTTTTTTATATTATGGTGTAAATTTGAGATAATGTTATAGTTGTGGGTAATATTTATAAATTTTGCAAAGTATGCAAGTTGTCATATTATATTCGATTGGATTGGTGGGAATATTTGTTTTAAAGCAAGAAATATTCGCATGCGATGGCACAATCATTGATGGACCCCTATTAACGGAATTATCATTTGATTGAGAAAACGACAAAAATATTTTATTGAAAATAACGGCGGAAGTTTTACCGTTGACATCATTGAATTACTCGGTAGTAAAAGTACGATGAATACGCGTTGTTGTAGATAGTAGTTACTACCAGATTGATTATTAATATTTATGTGAGAAGTCACTTAGTTTTTGTTCAATTATTGCTACAATAGTTCACGATAAGTATCTCACATTATTTGATTCAATTATTGTTGGTTTAGAAGTTTTGTTTTATTTGTATTATTAACGTAATAAAATAGAAACATCTTTTTATATAAAATGTAATACTTTATTAAAGTTATTCTATAAATAAAATATATTATATTCTATTATGCATAGTGTTTTGCAGATAGTAAAATCTTTTATATAAAAAATGTAATACTTTATTAAAGTTATTCTATAAATAGAATATATTATATTTTATTATGCATAGTGTTTGTATAGTGCCCAAGATAGTGTTTCAGATAGTAAAATCTTTTTATATAAATAGAATATATTATATTTTATTTAAAAAATTTCTTTAAATATGGACCGTCAGATTAAAGTAAATCAATCTGACCGCTCATGGATTAGTTACTATGCATTCCATTTTCCTATAAATAAGCTCATTCCTTCATTATTTTCTCATTAATTCAATTGAACTCAGAGAGAGAAACTATAGAGAGAGACTATAGAGAGATAGAAGAAAAGTTTTCTCGCTACTTCACTACTCTTATATCAAGTATTATTTTACACATGATGAGGGATATTATTCTTTTGTATTCAAGAAGAGAACTTACGTTATTCCATTTCTTTATTGTTCTCATTGGAATAACTTTGATATGCTGGCTACCCTATACTTGGTGACATTCTTCTATTATTTTGTCTTTATTATTACATTTGGAATATCCCGCCTGCATGCTTATCGCCTCATTCCTGGTTCCATTTTTATTATTCCGTCTTTATTATTCTCGTTAGAATATCCTCGTCTGTATATATCATGGGACTGGTTCCATCATTTATTATTCGCATTTATTATTCATTGGAACATCCACGTCGATGTGAATTTCACCGACACTCGGTTCCGTTATTATTATTTTGTTGGAATAACTGCTACATGCTTAAGTACCGCATGCATGGTGATATATTTTGTTATTCCATTCGGTATTATACTCAATTGATTAAAATTTTGACTTTATACTCCATGAAATTAGTGGAATATCCTTGATATTTGCGCTTCATCTAGTATTTTTTTCATGGAAATATTCTTCTGAGCATTCTTGAATTTTATTCTACAAAGAAGTATCATGTTGACAATTTGGACGTTATTGGTTCCTGGATAAATTAATTCTTGAACTTGTTTAATTGAATTCTTATATCATTGTCATCATCCTCATGTTTATGTTATGTTGAAAGTCATCTATGGCTTTCATGGTGCATAGATGGACTTGGTATGATTATGACCAGGATTATTCGGGGTATAATCATGATCGTAGTAATGTTACAAATGATGTGAAATTAAAAGTCCTCATTGCCCGTAGTGCATTGATGGACGCTTTTGGTATGATTATGGCTATGGATTCTCTTGACGGGAGCAAAGATGAATTGTTTCATGGCATGATCAGACCATTGATGAAAACACGATTATCTTTGGCTCGTGAGTGCATGGATAATTCATGTCGTGATACTAAAGAATATCCGCGGGCACAGAGCGCAGGATGATTTAATGATGTGGATTATTTATTGAGATGAGTCTCAAATGATAATGATGATGAAAAAACATTTTAATCATAAAAGATTGTAGATTTTATTTTCTACTGACTCTTTTAATGGATTGTTTGTTTTACCGCAGATTAAACTTGATGTCTAATATTATATTTTATCGGTTTAACATTGTTGGAGACTAATGATAATTTATTTCGCATTATCTTAGTCATAATATTTCATCTTTGGGCTAGTTGAGCTCACCCTTTCTTTCACTATTCTCTTCGAAAATGAGAATACAATGAGATTCAGCTCTGGGAACGGAGTGATGGTCGAGGATAGCATTAGTAGTCCTCACTATTTTGTGAAATAGTGTGATAATAATTATAATGAGGACTCCTTTTGAGTTTGTATAATCTCTAGTAGATAATATTTGTATTCAAACTCACAGTTTATGTTTTGTCGTATTATTGTACGACAGTTGTATTATTAGTAAGTTGTATTTAAATTACGTACCATGTATCTCATGACCCAAGATGGGTGATGTATACCTAATTTTGGGGGCGTCACATTATTTAAATAATATAATGATCATATTTTCATGGAAAATAATTAATAAAAATATTTTTATTATAAAATTAATTATTATAAAAATATAATTTATAATAATCAATAATTCTAAATTAAATTATTTGTAATCATTCATGTAATAAATATATTTTATATTCATCACATAAATACATACATTACCTCTTACGCATTCTCTTTTTTAAAATAAATAATAAAAAAAAATTATACGCAAAATTTCTGGTTTAATTATATAGAAAATATCGGGTTATTACATTCACCCTCTCTTATAAAGATTATGTCCCCGGAATCACCGTTTTAAAACTTATACATAAAAGGGTACATAACATACACAATCATTAATTTCAAGTAGATCTCGATCATAATTGATCTAACCGATATTTAACTATTTAGCTTAAAGTTTGTCTATCTGATTAAACAGAAAATTGATTTCTAATAGAACTCAATTTCCTCCTTCAAAATATCTTTATAAAATAATTATTATATATATAAGAAAATAAAAAGTTATACAAATAATCTGCCACGGTATCTTGAACAATCATGTTGAAGACTCTTGCATTTGATTCTGTTGGTTTGTTTGTTGAAGTTAATCCCGTTGTCGCCAGCGTCCCGCTACTTTTTCCCGTATTCGCATTCCTTTCCTCCCTTTTTCTTTTCGAACAGCCCTTCACCTTATGCCCCGTTGATCCTCTAAATCCTGGCAGTACAACTGCCTTTAAGTCTTTGAAGTTTGTCGATCGATTACTTGGCTGATTTCCCGCGGCTGGTATTCCATTCTGCATAGTTTGAGGAACCATATTCGTAAATTTCTGTATCGGGTCTGGTTGTCCTCCAGCTTTGTTGACAGGTTCTTCTGTCCTTTGGTTTCGTTTTCGTCTTAGCGGCATTATCATAAATTATTCTTTATTAACTTACATTCTAAGCCTTATCGTATACGTTTAGCATGTAACGCGAAATTTTCTATTCAAATAATCATGTACCCAAAATATTAGATTTTGAAAACTTAGTTTACTGTATTAACCAGTGCTCAGATAGATAATTACTATCTTTATACCGACTTATTTCATTAATCCAACATAGATTCGTATTCATAGCGCTTGACATACCATAGCACATACTGCTTTAAACATTTGCTATCCCTTTGTGACTCAAAAGTCAGGAATCGCTGCCTCAACTTATAAAAAATGTTACATTACACAGACATTTATTATATACACATCATAGAATCATACATATTCAAGTAATACTAATACTACTTATTTCATACGTCTTCACTAAGGATCGATTGCTTAATAATCTATATATTCCTATTATCCTCAATAATTCATTTGCACATAACTATACCAAGTTCGTCAAACTTATCGAACATTATGAGTTTAAGAACTTACCACCAACATATGAGTTTAAGAACTCGAGCTTGACCAAATATTCTCTAACTATACTCTACCTATCTGCTATACTACCATTTCTGGGTCTGATACTACATTTTCCAGAAAAATCACCTCATTAGGGTTGCTTTCGCTATGAGCCACTATTTCAGCTATTGGTTTTGACATCGGCTCGGTTATGGAGGTTGACTCCTTTTTTACGATCTGAGGGTATCCTAATTCTTTTCTATCTAACATCTACACACAAACTATCTTAATTAGCACATAATATATACACACAACAAATAATTGTTTTATATAGGTTATCTTTTATGTGATTTGACGATGAACTTATTCAATTCATCTCCTTTTAAACTCTAAATGAGTTATTTATATTTTTAACGTTTCCCTATGTTCTAAGGTTATAGCCTAAGGTCTAACCCGCCTAAGATTTCTAATCCTAAGCTCCAATACCATGTTGTGACGCCCCCAAATTCAGGTACTTGAAACCCGAAATCGGTGCTTCACGATACCATTTCTATGAGCGGAATAATACTAATAATAATAACAGTAATATAAAAATCAAACTTAATTTACATATATCAGATTCTAATCTCAAGTACGCAACCTTTACTATAATTCTTTACATGATAGATAATACATACCATTGTCTTAATACAGTTTAACTATTACAAAAGATACCATTAAACATATTCTATTTGCTTTCCTTTTCACTTGTTTTTGTCTAAACCTTCGGGTTGATCATGCCTAGCTGAAAACATTTAAATTTAAAGCAAGAATGAGCATTTGGGTGCCCAACAAGTAATAATAATTATAAATATAATTAGCTGAAAGAATTAAATGTTTTCTTTATACATCACTTCTACAACGATTCAATAGTTATGAAGTAAACTAAACAGATAATAATAACATAACAACTCTATATCATATTTTTCAAACTACGTATTGACTAAAAATAGGGTTAAGGTGACATTCAATGAACATTGTTTTAAATTTTCTATAAGGTTTAGTAGAACTTCATCTGCAAACCGTCATAACTTATGGGCGCGAGGGTGTACATCCCATGGGCCCTGTATTGATCAATATTGCATGCAAGAACGATATTATCGTTCACTCTATCTACATTGGGCACATAAAAGTTTTCCCTTGTGCGGGATGTTCATACTTAGTCGGGAATCCAAACCAAAATAATTTGATTGGATACAAAAAGGTTTTATCATATTCAACGATATTTCTAAATCTGTGTCAAGCTGATCAAATAGCTTAGACGACTTTTCATTAATGTATACATACGGGGAATCAATAAGTATATAGAAATATATCAACATGTGATTAAATACAATGATTATCCAAGTGAGGTCACTTGTATAACCATATTTAGAAATTAACGAATAGAATAAATATATCTGAATTATATAATAATACCATGTTGATAAACAATGATCGGATACATAATATATTTAACAATAGGGTTAATAATATTGTATAATAATAATATAATTCTGAAACTTTCTTACTCATGTCCATTGCATAAAGAAAATGCAAATGTAGGATACTTGTCCGGTCTGCTGCTTACAATACGCAACTTAATTTTTATCTTTTGTATCGCAACCTATCAGTAATAAGATCATTTTACCAATTAGAATAACATATAATAACACATAATACTGCTTATTGCAGTCAGCACATACCCTAATCATATTGTCACACATGTTTCACAATCATTAGATCACAAACAAACACATATACAGACAAATTATATAAGTCCAAATCAATTTTCGAAAAATAACCGATTGTACCGACCGCTTTTACAAGGTTATTATCGAAGTCTAAGACTCAATCTTGTCGATTCGATATCCGTTTAAATAATTTAAACTGAAGTCATATTATTTTTCATAACCTTATAATAATTTTAAACAATTATTATAATTTATCATGATTTTTAAAACAAGAAATCATTATTAAATGATTTAAATATTGAATAATTATATTATCATTAATATTTAATTAATATTAAACCATTAATGAAACCATTGCCAAAATCTTAAAGTTATTTATAATAACTTAAAATACTTTTAAAACATTAATATTGCCCTTAAATGATTAAAAAGAATTTTAAATAATTACCATTAATATTTAATTATTAATGTACCATTTATCCACATATTAAAAGTCATTAATTATAACTTAAAATATTTTTAATTATTTATATCCTTTTAAATGATTTTTAAATAAATAAAACCATTTTAAAACTATTTATTTAATATAATTATTAAATAAATTTAATATCATTAATATTAATTTATTTATGAAAATATCCTTTAAATATTAAAAGTTATATTTTATAACTTAAAATATCTTTTAAACACTTTTATTTTCATTTAAAATAATTTTTCTAATATTAAAATTATTTTTAAACTAATTTATTTAATATAATTATTAAATAAATATAATATCATTAATATTAAAATATTAATATTTTTCATGACAAAATATAAAAGTTATATTTTATAAATTAATATATTTTTATAACCTTTAAATTATTTTCATATGATTTTTTAAATCATTAATTCTATTTTTTATAATTTATATAATATATTCAATAAATAACTTAATTATAATTAATATTAATTAATTAATAAAATTCATCACAAAATATTAAAAGTCATTAAAATAACTTAAAATATTTTCTTATATCATAATATAATTGTATTAATGATTTTTCAAGTATTAAAATTATTTTTAAATAATTTATTTAATATAATAATTAAATAAATTAAAACCTTTAATATTTCAAAATATTAAATATTTATGAAATATAATAAAAAACTATTAAAACTAATTTTCGAGACTTTTAAAATAATTTTTAGTAATTTAATTTGTATTTTTAATAATTAAAACTAATTTTCTCTATTTATTTAAAAAATAATTAATTTAGTAATTAATATGTCGCTAATGGGCTCTATATATTTAAACTGTCAATTATAGGTGTTCTTGAGGAAACCCAGTATTCATACTCTGTGATCGAGGCACTATTTTGACCAAGATTCAATCATGCTCGATGTGTTTTCGGGATCGTACTCGTTGGTTAGATATTGAAGGGCTAGTGTAACACTACATGAAACAACAACAATCATGACCATACAACTTTAAACGAACGAGATCTATGCTTTGTAAAGTGGCTGTCAGAGCTGTTCTTCATTTAAGGTTACCGTAAATGATGAATGATTCGGTGAAACCACTTTGGGCTTCCACAACTTGCAACGCATGTCTTTGGTTTTGGTGATTTAAGTGTTCTAGTGTGTATACAACATGAAAGACAACAGATCTATAGTATAAAACAAGTCTAACAACATCACAGTAAGCAAATCCATGCCGGCCAAAGCATGTAAGGAACTATGTTCATAGGTTTTCTGGGTTACCCAAAAAACCGCTTTTTCGACTAACGTGCTACTTCTGAATTACCACTATATTAAATCTATATGTTATTTAGCAGATCTAAAAGCTTTAAACTGTAGTCCATATATCATATTAGGATTCTATTACAACAACAACAACAACAACAAAACCTCAAACAGCAGCAAGATCAAGGCTCATGAATATCTTCATACGCTTCTTTCGCGCTTCGGTTACAGGTTGTAAATGCCCGATCGTCTGGCCAATCAGCACTCTTTGACCATCAATAACATAAACTCTGTGCATGATTTGGACTTGATTCAAGTTCCAGATCAAAGCTCACATAACATACTACAACTTAAAACATTTAAACAACAAAAACACATAACAGGATGAGATTTACAGGGTCTGACATTCGTTGTCAGACCACTTTTTAATTTTTTTTTCCCAGATTTTGAAAATCATCAAATCCGAGCCTCTAGATGTTATGGATCTAACATCAAGCAACACAGATCATGTATATGAACTATAAACAACATGTTTAAACATTAAAACACAAGATCTAACATAAGATCAAAGGTCAGATTTCTAGGGTTAGGTTTATACCTTTCTATGAACTATCTTGAATCTGGACTTTTGATTTGTTATGGTATTAATGGGGCTTTGTTTTTTAGACTGATCCACTATAAAATTTCGTGGGTTTAAGCTTGAGAAAAATTAGTTGGGTGCTTAGTGAATAAATGACTAAAAATGCATACTTTTCTCTCTCCAATGCTATATATATGTGAATGTAATGTGTATGGCTGATGTTGTAAGGCTGATATTTGTTGTTTCAAGTCACATGGCTACTCTAGGGTTGGCCAACAACTCCACCTAGACCAAATTCTACAAGTTATCTCAAATAATGCAAGAGGGGTATAATAGTCTTTTGTCTTTTGATTTTAATGGAAACAAAGTAATTTTGGCAAACCCTTAGGGTTTAACCCTTAGTTTATCATAAATTTGAATTTTTAGGATTTCAATTTAGGGTTTTAAAAAAATAAAAAATGAAAATTAGTTTCCATAAATGAAAATTAGAGTTTCTAAATCCTGTTTAATTTACTAATTACATAGAACGTTGTATTTAGGGTTAAGTTTTACTAAATAGCATTTAACTTTCCAATTTAGCGATTAGGGTTTCTAATTTGGTAAGTTAGGGTTTCTAAAAATTAGGATTTCTAGATATTAATTAGGGTTTCTCTAATTAATATTAAACTCTATAATACACCACATAAATCACATAACACAGTTATATAACAGTCTCGAACTCATAGTTGAGTTTCAAATTAGAGTTTCCATCTAGCAATTAGCTAATTATTATTTAAGGTTTCTAATTATTTTAGAAATTAAGGTTTTAAGTTACTAATTAGGGTTTTCCATAATTAACGTTAAAACTTATAATACATATCATATACCACATATCACAGTGACTTAACAAATTTTAAAGTCTCATTTGACTTCGAAACTAGGGTTTAACAGTAATACTAGGGTTTATAAAAATATTATTAGGGTTTGATCATAATACACCATAATTGTCCAACCACTATCACTACGTACATACAGTACATATTTATAGCACTGAAAAATCAAAATATAATTAATATTATATAATAATTCTCATTTCTTGATCAAAATCCAAAATTAGGGTTTGGATTCCATATCTGATTTATCTTTCATATATAACAATAAGAATTAAGTTAAAATAATTAACTTAAACAATTTGAACAAATTCATATAATAAAATATTTATTATATTAATTCTAATAATCGTTTCACATATTATTTGTGAAACCCCAGATTTTATAAATAAAGAATTAATTTTCTCGAAATAAATCCAGATTGGTACGGACCTCACTCCAAACCAAAGGAATGACACGGTTACTCTATTAACCCTATTCTAGGATGTGTTTACATGGTGTCACAAAGACATGGTCTGTTTATCCACTGACATTATCATTCATCGCCTTCCCATAAAAGGAGGATTGAAGCCGACTAGAAGAAGCTCAGGCGATTAAAACCTGAGTGGAGGTTAAAAGTTAAAGAAGAAATCGTGAAACAATTTCAAGCTGGCATCATCATGGTGTCAACATACCCTGAATGGTTATCCAACATAGTCCCCGTGCCCAAATCGGGAGGGGAGGTGCGAGTTTGTGTGGATTACATGGATTTGAATAAAGCTTGCCTCAAAGATAGCTTTCCCGTGCCATTCATCCACATACTCATTGACAATACAGCTCAATACGACATGTACTCCTTTGTTGATTGAGTCGCGGGGTACCATCAAATCATGGTTGCTGAAGATGATCGTGAGAAAACTTCATTCATCACGCCTTGGGGAACCTTTTGCTATAGACGATTGTCATTCGGCCTCATCAATGCCGGAGCTACCTATCAGTGAGCCATATGGCTCTTTTCCACGATCTAATGCATAGAAATTAAAAATAAATAAATAAATAAATAAGAGAAGAAAAAAAAAAGAAAAAGCTCTTCAACAGGTTATACATTTGTTTGCTTTTACCATCGGCGGAGTTCTCAGAGATGGCTTCGAGTTCAAGAAATATCCTTCCTCCACATCCCCATGGAATAGGAATGATTTTGCGAATGCATTAGCAACCTTGGCCTCCTTGATCAACATACATGACAAGGAAGACATGTCAACCCTCACATTTGCACAACAAAAGGCTCTAGCTTATGGGAATTACAATGGAGAAGTATCGGATGAGCTACCTCCCATCTAACACCCTTGATATCAGCATATTAATGAGCACTCACAAGATAGATTTACACCACCGAAAGCAGCCCAACCGAGAAAAGGCGGATCCATCGACTTGCTATAAAATTCTACCTGAGCGAAGATGCACTCAACAAGAGAGATGCAGGACGAGGTCTCCTCAGATGTTTGGATGAGGACCAAGCTCAGAAGCTCATGGATGAAATCCATGGGGGAATATGTGGCCCATACATGAGCGACCCTCTACTTGTAAAGAAGATCCTACAACAGAAAAGTCCGGCTACGGCAGTTCAAACAACACAACTTAGTTTCGAAGAAGATCGTTGACAACCAAGCTCAGTCTAAAGGAAAATTCTCCCCGAATTGGGAAGGTCCGTTTATTGTCAAGGAGGTATTGACAGGAGGCGCTTTCAGATTACAGGAAATGGACGACGATGAATTTCCGCAACTCATCGATTCGGACACCGTGAAACGGTACTATGTCTGAGGTTACCATCAAGCCAACATCCTGGTTTTGGATCATCATATTACCAGTCATTCTGGTTCTTTAACCCTTCATTACATACAACTTCGCTTCACATTCATCTGCCCTATTAGGGATAAACATTTTTCTAACCAACAGCTTAGTTTCAGATCACCAGATCCTTCATTCCCCACAAGTTTTTTAAACCTTTCACACTTTTAGTTTATCCCACCAGGGATCAAACCTTTCACACCTTCAATTTATCTTGTACATGGGATTAAAATTTTCATCTATAATCCGCCCTATACCTGGGGTGAACTACGTCGACCTGATCTCCCCAATACACGGGAGTACGTAAACAACCATGTTATATGGTCCAGTCTCACCACAGAAAAAACAAAAATAAACACACTCTTTTCCATAACCACAATCAGTCCCAAGACACCAAAGATGGTAGGGAATACACATAGATCGACGATCCATTCTGAAAATCTTGAGACATCTCACTGTCCATCCATTAAGGAGGAGTTTAGAATACATCCAGATCACAAAGTCCTGGAGAAACAAGCAAATATCAAGCAAGTAACAAGGCACAACTAAAAGGGAAGTGAATCAACATATATTTCCCTGCCATAAATAACGCTATTTGATATATACAATGTGTACTATACATGACAAAATGACTAAGCTAGTCTGTACAGAAAAATACAAGCCCATCTATAAATCAGTATATATGTGGGCTATCAAGTCCAACATGGATTCCTCTCGTAATATGGAGGTAACTATGTGATCTCATGCCCAATGGTTTCTACACGAGCCAACAGATCCACCGCAAACTACATGCGATATCGTGGGAAGATATAGCGCTATCCCGCTCAGCAATAGCGGTATCCCTATGAGTTAGAGCATTATCTCTCTAACAGCACGACATCTCTACCAGAAAGAGCTGTCAACATCAAATCCCAAATCCACCTTTAGGGTACAGAGGTAAAAGCTTCTCGCGATCTCGACATCTTATCATCCCATCTGTCAAAGCAATTACCCTAGATAACAAGCGAGGCTGGGGTAATTTTAAAATTGGCGATAATCGAATATTGGGTCCCTTACAACAAGATTGGGGCAATCTCGGAAGCAGCGATAACTCAACACTGGGGCATTTAACAACCATCCTAAAGTGGAAAATGTACCAGTTAGCGCCATCAGCATGGTCCATCATCATCTCAATGACGATTCAGATATTATTCACTCACGATGAATCCCTGGCAACAACTTGCGGAATGACTGGGGCATTGTCCAATTCCAAGAAATGGAATAGAGCTTAAGGCGGTATCAAGCCTCTCAGCAAAAGAAAGGGGAGAACTCGTGAAAGAAATCATGGCGACATAAGCGTACCCCTACGAAAGAAGGGGAAAATTCTCAAAAAAAGTTCTTAACTTAGTTTAGTTTTTTCAAAAAAAATTCTCAAAACATTTTTCTAACCAACAGCTTAGTTTCAGATCACCAGATCCTTCATTCCCCACAAGTTTTTTACCAATTAGAATAACATATCGTAACGCATAATACTGCTTATTGCAGTCAGCACATAACCTAATCACATTGTCACACATGTTTCACAATCATTAGATCACAAAAAAACACATATACAAACAAATTATATAAGTCCAAATCAATTTCTAAAACATGTCGGTGTACCGACGGCTTTATTGGGTTATTATCGAGTCTAAGACTCAATCTTGTCGTTCAATATCCGTTTAAATAATTTAAATCCGAGTCATATTATTTTTCATAACCTTATAAAAATTTTTAAACAATTATTATAATTTATCATGATTTTTCAAACACCAAAATTATTATTAAATGATTTAAATATTGAATAATTATATTATCATTAATATTTAATTAATATTAAACCATTAATGAAACCATTGCAAAAATCTTAAAGTTATTTATAATAACTTAAAATACTTTTAAAACATTAATATTTCCCTTAAATGATTAAAAAGAATTTTTAAATAATTGCCATTAATATTTAATTATTAATGTACTATTTATCCACATATTAAAAGTCATTAATTATAACTTAAAATATTTTAATTCATTTATATCCTTTTAAATGATTTTTAAATTAATAAAACCATTTTAAAACTATTTATTTAATATAATTATTAAATAAATTTAATGTCATTAATATTAATATATTTATGAAATTATCCTTTAAATATTAAAAGTTATATTTTATAACTTAAAATATCTTTAAACACTTTATTTTCATTTAAAATGATTTTTCTAATATTAAAATCATTTTTAAACTAATTTATTTAATATAATTATTAAATAAATATAATATCATTAATATTAAAATGTTAATATTTTTCATAACAAAATATCAAAAGTTATATTTTATAACTTAATATATTTTTATAACCTTTAAATTATTTTCATATGATTTTTAAATCATTAATTCTATTTTTTCATAATTTATATAATATATTCAATAAATAACTTAATTATCATTAATATTAATTAATTAATGAAATTCATCACAAAATATTAGAAATCATTAAAAATAACTTAAAATATTTTCTTATACCATAATATAATTGTAAATGATTTTTAAGTATTAAAATCATTTTAAATAATTTATTTAATATAATAATTAAGTAAATTAAATACCTTTAATATTTCAAAAATATTAAATATTTATGAAATATATTAAAAACTATTAAAAACTAATTTTCAGACTTTAAAATAATTTTTAGTAATTTAATTTGTATTTTTAATAATTAAAAACTAATTTTCTCTATTTATTTAATAAAATAATTAATTTAGTAATTAATCTGTCGCTAATGGGCCCTATAGCTTATTTAAAGCTGTCATTATAGTGTGTTCTTGAGGAAACCCTGGTATTCATATGCAGTGATCGAGGGCACTACTTTGACCAAGATTCAATCTTTGCTCGATGTGTTTCTAGGACAGTCATTGGTTAGATATTAAAGGGCTAGTGTAACACTACATGAAACAAAAACAATCATGACCATACAACTTTAAACAAATGAGATCTGGGCTTGTAAAGTGGCTGTCAGACTTGTTCTTCATTTCGGGGTTACCCAGAAATGATGAACAGTTCGAGTGACCACTTTTGGGCTTCCACAACTTGCAACGCATGTACTGGTTTAGTGATTTAAGTGTTCTAGTGTGTATACAACATGAAAGACAACAGATCTATAGTATAAAACAAGTCTAACAACATCACAGTAAGCAAATCCATGCCGGTCAAAGCATGTCAGGAACCATGTTCATAGGTTTTTCTGGGTTACCCAGAAAATCGCTTTTGTGCCTGACCATGCTACTTTGACCGGCCACTATATTAAATCTATATGTTATTTAGCTGATCTAAAAGCTTTAAACTATAGTCCATATACCATATTACGATTCTATTACAACAACAACATCAACAAAACCTCAAACAGCAGCAAGATCAAGGCTCACGAATATCTTGTCAGTTCTCTTTCTCAAGCGTTTCTGGTTACCCATAAATGCCCAATACGGTTTAATCAGCGGTCTTTGACCATTAATAACATAAACTTTGTGCATGATCTGGACTTGATTCAAGTTCCAAATCAATGCTCACATAACATACTACAACTTAAAACATTTAAACAACAAAAACACATAACATGATGAGATTTACAGGGTCTGACATTCGTTATCAGACCACTTTTTAAATATTTTCCAGATTTGGAAAATCATCAAATCCGAGCATCTAGATGTTATGGATCTAACATCTAGAAACCCAGATCATCTATATGAACTATAAACAACATGTTTAAACATTAAAACACAAGATCTAACATAAGATCAAAGGTCAGATTTCTAGGATTAGGTTTATACCTTTCTATGAACTATTTTGAATCTGGACTTCTGATTTGTTATGGTGTTAGTGGGGCTTTGTTTTTGAGACTGATCCACATTAAAATTTCTTGGGTTTGAGCTTGAGAGAAATTAGTTGGGTGCTTGGTGAACAAATGACTAAAAATGCGTACTTTTCTCTCTCTAATGCTATATATGTGTGAATGTAATGTGTATGGCTGATGTTGTAAGGTTGATATTTGTTGGTTCAAGTCACATGGCTACTCTAGGGTTGGCCAACAAGTACTCCACCTAGACCAAATTCTACAAGTTATATCAAATAATGCAAGAGGGCTATAATAGTCTTTTGGCTTTTGATTTTAATGGCAACAAAGTAATCTTGGCAAACCCTTAGGGTTTAACCCTTAGGTTATCAAAAATTTAAATTTCTAGGATTTCAATTTAGGGTTTAAAAAAAATAAAAATGAAAATTAGAGTTTCTAAATCCTGTTTAATTTAATAATTACATAGAACATGGTATTTAGGGTTAAGTTGTGAGACCCCAGATTTTATGAATAAATATTTAATTTTCTCGAAATAATTTTTTGAATATTATGGTGTGGATTTGATATAATGTTATAATTGTGGGTAATATTTATAAATTTTTCAAAGTACACAAGTTGTTATATAATATTCGATTGGTCGGGGAATATTCGTTTTATCAGGGAATATTCGTACAACGGTGCAATCATTGGTGGACCCTGCAACGAAATTATTGTCGGATTGAGAAAATGACAAAAATATTTTATGAAAATAACGACGGAAGTTTTACCGTTAACTGTTGAAACACCCAAGTGTTAAAAGTACGTTAATACGTGTGGTTGCATAGTAGCACAGGTATTGATTATTGATGTTTATGTGAGAAGTCACTTAGTTTTATTCAATTATTGCTACAGTAATTGCTGCATAGTATCTCATGTTATTTGATTCAATTATTGTTAATATTTTATATATTATTAAATCAATAATTGAGATGACAAAGTTATTAATATTATTATTTACAATATTAACGATGTCAAGAAGTTCTGTCAATGAGATGTTTGGTCACCTAATTGCGCGCCAATGGGGAGAAATCCTTATTGGAAAGCCCCCTCTTTCTTGGGAACGACCTGGTCAATTAATAGTGTGAATTATAATAATGATGATGAGTTTTGTTTTATTGGTATTATTAATGTAATAAAACAGATAAACTTTTTATATAAAACAGAATACTTTTATAAAGTTATTCGTTTTATTAGACTATAAATAGAATATATAATATTCTATTATGGATAGTGTTTCGCATAGTACAATCTTTTTATATAAAACAGAATACTTTTATAAAGTTATTTATTTTATTAGACAATAATTAGAATATATTATATTTTATTATGCATAGTGCCTGCATAGTGTTTTGCATAAATTTTTTTTATATAAAACAGAATACTTTTATAAAGTTATTCGTTTTATTAGATTATAAATAGAATATATTATATTTTATTTAAAAGATTTTGTTTTAAATCTGGACCGTCCATTTAAATTAAATCAATCTGGACCGTTCATGAATTAGTTACTATGCAGTCCATTCTTCTATAAATAGAAGCTCATTCCTTCATTATTTCTTACGAATTCACTGAAACTCTAGAGAGAGAAACTATAGAGAGAAAGAAGAAAAGTGTTCTACTACTTCACTACTTCTATATCCAGTACTCTTCTTCCTAAGGTAAGGGATATTATTTATTGTACTCGTAAGGGGTATTATTTCTTTCGTCTTCATGAAGAGAACTTCTGTTATTCCATTCTTTATCATTATGTTGGAATAACCTGTCCATGCGAAGTACGGCATACATGGTGAAATTCTTCCGTTATTCCATTCTTTATTATTCTATTGGAACATCATGTATGTGCTTTACGCATGACCTGGTTCCATTCTTTATTATTCTGTTGGAACATCCTGTCTGTGCTTTACGCATTACCTGGTTCCATTATTTATCATTATGTTGAAAAATCATGTCTGTGCATTTACGCATGACCTGGTTCCGTTATTTATTATTACATTGGAATAACTTTATGCATGCTGATTCTATCGCGTGCACGGTGATTTCTTTTGTTATTCCATTCTTTATTATACTCAGGTTGGTTAAAGTTTTGACTTCTATACTCCATGAAATTAGTGGAATATCATTGATATTTGCGCTTCATCCAGTTTCTTTTCATGGAAATATTCTTCTGAGCATTCTTGAATTTTACTCCACAAAGCAGTATCATGTTGACAATTTGGACATTATTGAGTCCAGGATAAATTAATTTATAAATCTTTAAAATTTATTCTTGAACTTGTTTTATTGATTTGTTTTCATCCTCATGTTTATAATATATTGAAAATAATCTGTGGCCTGTAGTGCATAGATGGACTTGGTATGATTATGACCAGGGATTATTCGGTATAATCATGACCGTAATGTTACAAATGATGTGGTAAAAATCCTCATTGGCCGTAGTGCATTGATGGACAGTTGTTGGCATGATCATGACCATTGATGAATACACGAATATCCTTGGCCCGTAGTGCATGGATAATTTGTGGTCGTGATACTAATGAATATCATTGGCCGTAGTGCAGGGATGATGTGGATTATTTATTAAGCTGAGTCTCAGCAATAAAAGTAATGAAAAACCTTTTAAATCATAGAAGATAGTAGATTTTATTCTCTACTTGACTCTTCTAATGGATTACTTGTTCTGCTGCAGTTAAACTTGATGTTTGTTATATTTTATCAGTTTAACACTGTTGAAGGCTAATGATAATTTATTCTGTATTATCTTAGTCATAATATTTCTTATTGGTCTAGTTGAGCTCACACCTTTTGCTTTCATTGTTCTCTTCAGGAAATGAGAACATAGCAGGGACTAGTCGGGGAACGGAGTGACGGTCCAGATGATAACATTAGTATTCCTCACTATTCTATGAAATAGTGTGCTAATAAATGTAATGAGGACCCCATTGAGTTTGTATATTGTGACGCCCCCAAAATTAGGTATACGTCACCCATCTTGGGTCGCCACTTACATGGTACATAAATTCAAATACAAACTTAATTATACATCTGTCGTGTAACATACGACAATACATAAACTGAGAGTTCTAATAGGAATATTGTCATTTAGACAATATCCATACTCAAGGAGTCCTCATTACATTTATTATTGTCACTATTTATTTAATGTAATAGTGAGGACTACTAATGCTATCTTCTGGACCATCACTCTTTTCCCCGACTCGTCCCAAATTTATATTCTCATTTCAAGAGAACGGTGAAAGAAAGGGTGATCTCAACTAGCCCAAAGAAGAAATATTATAACTAAGATAATGCGTAATAAATTATCAATAGTCTTCAACAATGTTAAACCGATAAAATACAATAGATAAACCGGTTTAATCAAGCAAATGAATATGTAATCCATTAAAAGAGTCAAGTAGAAAATAAAGTCTACTATCTTTTAGGTTTTAAAAGGTTTTCATCAATTTTATCACTAAGACTCGGTTTAATGAATAAACCACAATATCTAATCATCCCCGCATCTACGGCCAAGGATTTTCATCAAATTATCAATGGTCATGACTATACCGAATCACCCCCCGGTCATAATCATACCAAAACTATCCATCATCGCATTACAGTGCCACCGAGGACTTTTGTCACATCATTTATATCAAGCCATGATTATACCGAATGATCCTCGGTCATAATCATACTAAGTTCATCTATGCACGTAAGCCAAAGATAACATAATATAACATGAGGATGATGACAATGACATAATAATTCAATAAAACAAGTTCACGAATTAATTTATTCAGAACTAATAACGCCCAAATTGTCAACATGATATCGCTTTGTAGAGTAAAATTCAAGAATGCTCGTAAAAATATTTTCATTAAAAATATTGGATGAAGCTTAAATATCAAGGATATTCCACTAAATTCATGGAGTATAGAAGTCAAAATTTTAACCAAACCGAGTATAATAGCGAATGAAATAACAAAAGAAATCACCATGCATGTGTACTTCAGACGATAATAAAAGTTATTCCAAAATAATAAATAAAGAATAATAATAATAAAATTTTAACCAGTCGGTGTAAAACACACGTATATGACATTCCAATAGAATAATAAAGACAGAATAATAAAGACGGAACCAGATCGGCAGAAAAAGCATGATAGGATGTTCCAACTAATAATAAAATAATAGAAGAATATCACCAAGTATATGGGGATTCCGTGATATACAAAGTTATTCCAATGTAATAAATAAGAATGGAATAATATAAGGATTTCACCAAGTATAGGTATTCGCATATATATGTGTCATGTATAGGTATACCACTTTTACAAAGTTATTCCAATGTAATAATAAAGAATGGAATAATGAAGTTCTCTTCGTGAATAAAAAAATAACACCCTTACTTAGTACAACAAATAATATTCCCTACCTTAGAAGATTTGAATATTGGAAAAGTGAAGTAGCAAAATACTTTTCTTCTTTCTCTCTATAGTTTCTCTCTCAGTAGTTTCAATTGAATTCGTAAGAAATAATGAAGGAATGAGCTTTCTATTTATAGAAAAACCGAGGGTGGCTCTTGGTCTTAACGAAGGGTCAAAATGACTCTTGGTAATATGAAGAGACAACTACTATTCATGAAGGGGTAATTAACCCTGGAACAATCAAGAGGCGAGTTAACTCGTAATATCAAGGGACAACTACTATTTGCGAAGGGGTAATTACTATTGACGAAGGTAATTACTATTGACGAAGGTAAATACTATTGACAAAGGTAATTACTATTCACAAAGGTAATTACTATTCACAAAGGTAATTACTATTGACGAAGGTAAATACTATTGACGAAGAAACTCTTAGATAATGACATATGGGCCCCCCATAAAATAATCAAAATTACCACAAACGTCTCATAACAGACTCTTTATATACATCAAGGATTGAATAAATATTACCACAAATCATTTTATTTTTAATCAACACATATTTAATCTTTCAACAATTATTAATCATTTATAACTTGTCGTCTCAATTAATAATTTAATACTATAACATATTATCTGATGATAATCGTGACAATAATTGAATCAATAATATAAGAGATATGATGCAAGCAATTATCGTAGTAATAATTGAGCATAGCCGAGTGACTTCTCACGTAAAGCATCAATTATCAATATCGTGTGCTACTATACAACTACGCCAGACATTGTACTTTTACTAAGGGTAGTTCAACAGGTTTTGATTCAGTAACACCTCCGCCGTTATTTTATAGAAAATAATTTTGTCGTTTTTCTAACTACGACAATACTTCCATTATGGGGTCCACTAATGATTGAGTAAAGTCGCATTTAATATTCCCCAACAAAAAGAATATTCCCAACCAAACTAATATTTTATAACAACTTGCTTACTTCATAAAATTTATAAATATTACCCACAACTATAACATTATATCAAATTTATTCCATAATATTCAAAAATAATATTTATAAAAAAATTCATCTTTATTTATAAAAGTCGGGTCTTACAACCTTCCTTCTTATGAAATTTCGCCCTCGAAATTAGGGTACGTACCTGATATGATAAAGAAGTGAGGATACCTTGAATACCTTTTATCGTTAAAAATATTAAATTCATCTTCGCAATCCGGCCAAAGATATTCATTAACAATTCATCTTTGCACTATGTGCCAAAGATATACAAATCAGTAAAACCAATAATGTTGAGACGCAGCTTACTTAATAGTATCACGACCATAATTATCCATGCACTATCGCCAAGGATATTCGTGTTTTCAATCTTACCACATGATTATACCGAATAATCCTTGGTCATAATCATACCAAGTCTATCAATGCACTACTACCAAAGATGACTTTTACCACATCCATGAATTAATATTTTATCACGAGAGACTTTCAATAATTAATCCATATCATCGAATCATCCCCGCACTGATATTCATGCCAAGGATATTCATTAAGATCACGACCACTAATTATCCATGCACTATGGCCAAAGATAATCGTGTATTCATTAGTATCACGACCACAAATTATCCATGCACTACGGCCAAAGATAATCGTGTATTCATTAGTATCACGACCACAATTATCCATGCACCACGTACAAAGATAATCGTGTATTCATTAGTATCACGACCACAAATTATCCATGCACTACGTGCAAAGATAATCGTGTATTCATTAGTATCACGACATTAAATTATCCATGCACCACGTACAAAGATAATCGTGTTTTCAATTACGGTCATGATTATACTGAACAATCCCTGGTCATAATCATACCAAGTCCATCTATGCACGTGAGCCACAGATGACTTTCAACATAATATAAGCATGAGGATCATGTCAATGATATAAAGAATCAATCAAATGAGATAAAGGATAAATATTAAACATTTATAATATAATTTATCCAGATTCAAGAATATCCCCATGTTATCAATCACTTAATAATCTTATAATCTAATATCATCAATATTATAATAATATTTTAATCACTTCTTAAATTTATAAACAATTTATTTCAATTATTTACGCTTTACCATATAATGCATTTAATCATTCAAAAATATCATACTCATAAGATATCATCACCAATGATCAAATCCCTCATCAAAAAAATATGCATGTACTCTATATAGGATTCTCTAGCCATAAAATCCTATTTTCTAATTTTGTTACTTCACATAACATATTTAACTCATATGTTCGTAACCAAACTATTTTTATGAAAAATATCAAATCAGTTCCAAAAATATTTCTTTTCTGGGATTTAGCATAATATAGTCCCATAATGAAAATATATTTTTCTCGAAATTTTTAAAATTTATTTACTATTTTTCAAAAATCAATTTCTAATTAATTCTTTAAGAAATTTGCTACCTCAAGTTTAACTCCAGAAATTCCCAAATCTTGGCAGGACCTTACACATGTTAATGAGCCTCTAGTTTAAATTCATGGTCATCGGAGTTGTAGAACTCTGGTTATAGCATTTTTCGTCAGAAAATCCTAAATATTAAAATGGTCATAACTTGCTCATTTTAAGTCAGAATGAGCTCATTTTTGGACATGATGTTCTTTATACCATATACTTTTATGTCCCAAAAGGCCTGAATTTTTCTCACTAATTAAGTGGCCGAAACAGCCCTTACAAAAACGTGGCAGCAACTTTTTGGACATTTTGAAGTTTTGACTCCTTTGCTAAAATCAGTCCACACGAAAATCTACAACACCTTTTTCAGTGATTCCACTTGGATTAGTTAGGTAACTCATAGATCTAACTCTAGGACTTGACCACACTCAAAAATTCAAAATATAATAGGAGATTTGGTCAATTGAATTTCATGTTACATTTTTCACCAAAATCTGGTTTTAACTCCTTGTGATTTTAAGAAACTTTCATGTTTTCACATACTAACCAACATAACTCATCATAACACTTACTAATACCACGATACCCATGATTTTCATTAGTCCAATGCTTTTATTATGACTTTCATCATAAACCACGTAAACCTGTTCATTTTAGTTGAAGAAATATTTGAGGGTTTAAGAAATGGGTTTTGTCTTTGGGGTCAATACTTAAATTCGATTTCACGCTTTAAGTAGGCTAAGAAGTCTTCAAGAATACGCCAGAAATTTATTAATAATAGAAATATCATTCAAAACTCGTGACTCTCATCCAAGACTTGGATAAGACGTCACATTGATACCAACTGTGACTTCTATCCCTTAACCTAGATAGCACCTCACAATGATACCTATAAACTTGCCATCTTCATTCACGATGTCGCCTACAGAAAGTCTGGCTTCGGTGCATTCCACACAAGGAAGTCAACAACGAAAGGTTCGGGGCTCTTTACTTATGGCTTGATATGACAATAATTAACTTTAGTAGTTTGGTTACTTGAATTCGCACAACAAAGTTGGTTATGAATATAAAAGCTAACAACCCACGAAAAGCATGATGAGTAGTTAACCAATTGATTCCTAAAATCACATCAAAGGCAAGTATTTTCAAAAAGATAAGATCGACAGGTAACGTGAAAGTGTTTATTTGAATCAAACAAGATTTAAAAATAGTAGCAGTAACGAAGGCTCCTACTAACGAAGTTTCAACCAATAAGTCAAAGTCTAACTTCTCCGGAGTCAAATTTAAACGTTGAACGCAAGCAAGAGAGATAAAATAATGGGTAGAACCGGTATCTTATAAGGTATAGACTTCGCAATTTATAATTAACTAACCCGTGCTAACTTCGTTCGGTTTACTCGCTTTTTGAGAAGTCATGAAAAATGCACTTCCTAAAACCAACGACTTTGTTTTGTCCATATCCACCTTTGGTGCCACCATCCCAGCTAGACTTGACTTTGGTGCACAACAAAATTGAGCTAAATGACCTTCTCTTCTTGCAATTTCCACTTCTATTATCTTTGCCATGTTTACCACCGAAGTGGTTACCATTCTTAGCATGATAATTTCCCCCACGATGGTTATCATTGTTCGATAGCCGTTGCCACCAAAGATGATTATTATCGTATTGTTGGTCGTTACCTTTTATTTGAGCTGAATCAACACTCTCATGTGCTTCATTGCTTATCTCAGCATTTTCAGATGTCATTCTCAAACACTGTCACAAAACAAAAGGTTAATTGACATGTAACAATTTATCTCTATATTCTGACCGACTAATAAAATAGCACATAAACTTAGGTAGGTCATACTAGCGAAGGTATTCCCCGTCTCTCCTCCTAGTACAATTCTCACATCTTAGCCAGGATCATATCCCTAAGCTCGATACCAACCGCGACGCCCCCAAAATTAGGTATACGCCACCCATCTTGGGTCGCCACTTACATGGTACATAAATTCAAATACAAACTTAATTATACATATGTCGCGTGTAACATACGACAATATATAAACCGAGAGTTCTAATAGAATATTGTCATTTAGACAATATCCATACTCAAGGAGTCCTCATTACATTTATTGTCACACTATTTAACGAAGAATAGTGAGGACTACTAATGCTATCTTCGGGACCATCACTCTTTTCCTCGACTCGTCCCAAACCTATATTCTCATTTCTCAAGAGAAGAACAATGAAAGAAAGGGTGAGCTCAACTAGCCCAAAGAAGAAATATTATAACTAAGATAATGCGAATAAATTATCAATAGTCTTCAACAATGTTAAACCGATAAAATACAATAGACAACCGGTTTTAGCTGCAATGAATATGCAATCCATTAAAAGAGTCAAGTAGAAAATAAAGTCTACTATCTTTTAGGTTTTAAAAGGTTTTCATCAATTTTTATCACTAAGACTCCGTTTAATGAATAAACCACAATATCTAATCATCCTCGCATCACGGCCAAGGATTTTCATCAAATTATCAATGGTCATGACTATACCGAATCACCCCCTGGTCATAATCATACCAAAAACTATCCATCATCGCATTATGAGCCACCGAGGACTTTTGTCACATCATTTATATCAAGCCATGATTATCAAGAATGATTCTCGGTCATAATCATACTAAGTTCATCTATGCACGTAAGCCAAAGATAACATAATATAACATGAGGATGATGACAATGACATAATAATTCAATAAAACAAGTTCACGAATTAATTTATTCAGAACTAATAACGTCCAAATTGTCAACATGATCTTCGCTTTGTAGAGTAAAATTCAAGAATGCTCGGAAAAATATTTTCATTAAAAATATGGATGAAAGCGCAAATATCAAGGATATTCCACTAAATTCATGGAGTATAGAAGTCAAAATTTTAACCAACCGAGTATAATAAGCGAATGAAATAACAAAAGAAATCACCATGCATGCGATACAGAGCACATAAAGTTATTCCAATGTAATAATAAATACAGTAATAATAAAAGCGAAACTGTGTCGGTGTAAAACACACATGAATATGACATTCCAATAGAATAATAAAGACAGTAATAATAAAGAGCGGAACCAGTTAAAGGCGTAAAAGCATGATACAGGATGTTCCAACGGAATAATAAAATAATAGAAGAATATCACCAAGTATAGGGATTCAGATATATAAAGTTATTCCAATGTAATAAATAAGAATGGAATAATATAAGGATTTCACTAAGTATAGGGTATTACGCATATCAAGTCATGTATAGGTATGCCACTTTTACAAAAGTTATTCCAATGTAATAATAAAGAATGGAATAATGTAAGTTCTCTTCATGAATAAAAAAATAACACCCCTTACTTAGTACAACAAATAATATTCCCTACCCTTAGAAGATTTGAATATTGGAAAAGTGAAGTAGCAAAATACTTTTCTTCTTTCTCTCTATAGTTTCTTTCTCTAGAGTTTCAAATTGAATTCGTAAGAAATAATGAAGGAATGAGCTTTCTATTTATAGAAAAACCGAGGGTGGCTCTTGGTCTTAATGAAGGGTCAAAATGACTTTTGGTAATATCAAGACAACAACTACTATTTTGCGAAGGGTAATTAACCCTTGGAACAATCAAGAGGCGCTTAACTCTTTGTAATATGAAGGACAACTACTATTTATTTGAAGGGTAATTACTATTGACGAAGGTAATTACTATTGTGAAGGTAAATACTATTGATGAAGGTAATTACTATTCACAAAGGTAATTACTATTCACAAAGGTAATTACTATTGACGAAGGTAAATACTATTGACGAAGAGACTCTTAGATGATGACATATGGGCCCCCATAAAATAATCAAACTTACTACAAACGCCTCATATAACAGACTCTTTATATACATCAAGGATTGAATAAATATTACCACAAATCATTTTATTTTTAATCAACACATATTTAATCTTTCAACAATTATTAATCATTTATAACTTGTCGTCTCAATTAATAATTTAATACTATAACATATTATATGATGATAATCTTGTGACAATAATTGAATCAATAATATAAGAGATATGATGCAAAGAATTATCATCTGAGTAATAATTGAGCATACCGAAAGTGACTTCTCACGTAAGCATCAATAATCAATATCGTGCTACTACTATACAACTACGCCAGACATCTTTATTTCTTTACTAAGGGTAGTTCAACGGTTTTGCGGTAATACCTCTGCGCCAAGTTATTTTTATAGAAAAATAATTTTGTGTTTTCTAACTACGACAATACTTCCATTATGGGGTCCACTAATGATTGAGCCGTCGTATTACGAATATTCTCCGATAAAAAGAATATTCCCCACCAAACTAATATTTTATAACAACTTGCTTACTTTTGCAAAATTTATAAATATTACCCACAACTATAACATTATATCAAATTTATTCCATAATATTCAAAAATAATATTTATAAAAAATTCATCTTTATTTATGAAAACTGGGGTCTTACATATATTGTCTAAAAGACAATATTTGTATTAAAACTCACAGCTCATGTTGTATAATTAAGTTTTTATTTGTATAGTGTACCATGTATTTGGCGACTCAAGATGGGTGATGTATACCTATTTTGGGGGCGTCACAGTTGGTATCAAAGCTTAAGGATATGATCCCTGGCTGAGATGTGAGACAAGAACTAGGAGGGGAGAGATGGGAAATTCCTTCGCTAGTATGACCTACCTAAGTTTATTTGGTATTTAATTGGTCGGTCAGAGTATAGAGATAATATGTGATATGTTAATTAACCCTTGTTTTGTGGCAGTATTTGAAAATGGCATCTGAAAATGTTGAGATAAGCAATGGAGCACAGAAAACCGTTGAGTCTCCACAGATCAATAATCAGGACAATGTGCAAAAGGATGGCTATAATCCTCCTGTAAATAACAACACTGATCAATTGATGAACGAACGGTACGTTTAAGAGCTTTTTAGAATTCATGCAACATTGGGCGAAGGTGGCTCTTGTTCATAATGCAGGAGGAGACAATGGCAACCCACAGTTGGTCACCGCTAAGCAATTCAAGGAGCTGGGACCACCGAAGTTTTTGGGAAAGCCAGAACCACTTAAGGTAGAGACGTGGTTAAAGCAGATCACCAAGATATTTGATGTCTTGGGATGCTCCGAGGAGCAAAAGGTTCCCTTTAACACCTTTATGTTGTGTGAAGAGGCAGATTATTGGAGGAAATCTGTAAAACGTACCCAGCCTGACGCACTCAAGATGTCTTGGGAGAAGTTCCAAGAGCTATTCAATGACAAGTACTTTCCCGAAAGCATTCGTCACATGAAGGAGGTGGAATTTATCAAGTTGGAGCAAAACAACATGACTGTATCGCAGTACGAAGCCAAGTTTGCCGAGTTGTCTCGATTTACGTCCCATTTGGTTGATAATGAGGAGAGAATGACGCGAATATTTCTAAGAGGTTTGAAACCTGAGATAAGTCAATATCTTATCTCTCATAAATTGTGTTTGTATTCAGATGTTGTTAATAGGACTCAGTTATTGGAGCGTGATAATGAGTCAACCCAACCAAAAGATAGCAGCCGGCAAAATGATAATACCGATGATAATAGTCATCAAAGCGGTGATAATAAGCATGGAGGGAATCAACATGCAAGAAATGGTAACCACTTCGGTGGTAATCATGGTCAAAACAATAAGAATGGACATTTCAAGAAGAGAAGGTTCAACAATGACGTGAAGACGTCGGCACCAACACCCGTTTCAAAGGAAGAAAAATGACCACCGGTCGTATGTTTCAAATGCGGACAGGAGGGACACATCCAGTCAAAGTATGCACGCAACAATCCAAAACGTGTTTTAATCATGAAGAGAAGGTCACCTAGCTCAATTTTGTCGTATGGTGAAGTCAAGTCCATTTGGGATAGTGATGCCAAAGGATGTCCTGACAAGCTAAAAGTAGGTAGTTTAAGAGAGAGCGTTTTTTTAGTGACGAGGAACACGAATAAAATTATCACGGGTATGTTAGTCATAAACTCTTGCGAAGTCTATACCGTGTTAGATGCCTGTTCTACTTACTCTTTTATTTGACCTAGTTGTGTTCAATGTTTGAATTTAACTCCGGAGAAGTTAGATTTTGATTTATCTATTGAAACTTAGTTGGGAGAAACCTTCGTTACATCCACTATTTATAAATCTTGTTTAATTCAAATTGACACTTTCACTTTACCTGTCAATCTTATCTCTTTGAAAATACTTGCCTTTGATGCGATTTTAGGAATAGATTGGTTAACTACACATCATGCTTTTCGTAAGGTTGTTAGCTTTCATATTCCTAACCAACCTGTTATACGAATTCAAGCAACCAAATCACTAAAGTCAATCATTGTCATATCAAGCCATAAGTAAAGAGCCCCGAACCTTTCGTTGTTGACTTCCTTGTGTGGAATACACAGAAGCCAGACTTTCTGTAGGCGACGTCATGAATGAAGATGGCAAGTTGATAGGTAGCAATGTGACGTACTATCCAAGTCTTGGATGAGGGTCACAGTTTTGAATGATATTTCTATTGTTAATAAATTTCCTGACGTATTCTTGAAGACTTCTTAGCCTACCCCTAGAGCGTGAAATCGAATTTTGTATTGAACCCAGTACAAAACCCATTTCTTAAACCCTTAAGTATTCCTTCAACTAAAGCGAACGTAACATGCGCCAAAGACGTTGGCTCGAGCTATTGAAGATTACGATCGTACCATTCAATACCATCGTGGAAAAGTGAACGTGGTAGAAGATCGTATGCGTTTACAAGTGCGATGTTGTTAACACAAAGACCCATTTCGTACGACTTACAAATGATAAAGATAGAGTTAAAGACTCTAGGAACCCACGTGAAGATAATGAATATACGAGTAGAATCGACTTTAATCGATAAAGTTAAAGTCGCTTAAGCTACACACCCGGAGCTGATGAATGTGAAGAAGAAGGTTCAAGAGGGCATTATTCTAGAAGCAAGAATCGACGAAGAGAGGAAATCTCAACCGTCGATTTAATTGGCCCATTTGAAATCCTTAATCGAGTAGGAGTTGTGGCCTATAGACTCTTTTTACTGCCAAGTATGTCGCGTGTTCATAACGTTTTTTTTTCATGTATCGATGTTACGTAAATATGTGGATGACCCAAACCATGTTATTAAATTAAAACTAGACGAGATAGCAGAAGATTTAACGTATGAGGAGATACGTGTTAAAAGCTTGGATAAGAAGGATCTTATTCAACACTTAAAGGTTATACCTCAAGAATTAGAATCTGAAATGAAGTCAAGGTATCCTCACCTCTTCGGTATACCAGGTACGTACGTAAATTTCGAGGACGAAATTTCATGAGGGGAGATTGTGAGACCTCAGATTTTATGAATAAATATTTAATTTTCTCGAAATAATTTTTTGAATATTATGGTGAGGATTTGATATAATGTTATAATTGTGGGTAATATTTATAAATTTTGCAAAGTACGCAAGTTGTTATATAATATTCGATTGGTCGGGGAATATTCGTTTTATCAGGGAATATTCGTACAATGACACAATCATGGGTGGACCCCGCAATAAAATTATTGTCGGATTGAGAAAACGACAAAAATATTTTATGAAAATAACGGCGGAAGTTTTACCGTTAACTGTTGAAACACCCGGTGTTAAAAGTAAAGAATGTCGCTGCGTGGTTGCATAGAAGAACTACGGTATTGATTATTGATGCTTACGTGAGAAGTCACTCGGTTTTGTTTCATTATTACTCACTTCTGATCATTTGCATTGTATCTCACGTTATTTGATTTAATTATTGTCAATATTTTATATATTATTAAATCAATAATTGAGATGACAAAGTTATTAATATTATTATTTGCAATATTAACGATGTCTAGAAGTTACATCGAGGAGAAGTTTGGTCACCTAATGCTTGGCTTAATGGGGAGAAATCCTTATTGGAAAGCCCCCTCTTTTCTAGGAACGACCTGGTCAATTAATAGTGTGAATTATAATAATGATGATGAGTTTTGTTTTATTGGTATTATTAATGTAATAAAACAGAAAAGCTTTTTATATATAATAGAATACTTTTATAAAGTTATTCATTTTATTAGACTATAAATAAAATATATAATATTCAATTATGCATAGTGTTTTGCATAGTAAAATCTTTTTATATAAAACAGAATACTTTTATAAAGTTATTTGTTTTATTAGACAATAATTAGAATATATTATATTTTATTATGCATAGTGTTGCATAGTGCCTGCATAGTGTTTTGCATAGTAATTTTTTTTATATATAAAACAGAATATTTTTATAAAGTTATTCGTTTTATTAGATTATAAATAGAATATATTATATTTTATTTAAAAGATTTTGTTTTAAATCTGGATCGTCCGTTTAAAGTAAATCAATCTGGATCATTCATGAATTAGTTACTATGCAGTCCATTCTTCTATAAATAGAAACTCATTCCTTCATTATTTCTTACGAATTCACTGAAACTCTAGAGAGAGAAACTATAGAGAGAAAGAAGAAAAGTGTTCTGCTACTTCACTACTTCTATATCAAGTACTCTTCTTCCTAAGGTAAGGGATATTATTTATTGTACTTGTAAGGGGTATTATTTCTTTCGTCTTCATGAAGAGAACTTCTGTTATTCCATTCTTTATCATTATGTTGGAATAACTCGCCTCATGTGAAATCGCATACATGGTGAAATTCTTTCCGTAATTCCATTCTTTATTATTCTGTTGGAACATTCTCGCCTACATGCTTTTACGCATTTAATTGGTTCCATTCTTTATTATTCTCGTTGGAACTTCACATGCGTGCTTTTACGCATGACCTAGTTCCATTATTTATTATACTATTGGAACATCCACATGCGTGCGTTTACGCATTTGACTGTTCGATTATTTATTATTCATTGGAATAACCGTATGCATGCGATTCTATCGCATGCCCGGTGATTTCTTTTGTTATTCCATTCTTTATTATACTTAGTTGGTTAAAGTTTTGACTTCTATACTCCATGAAATTAGTGGAATATCCTTGATATTTCAAGGCTTCATCCAAAGATCTTTTCATGGAAATATTCTTACAAGCATTCTTGAATTTCACTCTACAAAGCAAAGATCATGTCGACAATTTGGACGTTATTGAGTTCGGGATAAATTAACTTATAAATCTTTAAAATTTATTCTTGAACTTGTTTTATTGAATTGTCATTATCCTCATTATTATAATATGTTGAAAGTCATCTCGTGGCACATAGTGCATAGATGGACTTGGTATGATTATGACCGAGGATTATTTCAGATAATCATGGTAGTAATATTACAAATGTTGTGGTAAAATCCTTATTCGTCAGTAGTGCATTGATGGACCGATTGTTGGCATGATCATGACCATTGATGAATACACGAATATCCTTGGCCCGTAGTGCATGGATAATTTGTGGTCGTGATACTAATGAATATCATTGGCCGTAGTGCAGGGATGATGTGGATTATTTATTAAGCTGAGTCTCAGCGATAAAAGTAATGAAAAACCTTTTAAATCATAAAAGATAGTAGATTTTATTTTTTACTTGACACTTCTAATGGATTGCTTGTTCCGTTGTAATTAAACTTGATGTTTGTTATATTTTATCAATTTAACATTGTTGAAGGCTAATGATAATTTATTCTGCATTATCTTAGTCATAATATTTTTTACTGGGCTAGTTGAGCTCACCCCTTTTGCTTTCATTGTTCTCTTCAGGAAATGAGAACGTAGCAGGGACTAGAAAATATAGTTTCGATAATTGCATGTTTTGGGGCTCGAAATATTACAGTATAATACCTTCCTCTTTTTCTTCATTTTTAATTTAGTCCTGCAAGTATTATCAAACTTGCACCACCTCCCCTAATAGTAAATCATGTGAATCAATAGTAAATCATGTGAATCAATAGTTCTAGACATGTGAAAATATGAATTACAGTATAGTACCTCCATCTATACCTCCATTTTTAACTTAGTCATGCAAGTATTATCAATCTTGCACCACCACCCCTAATAGTACAAGAATGTGAATCAATAGTACACACATGTGAACAAATAGTTATAATCATGTGAATTAATAGCAATTAATTGCTCATTTATTCGATTAATTATCCGATTGGTCAGTATAACTTCCAGACATCAATTAATATCAAAATAAATGTCAATTTCCACTAATACTAATAATTCCAACACAATGGAATTATCAATTTCATTTTTAATTAACACGAACTTATTCATCATTAATATTATAACTCACAATATTTAACAATCAGGCCGTTCCTGGGAAAAAGGGGGCTTTTCGATAAGAATTTCTCCTTATTGGCGCGCAATTAGGTGACCAAACCTCTCCTTGACAGAACTTCTAGACATTGTCAATATTGCAAATAATAATATGAATAACTTCTTAGTCTCAATTATTGATTTAATAATATAACATATTATGCGGATGATGATGTGTGACAATAATTGAATCAATAATAAGAGAGATATGATGCAACAATTATTATAGCAATAATTGAGTATAACTGAGTGACTTCACACGTAAGCATCAATAATCAATACTGGTGTGCTACTATGCAACCGCTGCCAGACATCTTTGTACTTTTTTTTCTACTGGGTAGTTCAACGGTTTAATTCAGTAACACTTTCGTACCATTATTTTTATAAAAGATATTTCGCTTTCTAACTACGACAATACTTCCGTTGAGGGTTCACCAATGATTGTGCCGTTGTACGAATATTCTCTGTTAAAACAAATATTTCCCGACACAACGAATATTTTATAACAACTTGCTTACTTTTCAAAACTTTCACATATCACCCTTAACTTTAACCTTTTATCAATTTAACTATTTACTAAATAGAATAATTATAAGAAAATTGAATACTTTCATTTCATAAAATTCGAGGTCTCACAATAGGCATGTGTGAATCACATTACATGTAATTCCATGCTATACATCCATGATTGATCTATGTTATTTAGCTATGTTGGCATACGAGATTGATAGGTCTAATTACGGTTATTGTAATGAAGACTGCTTTGATCCTATATTGATGTAACTAATGGACAAGATTGTTTGGATACCCTTTAGAACATGAAAACAAATTTTAGGAGCTCACTAAAGTTAAACACATTTCTTAGAATACATATGTGGTCCAGTGGGAGATTGTTGGATTAATTTTTATTAATCTTAATTAGGACCACACATGTATATTATTAATGTATGTTATCATGTATAGGCCTAAATTTAAGTGATCTAATTAAGTTTTAAGTAGGCTTAAGGGTATGTTTGTCATGGAATTAATGTGTAGAGATCGGACTTTTATTTTTAAATTGATGAGGGGCCAATTTAAAAATATTAAAAGATAATAACTGCCATTTAGCAATTTCTTCACAAGGCAGTTTTCTTTAATGGGGTCATGGTCCCCAATTGAGCGTATGTTTTTTCTCTTCATTGTTTTCTCTGTATCCCCATCAACAGAGAATTTCACTTCTAAAATACGCATTAGATCTCAACCTGTTTGATCAAACAATATTATGGAATCTGGTACGCTTCCGTTATGTTCTTTCTTCTTCTTTTGTTTCTGGGTTATATTTATAAACATATTTAGTTTCAGTAATTAATTTTCATCAATATAAACCAATAACAACCCTAAAAATTAACACATTCTTGGTATACATCTTCAACAAGAAGAATAACAAGAGAATACCAAAAAATAACACCAACTCTAGTAAAAAATGTATTAACAATGTACAACAAAACTTGATGCTCAATCCCATGCATGGTTCAGATTGAAGAACAATAAGTTACGGAGTCACCCACCAAAAATCAGTTTAATCGGACCACGAATGACTTTTTGATCACTGAATTACAAAATATTGTACTACTGGAGGAATCAATTTTTCCTTCTTTTTAATCGTTAACCCGAGCAGGCGAGCAGTGTATTTTGATAATTTTATCAGTAATTCTTATTCTGTTTTTCTTTGTTTTTTTTTAATTTACTGCAACAGCGTTTGAGTCGAGCCTAGTCTTTTTTTTAACATTCATGGAATTTCTGTTGCAGAGATTCTCTCACTAGGGTTTCAGGTTGTTTGTCATGACCTTCATGAAAATCTTTATGTGAATTGGAACAGAGGCATGAGGATTGAGGCTTGAACTGAAATAGAAAGCGAGGCTTAGGTTTTTTTTATTTTTATTTTATTATAATTATTATTATTATTATTGATAAAAAATTTACCAAAAAAATTTCACATGTCACATTCTCTCTGTTGGGACAATATATTAAACAATTTTGGGACCGCTTATTCGGACTTCTTTCTTACAAGAATTGGAAAAGATGTTTTCTAACTTTCCTTTTCATGTTTTTTTAGCCGTAAACAAATCGAATTTCCCACTGGCGCGATTCAGCTCGAATTGATTAAGTCCGACTCAAACTTGTTAAACAAATCCAGCTCAAACAAGCGACTTTATTTGTTTAGTTAAATGAGTAAACCTCAAATAGTGGGGTGTTTAGCTCAAGTCTTGCTCGCTTAAGTCAATCTCAAGTAAGTCAAACACTTTTAACATATAATGAATTATTTTTTCTTAATTTTGTAATAATAAGTTTAACGAGTCTGACTCAAATTCGGCTATACTCGATTCACTTAAGCTCAACTTATTTATTAAACGAGCTGAATTTTTACATCAAATCTCATATTCGTTTAAAACCAAACGTAACTCAACTCATTTAACTTTTTTTATGAGTTCGAACGCAATAGTTGAAAACTGGTTCGACTGAGCTCATTTATAGCTCTCTATTTCTCTTCTTCCCAAATGAACTTCAAATCTTTGTTTAGATATCTCCAATTGTATTTTTGTTAGTTTATTTGTGTTCGTTACCGTAAATCTTCATTACCCTTCTCTTTCTCTTTCATAAGTTGGAATGTCATATTCTTGCACCTAACTATTTTCACTCTATTATTATGCTTACTGCTTAGTAAACTTATCATCTGTTCTCAAAATACTACCTATGCCCATAATGGCATGATTAGGGAAGTATTGACTTCCACTAAAATATTAGTTATGTTTTCAAATGAGTCTCATTTGATTTATTTTTCTCCCAATTTTTGTAGTTTGATCAAAATAAAATACATTTAAAAAAAGTATATGTAGGGGCGGATCCAAGATCTGTCCCAGTATGAGAAGAATTTTTTTGGGCTGAAAATTGAAATGAAGGCTAAAGCTTAACGAGTTATTGAGCGAGAGTTTGAATACATTATACATCTCGTGTGTTTAGTTCTTTTTAGAGGAGTAGTAGTAGCTAGGTTAAGTTTTTTTTATCCTCTCTAAGTTTTAACTTTTCATAAGTGAGAGTTTGAATTCATTATACACCATGTGTGTTTAGTTCTTTTTAGAGTAGAAGTAGGTTAAGTTTTTTTTTGCCCCCTCTAAATTTAACTTTTTCATAAATCTGCTCATTTAAGTTTATTAAGTTTTATTTTTATCTTATCCATACACCTATAAAAAAAAAATCAGTATTGCCCTATGAATAGATCCGCGCTTAGGTATAGTTGTCTTTAACAAACCTGAAAAACACGAAAAATAAAATAAAATTTGAAGTCAAATGAGATTCTACAATTATCATACCCTAGTAAAGAGAATGTTAAATCATTCTCTCTTTTTTTCCATTTAAACCAAGGGTGGAGCTATGAATTTTTGTCGCCATGGGCTACCAAGTACCAACCATATACATAAGAAATTGTTCCACCAAGATCAATCATAAATTTAAAAAATATATAAAGGTTACCTTGCCCAAAACATTGGCTAATTCACAAGTTTTAGCATAACAACATCTTAGAGTCAAAATTTCAAACACCTTGAAGGTGTACTTTAAAATCCCGGATTTCATAAGCATAATAGATGGAGCTTAGCCAAAAATTGCATCCTTATTACTCCAATTAGCATATGTATAACCTCCCATCACATCAACAAAGCAATTTCAATACGTTATTTATCTCAAATTCACGAATTTAACAAGTATAAACTAAATTACCTCTTTGCTTCATGTTTTTACTTGGATCCTTGATTCAATTCTTGCTCCCAACTTGCTTTGATTGAATTCAATTCTTCAGTTGGACAACACTTTTGCTTCACTTCTACTTTAATTTCAGTACTTGATAACCTCAATTCCTTAAGAACTTGATGAAGTTTTTAGTCCAAGCAAAGAGAAAGAGATTGGAATGGATGAAAAACAAGGAACTGTCAAAAACTTTACCCGAACTAGAGCCCACCCCAGCCCAAGCGTGGCTCCGCCCCTGATTTAAACGGCAAAGCATAGCTCACATTAATTAACCAAAGAGCTAGTAAACAAAGGGAAGCAGTTGGCCACTTGGCCTAACCCAACCGATCCCCAGCTTCCCCTTAGGTACCCACATAAAATTGTAATATATTATTGAACCCTGCATAATAAAGAAAAAACAATTAAAATTCATATAATTATCTGAAAAATAATAAATAATCACTTCTTCTTAATAAGACATAATAAATTCATTATCATAGACCTGGTTATCATGAAACTTCATGATAAATTGGTCAATTGACCAATACAATATGACACGCGGAGGGAGAGATCACCTCCTGGCATTTCGACAATATATTGACTAATTGACCAAAATTAATTTTATGCTAACCACTCTCCATTATCATCATCTTAATTTTACTACTCCGTTGTCTTTTGCATATTAAGGTTCATCCTCCTTTAGTCTGAAAAAAATAATTGTCGTTTTAAATTGCTTCGTTGAATGACACATTTTGAATAACATTTACACTAGAACTTATCAAAAACAATAATTAATTCTTCTTCTTTGCTCTTTTTAACAACATTTTATCATATCTAAAATATCATGCATACTCATTATTTGAGTATTAAATATTATAAAATTCAAAATATGGATGATAAACTAGCTTGAAAATATTAACAAAACTAATAATTTCTTGCCAATTAAGCACGATATAATTCAAAAAATTATATAGAGGGTAATGTCCTTCAAAGTAATTAAATACCAACATATATACTACCAAAATGACATGTGTATAAAAAACATTTGGTATCAAACTATAAATATACTTTTTTTTGGAAGCCAACTATCAATATACTTAACAGATGTTTCAAAAAGAAAAATATACTTGGATATCTTATGGGACAGAATTTATAAAAAAATTAATTTGAATGTGTGTATATATAAGTATTACATTATTTAAAAAAAAATCATAGGATAAATTAGACATTTGATAAATGTATGAACTCTGTCGGCTCAGGTGCAAAATTAGAGTTCACATGACTTAATTAAATTAAATGCACAATTAGGGTTCCACGACATCATTAAATGCGCAAATTAGGGTTCACATAACCTAATTAAATGAAGACGGATAAGTCAGAAATAAAGGGGCTAGACCCGGGAGAAGCCTCCACGTGTCCCGAGGCAGAAGGCTCGTGGAAGCGGCTCGTTTTGGGAATTGATTGAGAGATTGGATTGGTGGCTAGAAGGACAGGGCGATATGGGCATTATTCTAATGACTAAAGGGTATTTCTGGAATTTCCCTGAAGACATGTGTCTGGCATGTGATTATTTAAATTCCAGGAAGCTCTATAAATACCCATTCCATTCTATGAAGGAAGGGGGACCTCTCTAGAGACACAAGACTTGAACTCTTTTGGTGACTTAAGGCTTGAATATTCCACCTAAAAGCACTAAAGGGTTTGGATACTCGCTCTCAACTCAAAGAACTCAACAAGAAGGCTCTTGGAATCCCGATAACCCTAACACGGTTTTCGGATTCTAGGGGTTCTGCCACGCATCGTTGGAGTAATCGTCCACCTGTCGTTCTCCCCTCTTCAATTAATCAATCAATCAATTACGTGCTCTTCGTGGATTTCTCTCCTCCTCAGCCAACACGAAACTCTAACTGGTAAGGCACGATTTCCTTACCCACATTTATTTGGCGACTCTGATGGGGAGGTGTAGAATTCGTGAAGGGTATGCCCACAACTCTAAGTGGGAGAACAACAGGAAGAGCTTCACCAACAAACAACATTACCTCACCGGGTCCAGTTCCAAAGCAAGCAAGTCAAGCTTTCCAAGGCGTGAGTCTAAATTTCAATCAACCCATCCTTGAAGACACATCGGAAGGAAGTTCAACATCATCATACATGGCTGAGCAATAACCAGCAAATGTCAGGCAGACGGGCGCGGGAAGGCAAAGCGAGGAAGAAAGCGGAGAGCAAACAAATGCTGTGCAACTGGAGATACTCAAGGCGTTGAAGGAAGCACGGGAAGGACAAGGGATGATGATGGCTATGATGCTAGAGATGCAGAAGAAGCAAGAGGAAATGGGAAATTCCCGTCAGCAGTTGATGTAGATCCCCGCCTTCAAGGACATATTCCCAGACAATTCACAGGAAGAACAAGCAGGAGGGGAGGACAACAATAATGATATCAACAATAAGGAGAATCAGACTGAACCTCTATTGACGGAGAATCAATCCGTTCCAATCATCTACTTAGAACCTCAGAACAGTGGTGACGTGCCACAACTCAGTCAACCTCAGACAAACATCATTCCGATTACTATCCCCGTATTTTCACAAGTGCATATGCCAACCATCCCAAGCCTCGTTCAACGAACCAGCCCACAAGCACCACCGAAATAGAATTTACATGATGCCAGTATACATCAGCCAATTTCTGTACCACGGAGAGTCCATACCACGAGCCAATATGTGACAAAGGATGATATGATCGATGTGATCAATCAACTTCACAGGAAGACATCCCGACCTTTGGAGTTAGACTTTACTCCACCTTACCCGACACATATTCGGAGACAACCCTACCCGGCAGGGTATATCGAGCATCCCCCCGCAATTTCCAAAATACAATGGGGAGAAAGGAAATGCCAAGGAACACATTGTTAGGTTCGTGGAGTCGATGTCTGCATGGTTAGGATATGATGAAAGGAACAATCACAATTTGTTGATGAGGGAATTCAACAAGACTTTGACGGATAATGCCTTCAGTTGGTACTACTACTTGGAGAAGGGATCAGTCCATGATTGGGATGATCTAAAATTATAATTTTTTAAGAAATTTTTCTATGTGCAGAAACAGATAACCATCGTAGAGCTCATGCGATTCAAGCAGAAGCCAAACGAGGAGCTGTCAGATTACGTGGATAGGTTCAGGGCCCAAGCACAGAAGTGTGTAGAGCCAATTGAAGAAAAGAACTTGGTTAGTACTATATGCAACAATAGTGCTTTAGACGCCTTCAAGCCCCACCTCATTACCAAGGCGTGTGATTCATTTGTGACCCTCTCATCTTTTGCATAAGACTTGGGGGGAATCATGACATTTCCCACCAACCATGCGATGGATATATGTAAGAGCAAGAGGACAACAACTGTGGCTTTGGTGGATTCTCAGTCAAAACCACAAGGGAGAAAGAGGGAGAAGAATGAGAAATTTGAACGAAGCAGAGAAAAGCATGGAGACAAGTATACCAGAATGCCAGTTCCGGAGGCTATCATATGCAGCGAGAAGGCGTTCAGGAACCTGTACGAACAATGGGTCTAGCACGGAGTGGTGAAACATCCAAGGCCCCGGTTTGTTGTAACGGAAGAAATGAAAAGAAGACCAGACTTTTGTGTATACCACCAATACGCAGGATATTCCATTATGGTCTGTTACAGTCTGCGGAGGATATACCATGAGAAACTGGAGGCCGGGGAAATTGAACTAGGAGAAGAAACGTGCAACACTATCACTCATGGTGCAGTCCCGGACGTCAAGAACTCAAATACTAGCTCTATATATCATCAAAAAAACTCTAAACTACAGACGAATTAAAAATCCACCCAAGATGGTGGTCCACCAAAAATGATGGTTTAAGTCCTCAGGAATATCCCTTGCCAAGTAAATTGGATGACCAAGGGAGGAGGCACAAGAATTGACGACTAAAAAAAACACCCAATATGGTGGTCCACTCTAAACGGTAGTCAAGTCCTCGTAGACTGCACTTGCCAAGAAATTGGACGACCCAAGTGACGAGGCACCCGATTTCAAGTCCTCGTAGACTGCACTTGCCAAGATATTGGACGACCCAAGTGACGAGGCACCCATTTTCAAGTCCTCGTAGACTGCACTTGTCAAAAAATTAAACGACCCAAGTGACGAGGTACCCGATTTCAAGTCCTCGTAGACTACACTTGCCAAGAAATTGGATGACCCAAGTGACGAGGCACCCGAGTGTTACACTTTATCATCAAAAGTGAATGAGGCACTTGGGTATAAGTCCTCAGACCCAAAAAGTTATACATTCAACTTTAATAAAAGTAATTGAGGCGCTTGAGTATAAGCCCTCAACCCCGAAAAAGTTACACTTTATCTCTAAAAGTGGTGAACGTTATGCTTTCGCTGACAAAAGCAAGATTTATTATATGAAACGTTATGCTTTTCGTTAAAAGCAATTTGATTATCAATAAATTTGTCAAACTTTCACTTATACTTGATTATTTCTTCTGATTTAAAAAAAAGAAAAAAAAAGAAGAAGAGGAAAGTATAGATTCAAGTGTTAGTTTGTATGAAATATATGCACATGATTTTCTGATACAGGAAATGAAAAAAAAAACTACGAAAGTTCATGATCTAAAGGCCATTACCTGTCGAATTGAAGAGAGAGGAATACCTAAAGCTTGGTCTTCGTGGCTATCAGGCCTTCGAGGCTATCAGGCCTTCGAGGCTATCAGCAGGTCTGCGAAGCTATCAGCAAGTTTTCAAGGCTATCTTCGGTCTTCGATGCTATGATCAAGTCTTTAAGGCAATCAGGTCTTCGATGCTATCAGGCCTTCGAAGCTATCAGCAGGTCTTCGAGGCTATCAGCAGGTCTTCGAGGCTATCAAGCCTTCGAGGCTTTCAGGCCTTCATGGACTTCTTGGTTCTCAATGACTTCTTGATTCTAAAGAAAAGAGAAATTCCAAGAGAGGGTAAAAAATATTAGATCAAGGATTTTCAAAATATCCCAGGAGAGATCCTCTAAGGTTCGCCCTTCTAGGGTTTACTCCCCTAGAGGTTTCATCTCCTAGGACTTTCGTTTTTGAGGTTTGCAAAACATCAAGCCCCACGAAGTGTTCAGACACTGGAATCAAGACTTCAACACTTACAATATTTTGCGCGATCATCTCACCGAAGGCGTGACTCACGCGTAGGGGGCAAATGCTTATCGATAGATGGCATAGACATCCTCCAGAGTAAAGGTGCATTCACCCCAAGCAGTGATGAATGTGCATATAGAAGAACACCATGGTCCTATTGGATACGAATGTTCCTACATAGCTGGATACAAGAAGAATGTTAGCTATCCACATAATCAGCATTCCCAAGTAGCTCGTCGATCCAATGTTGCTATTCTTGAAGGTGGTTAGATGAATCAGACAAGAAGTCATCCCAACCTCCACAAGCCACTGCATATAGAAACAAGCCTTCCTTCTCTGGTGGAGGAAACATTGTATGGCCAAAAGTCTGGACTTGCTTCCAAAAGACGTCGAAAATACCAAAGGAGGGGATTCATTGAGAAACGGGGCCTCCTTGGTTGTTCCCAAGTCTGCAGAATGTTCAACGGGGAGGGCCTACAAGAAAAAAGAATTCAGCATAAGGGATCTAGAAAGCAAAGAAAAGATGTCAAATAAAGTGCTTGAGCTCGAAGTGCTCACCATGGCAAAGAGGAAAGTATGAGAGTTAAGCTTCAAAATACCTGAAAAAAAGAAAAAACAATGTCAGAAAGTGTTAGGAGTCACAATTATGGAAGAAAAAAATTCCTGAAAATTTTTGAAAAAACTTCGGACGGCCAAAAGGCATCCTTCAGAGCCTTTTTTGGACTTATAACAGAATACATCATGGTCATTGGCAATGACTTTTGTAGGGCTCGTCGCTACGGTCGTTTTGATATATTACGGGCCCCAAAACTCCAAACGGATCAAAAGTTACGCTCCAAATAGTAACTGCTCGTCCCGAACTTCATTTTTTTCGCCCAAAAACATAGATTTCCCCCTAGGGTTCGGCCCACCTAGGGTTCGGCGCCCCAAGGGTTCGGCCTCCTAGGGTTCGCCCCCTAAGGGTTTAGTCATCTGGAGCGGTTTCACTGCATGTAGAGCATTTTTTCTTCCTTCGTTGAAAAAATGTCAAGTCTTTCTTTATTATCCGAGGGAAAAAACCGAGATGTAATCAAGGTAATGGGGCTCGAAAGACAAAAGAAAGATTGGGGAGTCCTGAAAAATAAATAAATTATTGTGTAGGGTTCGGCCCCCCTAGGGTTTGGCCCCCTAGGGTCTGTTCCCTCTCTTCATTCTTTTGATGAGGTCCTGTTGCTCCACAAATCAACTGCTTGGAACGAGTGCTCCTTCGCCGCGAATATTATAGCCTTTCTCTGATGAATTTCGAGGAAAAAACCAAGATATGATCAAGGTGATGGGGCTCGGAACCACATAAAGACTACAATTGCCTGGAAAAAAAAGAAATAGAGGAAGCAAGTTAAGAAAAATAGAAGAATGAATAAAGCTCCAAGGCTCGGGTTCCCCATAGGGTTCAGCCCTATAGGGTTCAGCCCCTAGGGTTCGGCCCTATAGGAAGGAATTCTTATTGTTACATCTCGCCCGAGTTAAAGAACGTCTCCTTGCTGCTCACTTGATGCTCTTCTTGGCTTGTAGGAAGAAAGAAAATTTAAAATGAAGCAAGACAAAAAGTGAAAACTTGAATGGCTTGAAAGATGCATATATATGAATACATGTATATGTTTTTAAGTATGCTTGCACCAGAAGAAGAAGCAGTTACCATGCTCCTATTAAGGGAATGATTTGATCTAGTTTCCAAAAGATAAGTAGATTTGATCTTGCTTCTGAATAGAAATATATAAATATTATTTCCTAAATATGTAACAGATATGATTTTTGATTTTATTCCCAACAAAGGGAAATTTGAAATATATGTTTGATTTTCCTTCTTAATGATAATAAGGAAGGATCTTATCTTCAAAATCAAATAAAGAAAGATTTAATTTTATTTCCAAAATAAAATTAAGATTTGATTTGATAAAAAAAAAAGAGGAAAGATTTAGTGTACCAAAAGAAATATTTTTATTATATTGAATTTTATTTGGTAATATTTGGTGATCTTCACCTTGTTTTTAATTTCCAGAAATAAGGAAACAAATATTGGGCAAACTATGAAAAGATTTTAAGAAGATTTTCCAATATGTCCAAGGAAGAGCCCTGCTAGGTTTTGCCTCCCGAGGGTTTAACCCTAAGGGTTTGGTTTCCTAGGGGTTCCCTCTTCTAAAATCCTTATCTTCAAGACTTGTAAAGTGGAGTCCTACAAAATCATTTAAAAGCTCGAAGTATTCTTGCACGATCGTCTATTTGAGAATACGACTCTCGCGCAGGGGGCAAATGTGGGCCCAGGTGCAAAATTAGAGTTCACATGACCTAATTAAATTAAATGCACAATTAGGGTTTCACGACCTCATTAAATGCGCAAATTAGGGCTCACATAGCCTAATTAAATGAAGACGGATAAGTCAGAAATAGAGGGGCTAGACCCGGGAAAGCCTCCACGTGTCCCGAGGCAGAAGGCTCGTGGAGGCGGCTCGTTTTGGGAATTGATTGAGGGATTAGATTGGTAGCTAGAAGGACAGGGCGATATGGGCATTATTCTAATGACTAAAGGGTATTTCTGAAATTTTCCTGAAGACATGTGTCTGGCATGTGATTATTTAAATTCCAGGAAGCTCTATAAATACCCCTTCCATTCTATGAAGGAAGGGGGACCTCTCTAGAGACACAAGACTTGAACTCTTTTGGTGACTTAAGGCTTGAATATTCCACCTAAAAACACTAAAGGGTTTGGATACTCGCTCTCAACTCAAAAGACTCAACAAGAAGGCTCTTGGAATCCCGATAACCCTAACACGGTTTTCGGATTCTAGGGGGTTTCGCCACGCGTCGTTGGAGTAATCGTCCATATGTCGTTCTCCCCTCTTCAATCAATCAATCAATTACGTGTTCTTCATGGATTTCTCTCCTCTTCAGCCAACACAAAATTCTAACTGGCAAGGCACGATTTCCTTGCCCACAAACTCATTTCACATTAAATTAAATAAGTGTATGTTACTCACTTTATTACTGTTTGGTGTGCAATTAATAATTTAGGTCATGTTTGTTTGCAATGATTATAATCCTGAAATTATAATCCATGAAATTATAATCCCTAGACTATTAATCTTAAGATTTAATAGTCTTAGTCACGTGTTTATTTTTTATGGGATTATTCATAGGATAACTTAAAATAATCTCATGTTATATTTGTTCTTTTTAAGATTAATTAAAGTATTGAACACTAAAGAAATCCTTTTTGTTACTTAATACTCCTTCCATTCCAAAAAAATAAAATAGAAAATATTCTCATTTGTAAAATTTGCAAATATTAAAATGCATATTTGCTATATGTTTTCCCTAAAATAAGTAATTATTAGTTTAATAATGTTGAGATGATAATGAAATAAAATGACAAAATTAAGATATTGTGTTATTTTATATTAATATCACTAAAATAGAGAGTTCTTATTGTTATACTCCCTCCTGTCTTAAATTAATTGCTTAGTTTTGACTTTTTAAAGTCAAATTGACCATTTTAAAACTAATCTTTTTACTAATTTTGCTAAAATATAGGTGAAGAGATTATAATCAAAAGAAAGTATATACAATTTATTACTAATCTTAATTTTTATAATTTTAGAAATATATTTATATATGCTTAATTATTAATTCTAAAAATAGTCAATTTAACTTAAAAAAATCAAAACTATGGAGTATTTTTTTTGGGTGACAAATAAAACTCTTTCCGAAGAACATAAAGTGTAGTATGCAATTAATGATTTGGATTATTGCTTTTCATGACTTTTATACAGACCATGCCACTTTTTTACTTTATTAATTGCTTGCCTTTTGTATCATTGAGTATGCTTTGGGAGAATTTAGTATTGTCACTCCATGATATCAACATACACTAATGAATTATGATGCTTAAGAATCCTCTCTCTCTCTCTCTACAAAGATAATTTAAGGTATGTTTTAGTTAAATTTGGCTAAAGGGTATTTGATAAAAACTGAATGAATCTAAATCTAAATCTAAATCTAAATCTGAATTAGTTGAATCTGAATATGAATGAAAAAAGTTGTTTGATAATTAACATGTCAGAAACATCTGAAATTTTATTATTTTATCCCTCTGAAAAAATTCAAAGTTGTTATAAATTTATTTAATATTACTTAATATAATAGTTAAATTTTTTTTTTTATTTTTTTTACTTTATTCAACCGCTTTCATTCGGTAAAAAAAAAATCGACTTAGCCATTCAAATTTCAATTATCGTGGACCGATTCAGTCATTCAACCATTCAGATGTATTCAGTCCTAAATTAATAAACAGCCCCTAAGAGTACTTAACAAAATCACGTAATTTTGTATAAAAGTTATAATTAAAGATTTTTTTCTGTAAAATTTAAAAATTAAAAACTTAACCTTAGGGGTAAAACTAGGTTGTTTTATCAAATAGTTTTAGCCAAGCTTGGCTAAGACATGCCTTAGATTATTTTTTTTTTCTTTGTTCCAAATTATAAGATTATTATTGACTTTCGAAAAAGTCAATTTAAGATATTTTAAATTTAAAATTGACATATGATTTATTGAAGTTTTCAAAACAATAAATCTTATAACTAGTGGTACTTTTTAAATAGTTTATGATATTCATAATTGTATTAACATAAACTAAATGAATTTAGTCATTTAAAAATGTTTGAAATTGACTTTTTAAATTAAAATCAATATTAATCTTATAATTTGAAACGGAATGAGTATTATCATGTGTTCTGTTAACAACATATCATTTGTCGTGTAATGTGAAATAATTTTCGCTATGCACACAATTTGCAAAGTTAACAAAATTCTTAGGGGCGGATCTATTTATAGGGCATCATAGGTAGAGCTGTCAATGTTGAATTTTTTTTAAAGGTATAGGGATAGGGGCAAAAATAAAATTTAATAAATTTAAGAAGATAAATTTAAGAAAAAGTTAAACTTAGGGACAAAAAAAATTAAAATTACTACTACTCTAAAAAGAACTAAACACACGGTGTATAATGTATTCAAACTCTCGCTCTCTAACTCGTTAAGCTTTAAACTTTCACTCTAGTTTTCAACCCAAAAAAATTTGTCACTGCTTGGAACAGATCCTAAATCTGCCCTTAAAAATTCTTGTGTATGATATGAACTTGCCCACAACAACAATAAATTCTAACTAATTAACAAACTTAAGTAAGAATTAATATGAATTGTCATACTTCTAATTATTTTGCTTTTCTTGATTTCTAATTTATTCATGACTGACAATTGTGTTGTCCGTCGGCTGCTTTATATGGCTCTTTAGCTTAGTTTATACGCGTTTCACATGTTTCCATAATTACATTTATAGAGCTCTTAATTATATTCTTTCTTTTGACATTCTGTAAACAAACAAAACATCAAAAAGCAGTAGGTATAAAGTCCAGCTCAATTTAGGAATATTGATGAGCTAGCTCCTTGGAGTTGAGGATGGGTAAATTTTCATCAAGTTCAATAGTAAAAGGTTGTATTTGTAAAAATTAAATCCACTTACATTTCCTTCAATTAATGAGTTGCAACTCTGTAGTATACCATGCGGTGAGATGAGACACTTTTAAATGTAATTTTTTTTTTGATAATAGTGATTTTATAAGAGTTAAAGTGTCTGGCTCCACAACTGCAAGAGTATTTTTTTAGAAAAAAAAATCAAATTATGTAGGTATGAACTTTTAACTTTCCTTCAACAATTTAAAGAGAAATTTGTAAAAATCTCAAATTGGTTAAATTTTTTTTTAAAGTGTTTTAGGCCAAAATCTCTACCGACTAAAAGCAGTTGAGGGTCACCAAATTTTAAAATATTTTCATATTTATTCAAAAGTGACTTTACTCTCCAGCAAACGAGCTCTTACTATTGAACTTTACAATGAATTGATCACCCTTAACTCTACTGAATTAGGATTCCTTTGAACCGGATCATGATTCATGAAGTTGTTCCTTTACCTAAAACCTATATATACATATTCCATATATACACACACTTTCATGAGACTAATTAAGTGACCCTCAAGCATTTACTTACTCGAATCCCCTTTATATTGTTACATAAGCAACCACCAATTCCTATCATCACCAACCATCTCCCTCCCTCCCACATACAAGGGCAAATTCTGGTGTTGGAATTGTGTGTTTGTTGCTGATTTTGTCAACTGCAGTTCCAAGTTAAGCCGGACTTTAGGACATATGTTTGTTTGCAAGGATTATAATATCTAGACTATATTCTTATAATTCAAGAGTATTAATCATATGATTCTTAGGTGGTGTTTGATAAAACTGAGTGTTAAGACCTGAACAGTTTAGACGTCTGAATAATATAGAGCATCTGAATAGAATTGCGTCTGAATGTAAAAATGTTGTTTGATAATTAATTTTTCTAAAATGTCTGAATAACATTATTTTACCATTTTAACACTCTGAACAGTTTAAACAAAACATGTTTGATAATCAGAAGGTCTGAATAGTATTTTAAATACATATTTATAATATTTTGACCAAAATATGATAAAATAAAAATGAAAACGTACAATTTAAATTAACTTCAAACATAGTATCATGTCCCAAAAATATCAACATAGCATAATAATTCAACCATACAAATTAAATTAACTTCAAACAGTTGTTAAGAGTTGAAGTGCAATTTGTTCACCTATACTTTTGGCATCTTGTATGCTAATCAAGAAGTTGGCATCTTGTATGCTAAAATATCAACCAAAAAAGAGAGAAAAATCTAAGATATACTTCTGTGACTACATATCAATTGAAATCATTCATTTTTCATTTCTTTAAGAGAGCTACAGATATAGGTTCTTCAGCCATAATTTTCTTTTACTATGCCAGAGACTTCAGGCGAGTGCTACAAATCCTACAAGCTACAATATTTCTTGCCCAAAGAACAACCAAATGGAATGGAAAGTAGCAGTTTTAGGCAACTAAATGTCCACCCAATGAAGAAATCTCAAACTTGTAGTAAGTTCATATAGACAACATTGATAATGATCTATATATAACCAATTTATAACACGGAACTCCTTTGTATGCTGGCAGTTGCACCAACAATGGCCCTTAATATTGTCTCACCAACCTCACCCTTACAGAGAGGGCATAAAGCATTGATCTTCAGCCATTTATCCACGCAATCCTTGTGAAAAAAAATGAGAACATGGCAACTCCCGAAGATCATCGTTGTTTGCATACTTTGCCAAGCAAATGCAGCAAACCTGCAGAGGGGGGGGGGGGGGGGGGGGGGGGGTAGTCATTTGCAAAGCTTATCACTTGGGGATAAAAAACAAGGTTTTATATAGTTTCCATGAGATCTTCTCCAGTTTTACGTGAATATTGTTTCCATTTTTTCATTAATTTAGAATGAAAATAATCAAACGATCAAAATGCAAAATTTCTCATCAGTTTACCATTAATATAACAATGGCAAAGACAGATACGGTCGGGGGGCTGCTAAGTTTAAACCACAAGTCGAGTTCAACAAGTCAAGGAATTTTTATTAAAATAACTCATCCTACTTATCCAGAAGCTAGTCAACTGAAATGTGCAGTGCAGTGCAATATGATGTATGATGTGTTATGTATTATAATCTAATAATCATTATAATCTCATTACCAACTTGCCATCCCAAATAATCATTATAATCTAATTACCAATTAATAGTGTAGTATGTTGTATGCAGTGCACACATTTGATTTAAGATTTCTAAATATTCACATAAAAGCTCACAGGTCCTGTTGGAGTTGGCTAGGAAGAGGAACAAAATCTCATTACCAACTTGCCATTTCAAAGAAGCAAACTAGCCTAGCAGAGTAGCAGTTGAAGAAACAGAGGAGGATGAAGTAAAAGACTTGTACCACATGCCTGAATTCTGAGAATATTTGTATTCACATACATAATTTTTTGCCATTGAAAAGATTTGAATTCATCCCCACTGTGAGTTCAACTTGAAAGGCAACGTAAAAAGAACTTCAAAAATAGTCCAACTGAATTGTATTTGTATAACTACTTTTTTTTCACAGTTCCAAACTACACATTCATGCACCGTGCAACTACATCTCCGGACTTGTCATATTACGACTAATTTTGGTATAAAATAAGCACTGCACACAAAATTCTATGAAGTTTTCCCTAAAATGCTTTAATTAATTTAAGCCCGACCCATAAGACACACAATGGAAGAACATTAGCATACATATATGAACAGAGGCAATTACAACAAGAGGACTACTGAATCAGTCATAAAAACCCCAATAAAGAAAATAATTGCAGGATATCATAAAAATCCCAATAAAATTTCGTTGAATATAATTGCAGAGTGTGTTTAATAATTCATAACAAAACCCCAATTAAGCAAACAAAAGCTAGAAGAGAGAGATAATTGAGTACTGAACAAAGATCAAAAGATATCGCACCTGTAGCTTCCGCAAACGTGAGATTTTGTAATATAGCTGATCATGAGGTGAAGGAAGAGCGGCAGATCGAAGTGAAGGAAGAGCGGCGGATCGAAGTGAAAACGGGAGAGATAATAGGTTCATGGGATGTAAGAGAGATTTTGTAATATAGCTGAGGTTATTTTTGTCCCAGAAAAATTAAAATTCGGTCAGAGGTAGCTCTTAATGGTTTAGAATTGTTTTTGAATCTTATCGATTAAGAGGCATTAAGAGACAATAATTTTTTTACCAAACAAGTTTTAGCTCTTACCGATTCAGAGGCAAACCTATTAAGAGGTATTAAGACCTTATCAAACACTACCTTAGTTACATGTTTGTTTTTTATTAGATTATTTATGGGATAACTTAAAATAATCTCATGTTATGTTTGTTTTGTCTAATATTATTTGAAGAGTTGGATAAAAACTTATCGTTTGGACTATCATACTATCATACCCTTGCCACTACATATTCTCATTATTTTAGTATAGATAGATAGGATAAGATACATCGATCTTTTTAAACAAAGTTTAATGTTAATTTTGTGCACAAATTTTTAGTCCCAAATAGTAGGGATTAAAATACCTAGCTAGTTGGACATGGTATTAAATAATCTCTCCTTTCAAGTCATTTTATTATCTCGGGACTAATAGTCTCAAGTCTATTTTTAAAAACAAACAATAAATTTGAGATTAATAGTTCAACCCCAAGTGCAATTCTTTCAAAGAAATGTAGTCCGGAACTAATCTGGTTGGGCTCTTAATGTTACATTTGAATTGGAGGAATGTAATTGATGAAGGAATGGAATAGAGAAGGGAATGAAATGGTGAATGGAATAATTCATTTTATTCTTGGATAGAATGAGTCATTTCATACCATCTCTCAAGAAATAAAATTCACAAATTTGGTCGGAATGAGAATGATTTATTTCATTTCAATAGAATAATCAAACATATTTTTTTTTTTCATTTTATGGGAATGATCATTCCATTCTCGCCTTAATTCCTACAATTCAAACATAGCATTAGTATTGATTATACCACCTGGGCTAAAGACAAGATATTTAAAGGTGGATATATTTTCTAAAATATATTACTATCAAACTAATTAAGAATATATAACTACTAATTAATAAACTTAAGTAACAATTAATATGAATTAACATACTTCTATCTTTTCTTGATTTCTAATTTATGCATGATTGAGAATTGGGAAGTCCTTCGGGTGCTTTATGGCTTTAGCTTAGTTTATACGCGTTACACATGTTTCCATTTCTGGAGCCCTTAATTATATATTCTTTATCACATGCTGTAAACGAACAAAACATCAAAAGCAGTAGGTATAAAGTCCGACTCAATTCAGCAGTAGGAATATTGAGCTAGCTCCTTTAGGGATGGACACTTTTTGTCAAGTTCAATAGCAAAAAATTGTATTTGTATAAAATACAGTTGTATTTCCTCCATCTTCAATGGTCTTCCATTAATGAGATGTAACTCTGTGTTATAAAAATGCTACTTCATACGCGAAGAGATGCAATGTGATGCGGTGAGCTGAAACACTTTTAAATATAATTAAAGTTTTCGATTATAGTAATTTTATAAGAAAATTAAAATAGTGTTTAGCTCCACAAATATAAATGTACGTGCTTTTTGGAAAAACTAATTAAAAGATTGAATTATACACAAGTGTATGCTATGAGATTTTAATGTTTCTTCAACAACTTAAGGACAAGTTTGTATATTGAGTTTAGGCTAAAAGTATTGCTATCAAAAAAGCATAAATTTTTCACTTATTTTTAAAGTGCTTAAATCCAAAATCTCTACTCACTAAAAGCAATTATAGAGGGTTCATATAGATTCAAAAATGATTTTATTACACTGTACCGTTCAGCCAAATGCGCTCTTACAATTAAACTTTACAAAGAATTGACCACACCTAATTTTAGTAAATTCAAATTCCTATTAACCTTATGTAAGTAAGTTCATAATTTTTTTGTTATCTGACAAAATTAGCGAATTTTATGTAATCCAAATCCCTCTCTACCTTTACCTTTACAACTATACATATTCCATGTATATACACATTACCATTAGACCAAGTGAACACCAAAACATTTACTTACTCCAATCCACTTTATATCATTATATAAGCAACCACCAATTCCCTATCATCTCCAACCATCTCCCTCCCTCTCACACACAATGGCAAATCCTGGTGCTGGAATTGTGTGTTTGTTGCTGATTTTGTTAATGGCTGTTCCAAGTTTAGCCACAGACTATACCGTAGGGGACTCATCTGGTTGGGCTCTTAGTGTTGATTATACCACATGGGCTAAAGACAAGACCTTTCAAGTTGGAGATAATCTTGGTAAGTTTGCCATTTTCACTCAATTATATAATACATGTACTAACTCATTTTACTATTAAGCTATATTTCAACCACATTGTTAAAAAAAATTATGGCTTCGCCCTTGATGTACAGTTTACAATCTATATTAACGGGACAAAAATTCTGAGTTATGACATTTATTTTTTCTTGGGCAAATTTACCCTTGAAAAATATTTTGGTAGGGTGATTCTAGTAGTACAACAGACAAGGGCATTTTGTCAAAAAAAAAAAGTGATAAAAATGTCTGTCCATTATTTTACCTGATTAATTTCACCTCCCATATTTAACTTCGAAAATCCATGTTAATATAGTTTTTCTATTGTTATTTTTGACAACGTATGCCATTACAATTTAGTGATTTTAGAGATTCATTTCAATTTTAGAGGCCTAAGTGAAATTGGAGAAGAAAATCAGGAGAGGAACGTAGGGGATATTTATTTTTATTATGCCGGGCGAGCATTATTTTATTACTGACGAATGGACTCGAACTAGTAATTTTTAATGATTTTTAAGCTTTAACAACACTTATTTCTGCTTGAAATTGTAGTGTTCAACTATGGAACAAGTCATACTGTGGATGAAGTGAAATCCACCGATTATAGCTCATGCACGGTCGGAAACTCCATCAGCTCCGACAAAAGCGGCTCCACCACCATCCCACTCAAGACTGCCGGCACACATTACTTCATTTGTGGTGCAATTGGCCATTGTAGTGGTGGTATGAAACTAGCTGTGACCGTGGCTGCCGGAGGAGCTACCCCAACGCCGTCTGGAAGCTCACCGCCATCCGGCACCGGTTCTACTAACTCCCCGACACCACCTACGACTCCGTCGGGCCGTGTCCCGGATTCATCTCCATCGGGGAGTGTTTCTCCATTTGCTGCTGCTCTGTTTAGTGCTTGTGTTGGGTTGGTGTATAAGCTTATTGTCTTTTAAGTTTGGGGCAAATGTGGTAACTCTAGCCAGGATAGAGACAGTGCTTTATCTTTTTATTTTTTTCTCTCTTTTCCGTTGGTTATAAAAAAAATAGGATTTATGGAATTAATTTTCAGTATACCCAAATAATTCAGATAAAATGCTTTGTTGAATAGAATTAAGTTCTTTTTTTTATATTTAATTTGTAAGTATGCCATCTTGTTTCATTGTTTGTATTATGATTGAGTAGCTCTATTTGAGGCCTATGATGCCATTTGGTTATACATTGACCTAACTTATCTTAATTATTCAGTTTAGAGTGAAACAGAGCAATTGGTGTCGCAGTATCAAGTGTCGGTAGAACAATAACACAAAATATCTCTAAATGTACATTTGATCTCTATTTTTGGGCATTTTTCTATTGTTAAGACTAATTTCACTATGTTCAAGTAAAAGAGAGAAATTGTTAACCATTAAATTAGATTAGAATTAATAATAGTACTAGCCCCGTTCCTAAAAGATTGTCGTTTTAAGGTTTTGACATATGGATTAAGAAAGTATCATTTATTAAGTAAAATTTGATTGAAATTCCATTACTACCCCTTTATGGGAAGTTGAAAAAACTATTAATCTGAGGATAGAATTTATTTTAGAAAATGAGAAAAGGTAGGGGTAATATAGGAAAGTAAATAATTTATTCTCCTCGAAAGTTGTAAACGACAAACTTTTTAGAACAAATTTTTTCTTCTAAAACAACAATCTTTTAGGAACGGAAGGAGTAATTTAAACATCTTTCCTTACTGATTAGTTATAACTTATAAGCAATTAATACGTATGGCAAAAATGGATGACTGAAAATTTCAAGTTATCACTTTCCCAGATCTTAACAAGAAGAATGCTAAAAAGGTTGCCACTAGTACCAAATGCAGCAGCTAAAAAGTCTTTCATTATAAATGCATTTTGATAGTCTTGATAATGTTTTTTAAAAAATAAATAAATAAAATTGCCAAGAACAACCTTTTTCCATGGCACCATATGTTTGGCCATTATAGAATGATGTAACTATCCTAACAAAAGCAAGTTGTTGTAACTAAGAAAAAGGAGCTGTAAAAGCAGAGTGGGTAGTTGGTGATGATTTGCCATAATGAAGCATTATCTTCTGGTGTCTTAGTTGTCCCACTATGTGAGTTCCTCCACCTACGACAACTTCGCACTCATCTCCTTTCTTATTCCATCAATGTTCTAATTTTGATCGATATAATATGGGAGGGCAACAAATTGTATTTGTAAACCGAAGTTGAGTAAGGGTTCAAAACCAAGTGAAGAGAAAAGGATCTGGCGATCTGAAATCAGGCTGCTGGTTAGAAACGTGTGTTTCTCCCTGATGGGGCAGATGAGTGTGAAGAGAAGTTGTATGTAGTGAAGTGTTAGAAAACCTGAAATGACCGAGGGTATCTGATGATCCAAAACAAGGATGTTTGCTTGATGGTGACCTCAGACATAGTATCGTTTCACGGTGTTCGAGTTGATAAGCTGTGAAAATTCATCACCATCCATTTCCTGTAATCTGAGAGCACCTCCTGTCAATACCTCCTTGACAATAAATGGGCCTTCCCAGTTCGGGGAGAATTTTCTCTTAGACCGATCTTGGTTATCAATGATCTTCTTCAAAACCAAGTCGTGTTGTTTGAACTGCCGTAGCCGGACTTTTCTGTTGTAGGACCTGGCGATCCTTTGTTGATATAACTGACCGTGGAAGATAGTAGCGGCTCGCCTTTCGTCTATTAGAGACAATTGGTGATACCTATCTTGTACCCATTGGTCTTCATCCAGCTGAACGTCTATTAACACTATGAGGGATTCCATTTCCACTTCTATGGGGAGCACTGCTTCCATCCCATAGGTTAATGCGTAGGGGGTTGCCCCAGTGGAAGTGCGCATTGATGTTCTGTAGGCTAATAGAGTCAGAGGTAATAAGTCAAGTAATCTTTTATGGTTGGCGGACATCTTTTGCATGATCTTCTTGATGTTTTTGTTAGCCACTTCAACAACACCATTCATCTTTGGAGGGTAGATGACTATTGAGTAAAATCTATATACGCAAAACACGCAAGTATACGTGGTCAACAAGTAATATAATAATGAGTAGAATATCGTTCCCACGAAGACAAATTAGCAAAAAATTTAACTTCACAATTACCAATTTTTTATTAATCCTAAATCTATTAAACTATTCAATTCAATGGTTTAAAATTATAGAAATTAAATTAATAAATAAATAAACTATCACAACTATCTAAATTCCGAATTTCAACAATTAATGGAGAATTAGACTTATGATTTCACCCTAAGCTTCACTCCAATTTTTAAACCTTTATTCCAACTCAACTCAATATCCCAGTTTATTAATCAAGAACACGAATGTAGTACTAGCCACCTCTCGATGCACTAATACCGTATTAACTTAAATCCACAATTTAGATAGAAATAAGTTAAACACCTAAATCAACCAACTCACTATATCTCTATGTGAACTAAAATTAAAGAATGTTTAAGAATAAGTTCTCTATCTGATTACATGCGATGTCAATCATATCTTTACCTTAACAATAATCAAGAATCTGTTATTCACAAAATTCATGACACATGCTATATTAACTAAGTCTAGATTTGAATATCATCTCTCGATTCCATACAAATCCACAGAGAATTATTGATCAAGCAATTCGTAAATTCAAGCTCAAATTAATATAGATAAACTGAAAATACTTTATTGAACTGGAAATTAAAATTATAAAATTATCGTTTAACCCAAGGATCCATCATAAGCCTAATAAGCGAATTAGTTCATAACGAATGATATAAAAACTGAATAATCCAAAGAAAACATCCTTGCAATTACAAATAAAAGACTAAAGAGAAGAATAGTGATGAACACCCTTTACGTCGCCTAGAATTGCAATCGTCACGAAAATCTCTTCAAAATGCTCCTCCAAAGCTTTCTGTGAAAATCTGGAAATAATCTTTGTAATATGCTTTGCATGATGATTGATTTGGTGTTTTTAATGTAATATATATCTCTCCTCATGTTCTGACCGAAATCCTTTATTTTCTAGAGTCCATACGCAATCCTAAACCTCAGCATCCATGTCCCAACAGAGTTCAAACCATAACAGGACATTCAGAATTCGACACTTCGCCCGACGGGTGCACAAAAAAAAGCAAATTTTATGGGGTGTCTTTCAGAAGTCGATCGCTCCATTTTCCAACTTACTTCCACTTTTGCTCCAAAATACCTCCTTTCTCCATACTTTGCCTCAACAACCACCCTACACATAAAAGAACATGAAACGAGTGAAAACGAACACAAAACAAGAAAGTAACAACGAATTTAAGCTTGAAATGAACATCGATTCATGGATATAAAATCCACTTATCAAAATCCCTCAAACTTAAACCGTGCTAGTCCTCGAGCACAAAACAAATTACATGCTATGCAATGCAATGCAATGAGATGAAGTAAATATAATCTAAATTCTTTCGAATCCAACAATATCGCAGAATCAAAATTATCCCATCGGCCTCAGAGAAAACAAGCACCTCTACAATATGAATCACCAAAACTAATCCACAGTTTCGTATTAATTCTCAAATCTTGAACAATTATCACTGTTATAGTGTGTGTGTGTGTGTGTTCAACATCGATGATAACTGATACAGACTCAAATTAAATACATAAGCAATTTCTTAGAAGGAATCATACAGTGCAAACTTAAAAATTTCAACAATAGGCACATTCCAACTAAAACTAAGCAATACCAAACTCAAGGGTTCATGCAGGGTACTTATACTTCTTTTATTTCATTTTTTTTCATGGGGGCTTTTTGCTCTTTTCCATTTTTTTTTATTATTTTTTTTTCTTTTAGATAGATGGTTGGTGAGTGCATTTTACGCTCCATCACACGCCTGTCTTTATGGGGAGTATTTCTCCTCAACCCACCACAAGGCTCAACTTATCTCATTTTTTTTCTCTTGAAGCTTATACACCCTACGTATTCCCCCCAAACTTAGGTTCTTGCCTAATTTGTTGTCTTCACTGCCTATCCTTGTTGTCTTCCCATTTACCTAGCATTATCCCTTAGAAACTATTTACATATCAATTTGAACTGACCGGTCAACAAAGATGTTATTAACGTGCTAACCTTTTTATAACAGTTTCAAACAAGTGTAAGATTCGATTCATAACAGAAATTATATCACAGTTCTAATAATCAATACTGTATTGGTTAACTTATTCTCAATCTCATCATTGACCCACAAATAACATGAACTGCAACACTGTTGGACATATGCAAACACAATATCTAACTAAATTTTTTTTATTAATGTATTTTTATAGATAAAATGTGATAATAACAAAAATGAAAATAATATGCAATATAAAAAATAACCTAAACTACTATGCAAACTAGAATGCACACAAAAATAACCCTACTACTACATATGCATGCAAACCAGAATTTAAATCCCCCAAACTTAAATAACACAATGCCCTCATTGGAGAAATAATCAAAATTAAGTGCATGAGGACTTCCCTGCAATCGCCTAAGTCTGGGGAGGTGGTGATTGATCTTCTTCGTCTGAGTCGCTAGGAGGAAACCTCGGCCATGGCATCGGCTGCTGATATGGAAATTGGGTTGATGAATTAAAACTCTGAAAGGTTGTGTTGAGTGAAGCGAATGACGCATTCATAGCATTAAACATGTGGTCCTGCCTCACTGCGAGTCGCCTCATCTCCCGACGTGCAGCCTTATTATGGGCATCCATTTGACATTGAAAGTCAAGGAACTGAGGATTGGATAGTGCCACGGTTTGCGGTACATGCTCGGTTCCTTGATCTTTCATAGCCTCATCCGCATCCTCCGAGGTATCTTCAGCGTCAGCTTCCTCCTCCGAAGCTGATGGAAATACAAATCCTAAACCTTTAGGATGTGATTCACCACCGAGCCACACTGAATACCGCGCTATCATCTTATTGTCTAGTAGCTACAACGACATCTGAGTGGGTTCATCTTCGGACCATCGAACTCCAGCTTGACGACACAACCCACAAATAAGCGATGGGTGTGGTAAGCCGCCTGAAAAGTTGCCCCTTAGACATCGTCGAATAGAAAAACTGATAATGGCCCCGATGTCTATGATAAAGTCTTGCACGATGGCATACAGGAGGAGTGCCTTCTCCTTGGTCACATCCGAGGTGTGCGTGGATGACAACAATTTATCACATAGGAAGGCATACCAGATTTTCCCGTACCGACTGAGGTCTTTGCTATGAAACACCGTGCTGCCCTTCTGACCCTTAATCCATGTTGTACCTAGCTTGGTCATGTTCTTGATAACCTCCTCAAACAATCACAACTATCTAAATCCTGAATTTCAATAATTAATGGAGAATTAGACTTATGATTTCACCCTAAGCTTCACTCCAATTTTCAAACCTTTATTCCAACTCAACTCAATATCCCAGTTTATTAATAAAGAACACGAATGTAGTACTAGCCACCTCTTGATGCACTAATACCGTATTAACTTAAATCCACAATTTAGATAGAAACAAGTTAAACACCTAAATCAACCAACTCACTATATCTCTATGTGAACTGAAATTAAAGAAGGTTTAAGAATAAGTTCTCTATCCGATTACATGTGATGTCAAGAATATCTCTACCTTAACAATAATCAAGAATCTGCTATTCACAAAATTCATGATACATGCTATATTAACTAAGTCTAGATTTAAATACCCTCTCTCGATTCCATACAAATCCACAGAGAATTGTTGATCAAACAATTCATAAATTCACGCTCAAATTAATATAGATAAACTGAAAATACTTTATTGAATTGAAAATCAAAATTATAAAATCATTGTTTCACCCAAGGATCCATCATAAGCCTAATAAATGAATTAGTTCATAACGAATGATATAAAAACTGAATAATCCAAATAAAACATCCTTGCAATTACAAATAAAAGAACAAAGAGAAGAATAGTGATGAACACTGTGATGCCCCCAAAATAGGTATACATCACCCATCTTGAGTCGCCAAATACATGGTACAAAAATCAAATACAACTTAATTATACAATAGTCGTGTAAAATACGACAAAACATAATCTAAGAGTTTTAATAAGAATATTGTCATCTGACAATATCCACACTCAATGGAGTCCTCATTACATTTATTGTCACACTATTTAACAGAATAATGAGGACTACTAATGCTATCATCTGGACCGTCACTCCGTTCCCCGACTAGTCCCGGCTACGTTCTCATTTCCTTAAGAGAACAGTGAAATAAAGGGTGAGCTCAACTAGCACAGTAAGAAATATTATGACTAAAATAATGCAGAATAAATTATCATTAGCCTTCAACAGTGTTAAACTGATAAAATATAATAAACATTATGTTTAACTGCAGCGGAACAAGAAATCCATTAGAAGAGTCAAGTAGAGAATAAAATCTACTATCTTCTATGATTTAAAAGGTTTTTCATCACCTTTATCGCTGAGACTCAGCTTAATAAATAAACCACAGCATCCCTGCACTACGGCCAAGGATATTCATTAGTATCATGTTGGGTAAAATCAATACGCGCAAAACAATCAAGTGTACTTGGTCAACAAGTAATATAGTAGTGAATAAAGTATCGTTCCCATGAGGACAAATTATCAAGAATTTTAACTTCACAATTATCAATTTTCTATTAATCCTAATTCTATTAAACTATTCAAATCAATGGTTTAAAATTATAAAAACTAAATTAATAAATAAATAAACTATCACAAAAACAACCGCTAATATCATAATCCAGAATTTCAAATAATTAATGGAGAATTAGACTTATGATTTCACCCTGAGCTTCACTCTGATTTGCAAACCTTTATTCTAACTCAATTTAATATCCCAGTTTATTAATCAAGAACACGAAAGTAATACTAGCCACCTCTCGATGCACTAATACCATATTAACGTCAATCCACAATTAAGATAGAAATCTGTTAAACACCTAAATCAACCAACTCACTATATCTCTATGTGAACTGCAATTAAAGAAGGTTTAAGCTTAAGTTCTCTATTCGATTACATATGATGTTAAGCATATCTCTACCTTAACAATAATCAAAAATCTGCTATTGACAAAACTCATGACACATGCTATGTTAACTAGGTCTAGATTCGAATCTCCTCTCTCGATTCCATTCAAATCCACAAAGAATTGTTGATCAGGCAATTCATAAATTCACGCTCGAATTAACATAGATAAACTGAGAATATATTATTGAATTGGAAATCCAAGCTCTAGAATCATCGTTTTGCCCAAAGATCCATCACAAGTCTAATAAGCAAATTAGTTCATAACGAATGAATTAAAAACTGAATAATATACTGAAAACATCATTTCGATTACAAATAAAGAACTAAATAGAAGAAGAATAATGAAAACCCCTTCACGTAGCCTCGATTTGCAACCGTCACGATAATCTCTGAAAATTACTCCTTCAAAGCTCGCACTTGAATCCTGGAATTTATCTCGTAATATGCTCCTTGTGTTGTGTGATTAGTTAATTCCAACGTAATATTTAGCTCCCCTTTTTGTTCTAGCCCAAATCTACCTTTTCTAGAGTCCAGGCGCCTAACAAAGTCCCAAAAACCGTGCACCAGCAAACATAAAAACCAAATAGGAGAGTGCAGGAATCGGGACCTTTTACCTACGGGGGCACAGTTTCAGAAAGGCCACCAAGGCAAGTTAAGCTTATGCTAAAGAAATTTTTTGCTTTCATGAGTTTTTCCACTTTTGCTCCAAAACTCCGCCATTCTTCACCACTTGCATCCATGACCACCCTACACATAAAATAACATGAAACGAGTAAAAATGAACACAAAACATGAATATAACTATAAATTTAAACTTGAAATGAATATCGATTCGTGTATATAAAATCCACTTATCAAAATCTCCCCAAACTTAAACCGTGTGCTCGTCCCCGAGCACAAAATAAACTACATGTTATGCAATGCAATGAGATGAAATAAATAAAATCTAAATGCCTTAAAAATCCAATAATATCGCAGAAGCTAACTTATCCCATCGGCCTCAGAAAAAACAAGCAACTTTACAATACGAATTACCAAAACCAATCCACACTCTCGCATTAATTCTCAAATCTTGAACAATTATCATTGGTATAGCGTGCGTGTGTGATCAACATCTAAGATAATTGATACGGACCCAAATTCAATACATAAGCAACTTCTTAGAAGGAATCATACAGTGCAAACTTAAAAATTTCAAAGATAGGCACAACCCAACTAAAATTAAAGAAAACCAAATTCAAGGGTACATGCAGGATACTTATGCTTTCTTCTTTTTTTTTAACACAGGGGCTTTTTGCTCTTTTTTCGTCATTATTCCCCTTTTTTTTGATAGATGGTTGGTGAGTGCATTTTACGCTCCATCTCACGCTTGTGTTTATGGGGAGTGTTTCTCCTCAACCCACCACAAGACTCAACATGTTTCATCATTAATTTTTTTTTTCAAAGCTTATATACCCCACATACACTCCCCCAAACTTAGGTTCTTGCCTAATTTAAGCCTTTACTGCCTATCCTTGTCGCTTTCTGGTTCACCCTAGCATTATCCTTTAGAACTATTTTTTATCAATTTGAACTGACCGGTCAACAAAGATGTTATTAGTGCTAACCTTTTTATAACAGTTTCAAACAAGTCCAAGAATCGATTCATAACAGAAATTGCCTCATAATTCTAATAATCAATACTGTAATGGTTAACTCGTTCACAATCTCATCATTGGCCCACAAATATCATGAAAATGCAACACCGTTGGACATATATGCAAACACAATATTTAACTAAAAAAAGTTTTTATTATTTTTTATTATTTTTTTTATATATTTTTTTTTACTGAAAATAACATTTATGAAAACAAATGCAAAATCCTAACTACTATGCAAACACCTAATCTATAATGCAAACTAGAAATGAAAACAAAAATAACAAAATGCATGCAACTAAACAATTAAATCCCCCAAACTTAAGTAACACAATGCCCTCATTAGATAAAAATAACATTAAGTGCAAGAGGACTTCCCTGGAATCGTCTAAGTCTGGGGAGGTGGTTGGTGCTCTTCTTCATCGGAATCACTTGGAGAAAATCGAGGTAATGGTCCGGGTTGTTGATATGGAACACTGTACCTCCCTTTCGACCTTTGATCCAAGAAGTTCCCGGCTTTGTCATATTCGTGATAACTTCCTCGTAGTCCGGGTCAAAATCTCTCAATTGTGCATACTGACACTGTTGTGGCACTTGCAACTGATAATATACATTAATGGCATCATCACTGAACGGGACCATGCGACCCCGCACAAACGCATTGAATGGGGCTTTGTCTTCGGCATTTGCTTAAAATTCTTTGACGATATTTACAACTGCGGGTGCCGGATGTTCGGTGAGTTTGAGCCAACCCTTTTGATAAATTTGAGACATCATCTCCCCATCATTTCCCTCGGGGGCCAAACCACATTCCGACGTAAGGGTTTTGGTAATCATGTAGTCATACCGGTCGACGGCGGCGACACTCACAAATTTTCGTCGATCATATGTTCGTGGCGGTGGAGCGGGTCTTGAACTCTCTCCTCTTTGGCGTTTGGAAGTCGGTTGTGAAGCCATTGCTTTCTGGATGTTAAAACTTGCTAGCACACACTTCCTTCCCCTTACACTTGGTTCAGTTAATTTATCAGACACTTTGTGTGCACAACCCGTTCTTCCCCCAAACTTAGGTTGTTTCTATGGAATGTCAGTGGAGAGAAGATGAAAACTCAAAGGGAATGTAACTTACTTTCAATTGTGCTATATATTCCCCAATTTCTTGAAGAATTCAAAATTTTTGGTGATGAAGATTGGAGGTATGTGGTAGGATATAGAGGGGGATGTAGGGGAGAGGAAGTGGTGTACTTGATGGTGTGAGGTAATGGAATTCGTGGAAAGTGGGTGCAATGGATTTAGGTAGTGGGTAGGAGGAAGTTGGTATCGTGGGTAGAAGGTGTTCTTATAATGGAGGCTAGGTGGTGTGGTTGAGGAAGAATGAGAGAAAAAGAGGCGTGTATGGGTGTAAGGGTTTGATTTAGAAGGCAGCGTGTGTAATGGCTACATGTTTGCCCATGATTTGGGACCCCCGCCCTGGCGGGGGGTACTAAGCCATTTGAGCCCGCCCCGGCGGGCATGCCCACTGTAATTCAATTTTTGGCGTCCAACAGTGCAGATCAAAATTCTCTGATTTTGCTTGTTTTCTTGCCTGTTGTTGCTCTTACGCACTTTTGACCCCTCCTGCAACCATAAACAAGCAAGATGTTAGATTATTGACGACTTGGAGTTTGATTGAGAGTTTTAACAAAACTTTTACTTGATAAAACCTACCTAATGCTCTACATCCTAACAATTAAACATATAACTATGAAAAATAATGAAATGTTGGGTTGCCTCCCAATTAGCGCTTTATTTTAAGTCGTTCAGCCTGACTACTCCATGTTTTACTGTGTATCGACGAGGGTAATGTTGTCGGCGTCCCAGTTCGACTCGCTACCCCAGTAATGCTTTATCCATTGACCATTGACCTTGAACGTCTCTAATGGATTACGACTGTAGAGTTCAACGACGCCATGAGGAAAGACTCGCTTTATAGTGAATGGTCCCGACCATCTCGACTTAAGCTTTCCTGGGAACAATCGCAATCGTGAGTTGAACAAGAGGACTGATTGACCCAGCTCGAATGTTTGTTGCACAATTTTTTGGTCGTGCCATCTTTTAACCTTTTCTTTGTATAGCTTGGCATTCTCGTAGGCTTGGAGTCAGAATTCGTCGAGCTCATTTAGTTGGAGTAGCCTCTTTTCTCCTATAGCGGCTTGATCAAAATTCAATTTTTGTATGGCCCAGTAAGCCTTGTGTAGCTCCACTAGTAAGTGACATGCTTTTCCGTACAGGAGTTGATATGGTGACATCCCGATTGGTGTTTTGTATGCTGTCCGGTAAACCCATAATGCGTCATCCAACCGAAGTGACCAATCTTTCCGACTCGGATTTACGACTTTTTCCAATATTTTCTTGACTTTCCTGTTTGATACCTCAGCCTGTCCATTTGTTTGAGGGTGATACGCTGTAGCCACCTTGTGGTTAACCCCATACTTAGCCAACAGAGCTGTAAAAGATTTATTGCAGAAGTGACTACCTTCGTCACTGATTATTGCTCTTGGTGTGCCAAACCTCGTGAAAATGTTTTTCTATAGGAATTTGAGGACCACCTTGGCATCGTTAGATGGTAGTGCTGCAGCTTCAACCCACTTCGAGACGTAATCCACAGCGAGTAGAATATACTGATTGCTCAAAGACGAAGGGAATGGTCCCATGAAATCCATGCCCCATACATCAAAGATTTCCACTTCAAGAATTGTTTGTAGGGGCATCTCATTCCGTTTAGATATGTTTCCCACCCTTTGGCATCAATCACATGTTTTCACGAATTGGTGGGCTTCTTTGAACAATGTCAGCCAATAAAACCCGGCTTGAAGCACTTTTGCCACTGTGCGCTCACTCCCATAATGTCCCCCATATACCGATGAATGGCAATCCTGCAGTATGTTGTGCACTTCACTATAGGGGATGCACCTTCTAATCATCTTGTCGGCGCACTGTTTGAATAAATAAGGCTCATCCCACATGTACCACTTGACATCATGAAGAAACTTCTTTTTCTGTTGTCGTGTAAGATCAGGGGGAAGCATTTTGCTCACCACATAATTCGCAATGTCTACATACCACGTAAATTCTGCATTTATCCAAATAGTTGCTCATCCAGGAATGACTCGTTGATTGCGCATCTATCTTCATCCTTTTTCTCCGGATTTTCCAAATTTTGATAAATGGCTCAACTTGATTCTCCATCCCCTTTCTATCTTTAATTTCTAAATCAAACTCTTAAAGTAGGAGAATCCATCGAATAAGGCGTGGCTTAGCATCTTTTTTCGCTATTAGGTATCGAATCGCAGAATGGTCCGTATAGACTATCACCTTAGTCCCAATCAAGTATGCACGAAATTTGTCGAACGCGTACACCACTGCAAGCAATTACTTTTCCGTGGTAGTGTAATTCATTTGAGTCTCTGTGAGTGTTTTGCTTACATAGTATATGGCGTGAAACACCTTGTCTCGTCTTTGTCCCAAAAAAGCCCCAACCGTATAGTCGCTTGCATCACACATAAGCTCGAATGGCATTTTCTAGTCCGGTGCGACTATCACGGGGACTGTAGTTAATTTCTTCTTCAATAAGTCAAACGCTAACTTACATTCCGCAGTAAAGCTGAAAGTAGCATCCTTCTCTAAAAGACTGCATAGAGGTTTTGCAATCTTAGAGAAGTCTTTTATGAACCTCCTGTAAAACCCAGCATGCCCCAAAAAACTTCTAATACCCTTAACTGAGCTCGGTGGAGGCAGTTTCTCGATCGTATCCAGCTTTGCTTTGTTCACCTCTAATCCTTGAGCTGACACCTTATGGCCCAAAATTATTCCCTCTTCAACCATGAAATGACATTTTTCCCAATTAAGTATGAGGTTTGTATCCTTACATCGCTGCAAAACCATGACCAGATTCTTTAGGCAAGTATCAAAATTATCTCCATAGACCGAGAAATCGTCCATAAAGACTTCAACATTCTTTTCCACCATATCTGAAAAAATAGCCATCATACACAGTTGGAAAGTTGTTGGTGCATTGCATAGCCTGAATGACATCCTCCTTAATGCAAATGCGCCTGTAAGGGCATGTAAATGTTGTCTTTTCTTGATCCTCAGGAGCGATGGCGATCTGATTATAGCCTGAGTATCCATCCAACAAACAGTAAAACTCATGTCCCGCTAATCTGTCTAACATTTGATCGATAAATGGTAGCAGGAAGTGATCTTTTCGGGTTGCCTTATTCAACCTCCTATAATCGATGCACACCCTCCAACCTGTCACTGTCTTTGTTGGAATTAACTCGTTGTCCTCATTCTGTATCACCGTCATTCCCCCTTTCTTCGGCACACAATGAACCAGACTAACCCATTTACTGTCGGAAATTAGATATATGATACCGGCATCCAATAATTTTAAAATTTCCTTCTTGACCACTTCCTTCATGATTGGGTTAAGTCGACGTTGATGTTACATCGATGGTCTCGCATAATCCTCCATCAGAATCTTGTGCATACAAAATGACGGGCTAATTCCCTTTATATCTGCAATCCTCCATCCAATCGCTGATTTGTGATCCCTAAGCACCCTCAACAACTTTTCTTCCTGTAATTCATTAAGCGTAGTAAATAATTACGGTGTAAAGAATTTGAATTGCCTAAATACGCATATACCGAGATGTTTAGGGAGTGGCTTAAGTTCCAATGTTGGTGGCTCCTCTAATGATGGTTTTAGTTTTTTTTTTAAATTGCCTCGCAATGTGTAGAGGTTCAAACGGTGTTCAAATCGCTTAACTCGTGGCAAAGAGTCTAGCATCCGTAATAAGTCCACAAATTCGGGTCGTTTTTTCTTCACCCCCCAACAAGGTCGTTTCTAACGAATCTTTGATCAAACTCTTGCTAATATCTTCGCTGGTGATTTGCTCAATTAAATCCATCCGAAAACATTCTTCCTCATCCGTAGGGTATTTCATGGCCTTGAACACATTAAATTTTATTTCTTGATCTTGGACTCTCATAGTAAGTTCTCCTTTTTGCACGTCTATGAGTGTCCTTCCTGTGGCCAAGAAAGGTCTCCCTAAGATAATCGGGATGTTCTTATCCTCGTTGAAATCCAGAATGATAAAGTTCGCAGGGAATATAAACTTATCCACTTTAACCAGAATATCCTCTACAATGCCTCTCGGATATGTGACTGACCTATCCGCCAACTGTAATGAAATATTTGTAGGCTTTGGTGCGGGCAAACCCAATTATGAGTATACTGACAATGGCATCAAGTTTATACTTGCCCCCAAATCACATAAACATTTGTTAAACGACATTTTCCCGATCGTGCATGGGATAGTAAAGCTCCCTGGGTCTTTGAGTTTTGGTGGTAACTTCTTCAGTAACACCGCACTACACTCTCTGTTAGTGCCACTGTTTCAAATTCTTCCCATTTCTTTTTCCTCGACATAATTCCTTTCATAAACTTCGCATAACTTGGCATTTTCTCTAGGGCCTCTGCGAATGGGATATTAATCTGGAGTTTCTTGAACACGTCTAAAAACTTTGCGAACTGCTTATCTGACTTCTGTTTTTGCACCCTTTGCTGAAACTGTGGTGGAGGATAAACAATTGGCTTATTGTTTAACTTTATTTCCTCGTCCTTGTTACCTTCCACCACGTTACTGTCATCAACTTTTTCTTCCTCCAGTGTCTTTGAATTTTCGTATTATTACCCCTAGATGTTTTCCACTTCTCAACATAACTGACATTGACATTGCTCATGACTACACTTCGGATTTCTCTCAGTGTCGCTAGGTAATGTTCCTTGTGGTCTATTATTCACTACTAACGCCAGCTATCCAATCTGATTTTCCAAATTCTTGATCGACATCTCTTGACTTTTCATCACCATTGTTTGATTTTTTATTGTTGCCTCAACGCTAGTTATGAACTTCGACACCATTTCCTTGAAATCTGATTTCCTTTCCTGATGTTCAACCAGTTGCTAGTGACTTTGAAAACCAGGGGGATATGATGGTCGTGGAGCTTGAGTTTGCTGGTTATTGCTCCATGAGAGGTTTGGGTGGTTCCTATTCCCCTGGTTGTAGGTGTTTTGGTATGTATTTTGCGAAATTCTATTGTAGTTACCGATGAATTGGACGGATGCTGGATTAATTGCGCACTGATCTGTAGGGTGATCACCCGCACACAATTCATATACTACCGCAACCTGCTGAACTTGGGCCCCTATCATAGTATCAACCTTATCATTCATAGTATCAAACTTCTTGGATAATGTAGAAATCTGTGCTTGTATAGCTGTCACCCCATCTAATTCCAAAATCCCAGCCGCCTTTGCCTGTGTCATTCTTGCTGTGGGCCACTGGTAGTTGTTTGCCGCCATGGTTTCAATCAAATTGTAGGCTTCCTCGTAACTCTTAGCCATGAATGCACCGCCTGACGCTGCATCAATACTGGTTCTGACATTCCCATTTAGTCCGTTATAAAAGGTGTTCATTTGCAGCCATTTGGGCAATCCATGATGTGGGCACTTTCTAAGTAACTCCTTGTAATGCTCCCATGCCTCATATAGTGACTCCTCATTCTGCTGCTCAAACATCGTAATGTCATTCCTCATTTTTGCAGTTTTCGCCGGTGGGAAAAATTTGGCAAGAAATTTTTGAGCCAAGTCTTCCCACGTAGTAATCGACCCCGGTGGTAGAGAATGTAACCAACTCTTTGCCTTGTCCCGTAGAGTGAACGGGAACAAACGAAGTCTCACTGCCTCATCCGACACCCCATTGTACTTGAACGTGTCGCACATTTCTAGAAAACTGATTAAATGCTCATTCGGATCGTCATTTGCCATTCCCCCAAACTGAACTGAATTCTGCATCATCTGAATGGTCCCAGGCTTGATTTCAAAAGTATTCATAGCTATTGCAGGCCTAGTGATGCTCGACTGCAGATCATTCACCTTAGGTGTTGCAAAATCTCTCAACGCTTTCTGGTCTTCGGCAGCCATTGTTTCCTCTTTATCAGAATTTTCGAATTCGTTCCTCGTTTTTTCAATCCACTTACTTAACCTCTGAAAATTCCTTTCAATGTCATCCTCAAAAGGAAGCAAGTCAGGCTATTTAGATCGTGTTTGCATAAACCAATGTCGAAAACTTGAAATAGGAAAAACAAAAACAAAAATTGTTTAAGTAAAACTGGACTAATTAAACTGATATCGTAAAAATATTTAAAATCTCGGCTAAATTGTCCTCGGCAACGGCGCCAAAAACTTGTTGGGTAAAATCAATACGCGCAAAACACGCAAGTGTACGTGGTCAACAAGTAATGTAGTAGTGAATAAAGTATCGTTCCCACGATGACAAATTATCAAGAATTTTAACTTCACAATTATCAATTTTCTATTAATCCTAATTCTATTAAACTATTCAAATCAATGGTTTTAAAATTATAGAAACTAAATTAATAAATAAATAAACTACCACAAAACAACCGCTAATATCAAAATTCGGAATTTTAAACAATTAATGGAGAATTAGACTTATGATTTCACCCTGAGCTTCACTCTGATTTGCAAACCTTTATTCCAACTCAATTTAATATCCCGGTTTATTAATCAAGAACACAAAAGTAATACTAGCCACCTCTCGATGCACTAATACCATATTAACGTCAATCCACAATTAAGATAGAAATCCGTTAAACACCTAAATCAACTAACTCACTATATATCTATGTGAACTGCAATTAAAGAAGGTTTAAGCTTAAGTTCTCTATTCGATTACATATGATGTTAAGCATATCTCTACCTTAACAATAATCAAAAATCTGCTATTGACAAAACTCATGACACATGCTATGTTAACTAGGTCTAGATTCGAATCTCCTCTCTTGATTCCATTCAAATCCACAAAGAATTGTTGATCAGGCAATTCATAAATTCATTCTCGAATTAACATAGATAAACTGAGAATATATTATTGAATCATCGTTTTGCCCAAAGATCCATCACAAGTCTAATAAGCAAATTAGTTCATAACGAATGAATTAAAAACTGAATAATATACTGAAAACATCCTTTCGATTACAAATAAAGAACTAAATAGACGAAGAATAATGAAAACCCCTTCACGTAGCCTTGATTCGCAACCATCACGATAATCTTTGAAAATTACTCCTTCAAAGTTCGCACTTGAATCCTGGAATTTATCACGTAATATGCTCCTTGTGTTGTGTGATTAGTCAATTCCAACGTAATATTCAGCTCCCCTTTTTGTTCTAGCCCAAATCTACCTTTTCTAGAGTCTAGGCGCCTAACAAAGTCCCAAAAATCGTGCACCAGCAGACATCAAAACCAAACAGAGAGTCGAGAATCGGGACCCCGCCCGTGAAGAGAAGTCACAGCTCAGAAGTCCCGCCCTTGGGCTAGGCCTCTGCTAAAGAAATTTTTTGCTTTCATGAGTTTTTCCACTTTTGCTCCAAAACTCTGCCATTCTTCACCACTTGCATCCATGACCACCCTACACATAAAATAACATGAAACGAGTAAAAATGAACACAAAACATGAAGATAACTATAAATTTAAACTTGAAATGAATATCGATTCATGATATAAAATCAACTTATCATATCATGACCACAAATTATCCATGCACTATGGGCCAAGGATATTCGTGTATTCATCAATGGTCATGATCATGCCAACAACTGTTCATCAATGCACTACGACCAATGAGGACTTTTACCACATCATTTGTAACATTACGGCCATGATTATACCGAATAATCCTCGGTCATAATCATACCAAGTCCATCTATGCACTACGAGCCATGATGACTTTCAACATATTATAAACATGAGGATGATGACAATGATATAAGAATTCAATAAAACAAGTTCAAGGATAAATTTGTAAAGATTTATAATTTAATTTATCCATAAATCAATAACGTCCAAATTGTCAATATGATCTTCGCTTTGTGGAGTAAAATTCAAGAATGCTCGGAAGAATATTTCCATGAAAGATCTTTGGATGAAGCGCAAATATCAAGGATATTCCACTAATTTTATGGAGTATAGAAGCTAAAACTTTAATCAATCGAGTATAATAGAATATATGAAATCGCAAATGGATTTTTTGCCGCCATGCGATAATCCGTGTATGCATTACTCTCAACAGAATAATAAAGAATGGAATAATGAAGAATTCACCGGGCATCATAATTCGCATGCATGAGTTATTCCAATGAATAATAAAGAATGGAACCGTGTCATGCGTAATCCGCATGAGACATGATATTCCAACAGAATAATAAAGAATGGAACCGGTCACGCGTAATCCGCATGCATGAGGATGTTCCAACAGAATAATAAAGAATGGAATAACAATGTAATTCACGGGCATTCGATGAGCCCGCAGACATGTTATTCCAATGAGAATAATAAAAAATGGAATAAAAAGAAGAATTTCACCATGTATGCGGTACTTCGCATAGACATGTTATTCCAACATAATAATAAAGAATGGAATAACAACCCTTACGAGTATTGAAAGAAAATAACTCTCTTCATGAATACAAAAGAATAATACCCCTTACCTTAGAAAAACTGGATACTGGAATATTGAGGTAGCAGATTTCTCTTCTTCTTTCTCTCTATAATTTCTATCTATAATAATTGCTCTAAAGATTTTGTGAATTGGTGAGAAATGAAGGAAGAATGAGCTTCTATTTATAGGAAAATATAATTTCGATAATTGCACGTTTTGGGGCTCGAAATATTACAGTATAATACCTTCCACTTTTTCTTCATTTTTAATTTAGTCCTGCAAATATTATCAAACTTGCACCATCTCCCCTAATAGTAAGTAATGTGAATTAATAGTTCATTCATGTGACTCAATAGTATAATCATGTGAAAAACTAATTACAGTATAATACCTTCAACTATACCTCCATTTTTAATTTAGTCACGTAAGTATTATCAATCTTGCACCACCTCCCCTAATAGTACATGAATGTGAATCAATAGTACACACATGTGAACAAATAGTTATAAGCATGTGAAATAATAGCAATTAATTGCTCATTTATCCGATTTATTACCCGATTGGTCAATATAACCTCCAGACATCAATTATTATCGAAATAAATGTCGATTTCCACTAACACTAATAATCCCAACACAATGGAACTATCAATTTCATCTTTAATCAACACAACTTATTCATCATTAATATTATAACTCACAATATTTAACTACCAGGTTGTTCCCAGGAAAGAGGAGGCTTTCCGATAAGGATTTCTCCTTATTGACGCGCAATTAAGTGACCAAACCTCTCCTTGATAGAACTTCAAGATATTATCAATATTGCAAATAATAATATGAATAACTTTGTCGTCTCAATTATTGATTTAATAATAATAAATATTATGCAGATGATACTATGACAATAATTGAATCAATAATATGAGAGATATGATGCAACAATTACTGTAGCAATAATTGAGTATAACTGAGTGACTTCTCACGTAAGCATCAATAATCAATACTGTGTGCTACTATGAAACCACGCGTATTACTATACTTTTACTACCAGGTAGTTCAACAGTTTTAACGGTAACACTTTGCTTATATATCATGCTTATTCAGTTATATATTGTTGATATTTGATCTTTGACTTTAATAGCCTTGTTCAGTTATACATTCTTGTATTAAATCTTTATTTATGGAATTTAATAAGTGTTCTAAAATTCTAGAAACACTGATAAGCTAGTTCCAAACTAAACTTTCTTTAGTGCGGAAATTCTAAATTCAAACTAAGACGAACAACCCTAACATAGGGGATTTTGTATGTGTAACGTTTAGATGTTTATACATAATACATGGTACAAAGGGCTGATCCCCCTGAGTACGTTAAGAAGAGTCCGTGCAGTCTAACGACTGTTGAGGTTAAGGTAATAATACCTAAACACCGTGGACATAGTTCGTGGTCATAAGACCCTCAGATAATTAAAGTTCAAACTTGTTTTCTATTTTGATTCGTAGAACAAGTTCTTTATCATTCAGTATTCGTTGTTCACTCTCATGTTGTTATTATACTCTCTTTATGTCAGTGGGAAATTGTTTGCTCACTCTTGCGATTAAACAATGCAGCTAAAGTTGAAAGAGGTGATGATCCATCTACTAGCAAGGGAAAGGGCAAGATGTCTAAGTGATGAAGAGTTGTTTTTAGTTTATTTAAGTAATTGAAGTCTTAAGTCTTGTTTTATTTTATAATGTATTCCGCAAACTGATGTAATAATTTTAAGGTTGGATTACCTGGGATTTGTTTTGAGATTATGATGTAACCCTTTAATGGGAGAGATTATTGTTTAAGTTATTTAAATTATGTCTTTATCCTTTGATTATGGGTAGTTAGATATAATAGTTTTGATAAGTGAGCACCAAATTCGGTGGAAATGAAGTACCCGGATTTGGGGGTGTCACAAATTTGGATGTGTATAACTCAAGTTATGAAGATTAGTAGGAGAAAAAGGGTCAAAAATCGCGAAGAACGTGAGCTTGAGGTCCCATTTACGCTAGCAAGGCGTAAGCTACTGTATTTGTCCTAAGTCATTTGGGGCGCAATTTGTAGAGCTGTGAGAGGTAGCTTGCTACTGTGTCTAAGGCTTAATTTGGTGCAATTTGCTACCAAACTATGTCAGGTGTGACTGTTTTGATCTATTTTAGTAAAATAGGCATAACGTTTTCATACGAATTCCGATTAGGACGATTCAAGATGATCCGAAGCGAGGATGAACAGACCTACAACTTTTATACTTTAAGGTTTTCAATTTGAGGTCGGGAACAGTAGTCAAAATGGTCATCTTTGTGACTAATGCGTATACAGAGGCAATCATAGGGCGTCAGAATGCACATACACAAGTATAGTGATGTCGAAGATAATAGATGTTGTTATAAGTTATATAACATGAATATTATGAAGTATAATGATGCTTAACATTAATAAATGATATATTAGATAAGTTGTATACGCATACTAAGCACACACAAGAGAGACAAATCAGACGTGTGACGAATAAACGTCGAAACGCCGTGATAAGTGATAATGAACGTAAAAAGTGTTTTAAATCAAATGAAATGAATATTATAAGATATTGAATAGTGTTAATATAAAACCAATAAGTAGTCCTAGCAAGACTTAAACACTTGAATGAACTTCGAATATGAAATACAGTGAGATATAAGTTGAAAGTTAACATAATAAAATTGAACATTGTGTATTAATTAATAAGAAGGGTTATGGGAGGTAGAGTAAAGTTTACATTACAACTATTATGCATTGCTATGTGTTTAATAGTTGATGTTCATGATTATATAATTGTGTAGGGCACATGAAGTGCAGATAACTGTAAGCTGTTAAACTGTTATTGGTAAACAACAATCAAGGCAAGTCTTTCAGTTCCTATTTGCTATGTGAACTTGGTGATTAGCTATTTTAAATCTTTATTGCAAAGTGCATGATGTGTTATATGTATGTCGAATGTATGAAATGTTAAAGTAAACTTATGACTACGTTCATTGAGTAAATCATGCTGATTGAGTAAGGAACTCAATCTTTATACTTGTTATATGAACTGTAGCATGTATGTTATGTTAGTCCAATGTTTATGAGATATATGTTGAGCATGTTATTATGTGCTACGTGATGCATGAAAACCGTTAGATTTTCTTTGGTTTGTCGAGCTCAACCTTGCAAATAACCATTTTTGCAGGTTAAGGATTGAAGGTAACACTATGTGCTACTTGAATGACGTGGACCAGAAATAATACATGAAGATTAATATTTTAGCTAAAGTTGTTATTTCTTAATACCATGATTAAGATTAATGAGATGTAATAAATGTTTTATGTTGTATAGTTTTATGTTGAGTTGTAAAGCTAATGTTAGAGTTATCTGATATATAAGGTTATCAGATTGAAATGTAAAATTTTATATAATAATAGTGCTAAAGTGAATCATAAAATAAGATTAATTCAAAGACATGGAGATGATAAAGGTTTTGATTCAGGGAGTTAAAGTAAAAAGACATAAAAGTTTAAATTATTCCTCATTTTATAAAGTTTAACATCGAATAATGATATAAAATTAGAAGGTTGATGTGTTATTAACGACCGAAGTTAATAATTCAATTGTATGAATTTTGGGGTCGTTACAAGGTATGGAGACTATGTTTGATAGCCATTCAGTGTATGTAGACACCATGATGATGCCTACTTGAAATTGTTTCACAATTTCTTATTTAACTTTTAAACTCCACTCTGGCTTCAATCTCTTGAGCTTCTGCCTGGCTGGCTTAAATCCCTCTTTGATGGGGAGGCAATGAATAACAATGTCAGTGAACAAACCCACCATGTCTTCATGAGACCATGCAAATACATCCTGGAATTGGATTAATAGTGTAACCATGTCATTCCTTTGGTTTGGAGTGAGGTCTGTACCAATCTGGATTAGTTTAGGGCATTCTAAGGTTCCAAGATTGAACAAAGTGGTTTGATCAAGGTTTGGTTTGGGTTTGTCTTTGACCCATTCTTTGATCTTCTGAGGTATCTCAATGTTCTTTTGTATTTCCATCAAGTCTGAGTCCAATTTTCCATCAAAGTTGCAATCCTTGTGGAGAAAAGGCACCTTATCAGCAAGTATAGTTACATCTAAATTCAGAGTCCTGAAACAAAATATACTTTCACTTAATATATGAAATTATTCAATCATACAAAGTGTTAGCATGTACTGACAAAACAACTGCTAATACTGTTTAAAAAAGTAAACAGTTATTATTATCTACAGGGCGGAAGGAGTTTCTGCCCGGTTTACCCTTGTCGACCAATGAAATAAGTACTGTTCCAATTGTCAAGGGTGAAGTTATGATGGACTGCAATGATGGAGGGGTTGTCATCATCCTCCTTCTCCTGAATGATGACCATTACGTCTGGACAATCATCGTTTGGGGTGTATTTATTTGTCTGATCATCATGGACAATGATGCGTATGTTTGACATCATCCCGACGATGTCTTCTTTATGTCTCTGTTCCTCTTCTTCCTTTTCGGGATTTGGAACCAAGACTTATTTCCCTTTTACCAGTATCGGTTTAGGAAATAATATGGCCATTACATAGGCATGCACCTTTACCGGAGACCGTACAGGCTCAAGAACTGTAGGTGGAGATAATCGCCGTGTGGCTGAAGCTGAAGGAATCTGCTTATGCTTATGAGGATTCTTGCGACTGGAACTAGCAGTATAGCCTAGTCCAGTTATCCCTGTTTGACTGGGAACTTGAATGGGTCACTTGATGCCCTAATGATCTTTGCCCAACCCTTGTCCAGGTTGATAACCTAATGTCATCATTTCTTGAGTGGCTGACATTACTTCGGCAGAAACTTGGGGTATGAGAGGTGACGCCCCAATGGGATGGTAGTAAGTGTTGCTCACCTCTAGGGCATGAAAACTGATCGTCTTAACTTCTGAATTGAAGTTGATGAGTGGTATGTCACCTTGTTCAGGACATTCCCGCCAAAGATCGGCAAATGATCAAAGCTATTATTAATAATGTATTTAAGTTGTTGATGAAGGGTGGAGGGGACGACCCCGCCCATATGAATCCACGGTCTTCCCAAGATCAGGTTGTATCATGTTTCTATTTGAGCTCGTGAAAAGATATGCAGAATGTATATGGACCAATCTCCACTGGCTGTTCAATCTCTTCGACAGCATTTCGTCGGGATCCGTCGAAAGCATTAATGATTGTATGGCTTCTTCAGATTCTATTGAGATTGATATTCATCTTCACCAAATTGGCATAAGGACAGATATTCAAAGATGATCCTCCGTTTATCAAAACTCCTCCTACCATGTATCCGGAAGATAAAATCGCTATATGCAATGGCTTGTAATGACCGGTCCCTTCGAGAGGTATATCGTCATCAGTGAAAGATGTCACATTGTTGTTAAAAATGTGATCCACCAGGTGCTGGAATTTCTCAACATCTATTGACTTAGGATGTTGGGCTTCTTCCAAAACCCTGAGCAATTCCTTCATGTGATCTTCAGAAGAGAAAACCAAGTCTAGTATGGAAATTTGATGTGGAGCTTCTCTTAAGCTTAAAACCATCTTGGCTTCATTATGGCCCATAGTATGGAGAAATTCTTCCACTTTTTCCATGGGAATCTTCCCTTTAACTTGATGGTAGGTTTCATCATCCGTTGGGGAAGATACAGTGGATTATCCTTCGACACTGTAGCAATTATGTGGGATGTGAATCCTTCAACCTCTTCTTAATTCCATGGAACTTTTTGTAGGCAGACAACAGGATATTATGGTCTACATGGAAAGATAATTGGCTTTGGTGCAGCCACTTGCAAAGGATTGTCAGCACCTTGAGTTGAATTGGTTGGATTGCATGTGAGGGGGTAGCTGAGTCTGTCTTAGAAGATATGACTGCTATGACCTCCTTCCACTTTATAGGAAACTCGTCCCCACTCTCTAGTACTACATCATCATAAATCTCGCCATCTCTGTGATCTGCTTTGTCAATTAAATTTCGAATAAGGTATGAGTGCCCAACATTCTTTTGTGCTGTGATCGCGAGATTGGGAGTGATACTGGCACACTCCATTGAAATTAAACTATCTTAATTGCGGGCTGATTGGAGGTAGCAGAGCTGTGATTCTTCCTTCATTGATCAGCATCTTCAATATTTCTTCCATCGGTTGGCCTAGGTACGTAAATTCCCTTTTATTGGCGAAGTTCCGATGGGCTTTGGCATTTGCTCTTTTTGTAATTTTATCCTCTAGTGTTTCATTTTCTGCAGTACGCGGTGGAGTGTTTTTAACAAGAGAAATGAGACTGGCATGCTCCTAACTAAATAATTGGCGTGTGACTTGGTGCTGATGGACCACCAGTTCTGCCATTGGTTAACTTGCTCACAGAGAGTCTTCATTTTTTGTTCCATCGTATACTGGAATTGAACAAAATCCCATTTGTCAGCACCATCCTTTCTGGTCTGGGATGATCCACCACCATGATTATTGGAACTCTGTCCACTACTCCAATTAATTATATTAATCTCTTCTTCTTTGTGTTAAAGAAGAGGGTTGTCTTGCACATGGGGTTGGTCGGGTTTAGCTTCCACAATTTCACCATTATCAATCAAATCCTAGATCTTGTGTTTCAAGGCCCATCAATCTTGAGTATCATGTCCTGGAGCTCCAGCATGATAGGCATATTTCTGACTAGCATTGAAACCCTTCCCATTCGGGTTTGCTGGTGGAAGAAGATGAGAAATTTTCTTCTGAGTGGTCAGAAGATTGAGAATGTTCTCGAGTGAGTCCCCTAGGGGTGTGAACACTGGAGTGCGTCTGACTTCTCCACCCTTTGGCAACGACGGGTTCGAAGGCTATGCTTGGAAGGGGGAGTAATTTCTCCTTTGGATATGTATATTCTGACTGCCTTTCTGACCTTGTAGTATCAAGAAAACATCCTCCTCTTTCTTTTTATGGACCCTCCGGGGGTTGTTTCCATAATTTTCGGAGTGAATGTGCTCAGCAACAGCTTTGAGGGCAGCTAGGTCTTGAATCTTTCCTGACTACAATCCTATCTCAACCATCTCCCCATGTTTAATCATTTTAGATAATGGTTTGCCAATACCAGCTAAAACCCTCTCATAGAAAGGAACTTCTTATATGTTTATGAAGGTCATCACCATCTCTGACTCATTCATAGAGGGAACAACTTGAGCAGTAAGGCGCCTCCACCTTTGAGCATACTCTCTAAAAGATTCATTGGCTTGCTTCCTGACTTTAGTGATTTGTTACCGGTCATGGGCCATCTAGGATTGGAACCTATACTGAGTAAGGAAGCCATGAGCTAGCTCTTCCCAGCTATGTATCTTGGAATTATCCAATCTGGTATACCACTATTGGGCTTCTCCAGTTAAACTTTTTTGGAACAGCTGCATCCCGAGCTTCTCATCCTCGGTATAAGATCCGAGTTCTCCAATGAATACCTTCAAGTGTGTGTAAGGGTCTCCTAACCCATCATACTTTTAAAAGTCTGGAGTCTTGAACTTCTTTGGATAATGCACACCAGGGAATATACAAAGGTCAGACATATGAAACATTCCCATGTGCTCCAATTCCTTTGATAGAACGGATGGTCTCTTCCATTTGAAGGACTTTCTTTATGATATCATCGGTGTCTAGATCTTCTTTGAGATGGGTGATCATGAGTTTTGTTGGTTTTATCCAACTAAGAATCAGATACGGGAGCTTCTTTGTCCGCACCTTGGGCTCCTCCATGTGCAGAGGCTTCAGTATGTACGTGTATCCTTGTACCCTGAGTAGATTGGTGTAGTTCTTTAAGCAGAACAACCAAATCTGTGATTTGTTTACTTAATTCGTCAAATTCTTTACGAGAGACATGATTATGATTTATTTGGTCATATAAAGATATAATTAGCTGCAGGCTCGTGGCCTTTTTGGATTTTGAATGGGTAATAGGTCCAATTGTTTCCCTGCGAAAACCTAACGTAGTTTAGTTTCAGGGAATGTATAAATGTTTGCATGCTATATGATGTATCCGTTTTAGGAGTATTATCTTGCAAAACGAATGTTAGTTGTATGTAATACAAGATAGCATGTTAATATTTGTAAATATGTGTGTACGCATATTTCCTCATATTTCCCATTACATGGAGATCAATATGGAATAAAATTACAAGTATTTGACTTTAAGAGTAATTTGAAATGGGAAAGCATGAAGAAACTTCCCTTCGCATTTGGTTTATCAGAGGTTGACCTATCTTAGGCTACTCTTGCGGCTTTTTGGCATGAAGGTTCCCAAATCATCGTAATTTATTCGATGGGAAGTTAATCCGATCTTTCAACTGGAGTGAATTTAGGTGGTGCCTTTCCTGAACCTCGTTGGAATTAGTCTTCCTATGAGTCCAAGTAATCAAACACCGACAGGATAGCCTCATGATGGAGGAACCACATAACATACATTTACATACAACGTGTCTCACCATTTATGAAAATGATGACATGTGAGAAGCACTAATATCATAAGCAGATATAGTGTAAAACATTAAGTATAGTAAGTAAATGCATTCGTACACGTCCATCAAATATAAATGCACCATCCACACACAAGCATATACCAATTTTGAAAAGCTTGTAAATAGCGGCTTAAGTCCTCTTACTGGATGTCCCCAGCAGAGTCGCCACCTGTCGACGTCGGAATTTTTATTTGTCCCTTTTCTGTTCTTGTCTTTTGGTGTTCTTATGTTAGGTGAGATTTGTTTAAAAAACAAGTTGTGAAAAGGTCCGACGTGTATATGTCGATGATTGGACTGTAAGAGTCGCCAGTTAGTTTTTTAAATGGTTGTACCAACACAACCGAGAAAAGATTTGCGCATTGACCCAGTGATGTGACATTGCTTAACGGGTCTGTGAAACCGAGATTCGTTAGGGTCCAAGGACTTGGTTATGCGGAGGGAAGGTGTTAAACACCCCCCAACATCCGTGTTGCCACGGTGACTGCCACTTTTCAATTAAACTGTTATATGAATGTGTATGTGTACGGATCAATGTGCAATTTATTTGGAAGTAGTAGGCCTCGTTCACACGTATATACAAAGGGTTTGAATTTCTGTATAAAAATTCAGTTTTAATAAGATATAGCAGTGATGTTTTGTAAAAAGAGGTTTTTCAAACCCTAGTGCTCAATAGTAATTGATGCCTTTGATACTTCCATTTTATTATATGTTCGGCTTGATTGCTTTTATTTTCGAGATGCGAAGCATCTTCGAGAAAATAATATACATAGCAGTGCCGAACTTTTTATGGGCATGAGAGCCATCTAAGGAAATTTGAACACCATTAATAATTTACAAGCCGTGTACAGCTAAAAATGTCCATCACGGGAATCGAATCTAGATTCAGTAAACTGAATCTGTGATCACATGATTCCTAGGCTCACATGATATAGCAATTTGTATGAAAGCTGTAAATAGTTATATATATAAAAGCAGTAAATATATATATTTATATATATGTGTGTGTGTGTGTGTGCACAATTAACCACCACAAAGCACCTCCATGGGGGATCGCAAATGTAAATAAAGCAGTAAAAACCAATCAACCACCACGAAGCACCTCCATGAGGGATTGAGAAAATATAAATAAAGCAATAAAGCGATCAACCGCCTCGAAGTAAACTCTAGGCAGGACAAAATGTAAATAAAGTTGTAAAGGCCATGAAGTAAACTCCAGACCTGAAAAAATATAAATAAAGCGGTAAAAGGCCACGAAGTAACTCCAGGTCAGACTGAGACTGAAAATATATATATATATATATATAGCGGTAAACGCACCGGATGTGGAATCCAAGCTCAATCAAACAGAGTTTGATAGCAACTATATATATATATATATATATATATATTTAAGTATATATATATATATATAAGTAAACGCTCCGGATGTAAATCCAGGCTCATCAAACAGAGTTCGACAACAGTTTATATATAAGTATATATATATAAAAGCAATAAACGCTCCGGATGTAAAATCCAGGCTCAATCAAGGAATAACTCGCTAATGTTAGTATATATATATAATATATAAATATATATACAAAAAGAAATTAAAGCCACGGACCGAAGTTCGGGCATACACACGCAACACGACTCTCAACGTGCATAACTGTGTGTGCACAGTAGTGGAGAAAGGCTTTAGAAAGTGTAAGAAGGCTTATAGTGGACTGCCAAAGAAGACTTCAATGACTTTAAATAGATGAACACTCGGCTCCCGCCGATAAAAATATAATAATATAGAAGCTCACAAGTGTTTAAAATGAGAAAACACTCAATTTATAGTGTGTACAGAGCAAAATGGACAGGGCTTCCTCGCCTTTTCTCTACTCAAAATGGCTGCCCCAAGCCCTCTATTTATAGAGGGGGGGAGCCGCAGGTGTACCTGCGGTAGCCGCAGATGCACCTGTGACTGCCCGGGGTGCACGTGCATACGTACAACGTGATGTCCACTCGCACTTTCAAAACATCAATTCGGATATCCGATCGAGGTGTATAAGACCTTTTTTCGGCATGCTGTTGTCGAGAGCTACACAATGACATAGGATTAGAGGTTATACGATGTCAGGAAGATGGGACCATGCCCTTGGTCTTCAATCTTCAAATTCTATCTTGTGCATTAGTCAATCGGGATTGGAGCTCTTTGGTTCTTGTAGGACATTTTTGTGTAGAATGTATGCTTGAATGTTGTTGAGACGATGCTATGTGGGATCGAGATGACTGTCGACGTTGGGATTTTTAATTGTCCCTTTCTGTTACTTGTTCTTTGTTGTTCTCATTTTAGGTAAGATTTGTTTGAAAAAACAAGTGAAAAAGGTCCGACATGTATAATGTCGATGATGGACTGTTAAGAGTCGCCAGTTGGTTTTTTAAATGGTTGTACCAACACAATCGAGAAAAGGTTTGCACATTGACCCAGTGATGTGACACTGCTAAACTGCCTATGAAACCGAGATACATTAGGGTCCGGGGACTTGATTATGCGGAGGGAAGGTGTTAGGCACCCCCCGACATCCGTGTTACCACGTTGACCGCTTCTTTTCAAGAAACTATTATCTGAATGAGTGTGTGTGTGAGTCAATATGCTGTTATTTGGAAGTAGTGCGAGGCCTCGTTCGCACTTATATACACAGGGTTTAAATTTATGTAAAAATTCAGTTTTTAGCAAGATATAGCTATGATGTTTTATAAAATAGGTTTTTCAAACCCTGATGCTCAATAGTAATTGAGACCTTTTACACTTCCATTTTATTAAGTGTTCTATTGATTGATTTTTATTTTGAGATGCGAAGCATCCGCAAGAAAATAATGTACAAAATAATGCCGATTTCCTCGTGGGTATGAAAACCATCCGAGAAAATTCGATACCATCGCAGAATAATTTACAAGTCGCCATAATTTGAAAATGTCCATCACGGAACCGAATCTAGATCCAATAAGTCAATCTGTGATCACATGATTCCTAGGCGCATATGATATCGCGCAATGTGTATAAAAGCAAAGAAGCATGTATATATATAAAAGTCAGTAAATATATATATGAGACATGATCACCAACCACGAAGCACCTCCATGGGGATCAAAATGTAAATAAAGCTATAAAAAACTATCAACCACCACGGAGGAAACTCCGTGTGGGACAAAACGTAAATAAAGTCAGTAAAAGCTATCAACCACCACGGAGGAAACTCCACGCGGGACAAAATGTAAATAAAGTTGTATTAAAGAAATCAAGCGCCACGTAAGTGAACTCCAAAAGCAGATTTAAACGTAAAGAAAGTCAGAAGCGATCAACCACCACGTAAGTAAACTCTGTGTGGGATTATATATATATATATATATATATATATATATATATATATATATATATATATATATATATATATATATATAAAAGCGATAAACGCTACGGATGTAAAATCCAAGCTCATCAAACAGAGAGTTCGACAACGGTTCATATATATATATATATATATATATATATATATATAGCAAGGATCTTAAGCTCACTTTATTGAGCTCACTCGAAGTCAGCCATACGCTTTTTATTTATAAAAAAAAACATAACTAATAAAAATGTATAATAATTTTTGAATTGAATTTTTTTAAAAAAAGTGTTTTGCACATGATTTGGGTTATATATACTGCATAACACTATTTTGTTATATGCACTCAAATCACACCCAAAACACTTTTTTAAAAAAAACTTTCAATTCCAAAAAATTATTATACATATTTTATTAGTTATGTTTTTTTATATAAAAAAAAGCGGGGTGAGCTTCGAGGTGAGCTTAAGAAAGAAATGGATATATATATATATATATATATATATATATATATATATATATATATATATATATATATATATATATAGCTGTGTGTAGGACTTTGTTCGATAAACGCATCGGATGTAAAATCTGTGTTCATCGAACAACAGTCATATATATATATATATATATATATATATATATATATAAGCAAGTAAACGCTTGGATGTAAAACCAGGCTCATCGAGTCAGACACACATTTATATATATATATATATATATATATATATATATATATATATATATATATATATATAAACAAATAAACGCCTGCATCAAGTTCAGGCTCAATCGAGGCATAACTCGATAATGTTAGTCCATATATATATATATATATATATATGTATATACAAACTGAAATAAAATCATGGACCGAAGTCCGGGCAAGCATACGCAACACGACTCTCAACGTGAAGAAGGGTGTGTGCAAAGATGAAGAGAAAGACTTTAACGTGTGTGAGAAGGCTTATAGTGGGCTGCCAAAAAAGGCTTCTATATCTTTAAACTAGATGAAACGGCCCTCCATGCTAAGATAAAAGTAGCTATATGTGAGCTCACAAGTGTTTAAAATGGGAAAGCACTCAGTATATTGCAAGTACGGAGCAAATTTGACAGGGCTTCCGCCCTCTTTCTCTTTTCAAAATTGCCACCCCAAGCCCTCTATTTATAGAGGGGGGAGCCGCAGGTGTACCTGCGGCCAGCCGTAGGTGTACTTGAGGCTGCTCGGGTTGCCCCGGGTTTCTCGGTTTGGGTCATCTTGTAGTACGTGCACGTAGGCACGACAATATCGGCTCGAACTTTCAGAATTGCAATTCGGGCATCCGACTGAGGTATATAGGACCTATTTCGGACCGCCGTTGTCGAGAGTTGTACAATGGCATGGGATTAGAGGTTGTATGAAGTCATGAAGATGGGACGATGCCCTCCGGTCTTCAAGCTTTAAATTATATCCGTTACCCAACACAATAGTCACTCGGGATTGGTTTTCCTTGATTCTTGTGGGACATCATTGTGTAGAGATGTGTGTATGAAATGTTGAGATGACGTGATGTGGCTTTAGAGTGGCGAGATGATGCCTTGGCCCCTTACCGGAGTTATCGTCGGTTTGGGCTGATAAAGCAGACGTTGCTTAGGGTTATTGTTGAGATTGTATTGCTGCAAGTGTTGAAGGTCCTCAGTGTCAACTCTGAGGTGTGCCTGTCCTCCTGGTGTTATCTCCGGGTTGATACTGGGTATCTCGTTGTGAGCGCTGAGATTGAAGCTGGTTGCATTTGAAACAAGCATTTCTAGGGTTATCGCCGAAACTACATTCCTTGGGTTGATCACCAAGGTTGATAGCTATTCCCATGATTGGGACCGAGACTGGATACCTCGGTGTTATCTCCTAGATTAATCGGTCTTCTCCGATGTGTGTTCCAGTATTGGATCTGCATGCCTCGGGGTTATCTCTGAGGTTGGAATTGTTACTCCTAGTGTGTGTCCTAGGGTTGATGCTGAACTTCCGGTAGTATCCGAAATGGATATAAATTTTCTTCCAAGGTTCCCTCTTAAAAGACAAATCTGTCCTCCTGCAATATTAGTGACAGGTGTGCAAAAAAATTCGAGTGTCTACAGATGCCCCTCTTTATCATACTCATGCAATGCAATGCAAGGGTAGGATAAAGAATCCTAGACACTTGAAATGCCATAAGACAAACATGATACTATATGTAGCAACATGATGCAAATGTATGATGCACGTATGCGGGGTTGTTGCCCGACATGCTGGGGATGATTGCTAAATCCTTGTAATGTTTACCAATAATTGGAAAATATAACCTGATCGGATATGTGATCCGAATCTGTCAAGATGTTGATGTTGGAGTTATCACCAAAGTCCTGGAGCCTTGATACAGACTTAATTCCGAAGAGGTACCTCTTATATGTAAGAGATCTGCGGGGATGAAGCTTTGTCTGTTTGAGGATGTGTATAACATATTCCATCATCGATCCTCCTTGATGATGTTGACCTTTTCCTAGTTTGTATCGCCAGGATGTGTCAGGATTCAATTGGATTTACTGCCAACAACATATGTTGTTAGGGCTGCCTGACCTTCATTGATTCGTACTTCACCGACGTGTGAACCAACTGATGAAAACCCTGTGGGGTAGACTGTCAAGGCTGCTTGACCTTTGTTGATGTGTGAATCAACGGCTGATACTCTGTGGGCAGATTATCAAGGTTGCTTGACCTTCGCTGACATGTGAATCAACGGAATATTACATTGTAACCCCCGCCGGGGATCCATTGATGACTCATGAATACCAACGTACGTAATCATCAACATTTTTCGATGCCTCGATGGGTTTACTTGCCATTGGCTGAAATAACGTCAAGGTTGCTTGACCTTCATTGATGTGTGTGTCAACGGATGTGCATGCATTGTAACTTCATTGATATGTGTATCAATGGCTGATATCATCGGATGGCTTCCGACGTTTCATTGGATTTACTTGCCAACGATCATACTGTTGTCAAGGCTGCTTGACCTTCGTTGATGTGTGTGTCAACGGATGAACATGTGTTGTAACCCCCGTCGGGGATCCGCTTTTGATACTGCGTTGTAACCCCCGCCAGGGATCCACGTTGTAACCCCCACGGAGGAATCACGTTGTAACCCCCGCCGGGGAATGTTAGAGAATTAGGATGTTGAACCTGAATTAGAGGCATTGGACCTGTACAAGGTATTGCCGAATGTGATTTGTAACAAATGAGATCATTAGCATGGTATACCTCATGTTTGGGCGACTACCAATGAGTGATGTACAGACTCAAAGTTTCATCTGAGAAGACCAGGATTACAGGATGTTTTGCTCAATCGCGTAGCGTTTTTATTCCCGATTTGACCTTTTCAGTCTGCAAGAACTCTTTTGCAACTCAAACCGAACCGAGTCGGAGGGGTGGGGCCCACATAGGGGTGCTGCAGGTACACTTGCTTCAGCCGATGATGGACTTGCGGCCAACCGTGGATATTAATATCCTACAGGTTGGTCTCACAAGTCACTTTTAACTTGTGTCGCGAAGAAAAATCTGAGAGCTCTCCTTCAGATCTGCTGAGTTCGGGTGATTTTTTGTAAATTCTGTCACCGTACATGTGACGCCTGATAAGTGGGTTTTATACCTACTTATGGAGTACCAATTCATGCGAACTATGCCCATCTCAAGTACATTTTAGTATGTTTTAGCTGCATTTCATGTTAGTTTACATTCAGATATACTTAAAACTCCTTTTGGTGAATAAGTGTAGAATCGGCCTAATTTGGTGGTATTATAGGGCACGAGGCTAATGGATGCATGAGGCGAGGCAAAAGTCGGGATACGTATGGGCCGAGCATGAATGGACAAGCATGGATGGACAAGCATGGATGGACATAGGACACTTCGAGAAGAACAACAAGCCAGATAATATTAAATCGTAATTGCATGAATGACAAGTTAGGGGCCCAGCAAGCTTGAGATCCCTATGGACATCATAACTTCTACGGAAGTCTTGTGCCATGAGATGTGTTGGAGGGAGGCTACGACGCGAGGTCTGGATTTGTTTTATTTTATTTTAATTAAATGGTTGTAATTGATAATATTACCGAGTCTTTGATTATTATTAGTATTTCATCATAGATTGTTATTACTTTTCTACTTCTTCTTGGGCTTTTCTACCAGAGTTGATTATTATTAGTATTTGCTAGATTGTTATGCGGATTTGAATATTAATAGTGGATTCTATTCAGCAATTGGGTTTGATAGTTCCTTCTTTTATCTTTTAATTGTTGTTTATTAATCATGCTTAGATTTGATCCCATAATGGCTTTTGGTTCAGTCATGAACTAAACTCCATTATGGGATTCTAACGGATTTTAATATGTAGTTTAATTACATGCTTGAATGCTGGAGTGTTTTACATATCATATGGAATCTATTATGATTGTTTTGCATGTATGAATGCTTGATCACCATTCGTTTCAGTACTTGTATGGAATTGACAATGAACATGCAAGTATGGATTGTAATCATGATAGTATACATATATGGGGCTGTTTTATATGGCTTATGTATTTTGTGAACCAGATAGACATATATTGTTTCATCGTATGAGTTAGGATAAGGGCTTGAACTTAAATTCAACATAGTTTCAATTTCACATAGACATTTAGTGATTTTGGTTATATTGGTGATTACATAGAGTCTATCATATGTGGATGCTGTGTAAGTAGGTCTTAGTGCATTGAAAAATGGCTATGACTCTTTTAGTGTTCTCGCTACTTTCTTGTGATGTGTGAACAAGTCATGCATGATAGTGGTGATTAAATGAAATATTAAATGAAGTTAGGATCCCATTATTTCTAGATTTGATTTATTCCGTTGTTATTATTGTTTTAGTCGTTATTCGCGATTTGAGAACAAACTAATCTTATTCATTAGTTTGAGCATATAAATATAGTGATTTAGTTAATGCATAGTGATTTGAATTAAACAACTTTCTCTGTGGGATTGATACTTTACTTGCACTGTATTGCTTGTTGACACATGTATGCTTGCATGAGTTAGAGCTCTTTTGTTAAGACTATAAAAGAGGCAACAAGTTTTTAGGCGTCGAATTCACGGGAAAGGCGTTTAATTTAGTATTATTATCATTAGTTTTAAGTTATATTGTATGTATGACTTAGACAATTCTAGTCTTATCTCATTTCAGCTTTTTGTTTTTGTTTCGTGAATTTGGATAAATTTTTTATATGAACGCTGGTCATCCAACCTCGACTTAACACCTGTTCAAGATAACATAAACGGGAGAGGTTGGAAAGAGAGTGTTCGTAGAAATTTACAAGCACAGTTAGAAAGTACGACAGCTAACATAGCAGCAGAGGCACAAGGAGAAGAGCAAAGAGAGGAGCATAGGGCTCTGAAGGAGTATTCCATGCCCAATATTAATGGACTACGGTCTAGCATCGTCGTGATCAAATGATAGCGGAACCAATACATTCGAGATAAAAATGGGCACTATTCAGATGGTACAGAATTCGGTGTAGTTTGGGGGTGCCGCTACAGATGATCCGAATGAACACCTATTGAGTTTTATCAAAATCTGTGATACATTCAGATACAACGGTGTGACGGAGGATGCTATTAGACTTAGGCTATTCCCATTCTCATGGGAGGATTTAGTGCAGAAGTTCTTAGCTAAGTTTTTCCCAATGGCTAAGACTGCAAAGATGAGGACAGCTATATCTTAGTTTGAGAAACAATAGGGCGAGTCCTTATATGAAGCATGGGAGAGATACAAAGAAATGCTGAGGAAGTGTCCACATCACGGTATGCCAGATTGGATGGTGATCAACACGTTCTATAATGGATTGGGATGGCAGTCGAGACCGATTGTAGATGCAGCTGCTGGAGGGGAATTATGGGCAAAAAGCTATGAAGAAGCCTATAACCTTATCGAGACAATGGCATCGAACGATTTTCAAAATCCTACATCTCAGATGCCAAAACCTAAAGTTGCAGGTGTGTTAGAGGTAGATGATATTATTCAGTTGTCAACACAGATGGCAGCCATGGCAAAGAAGATAGATACATTGGCAGAAGGTAAAATAAAGACGGTTGCCTTCATATGTGAGATTTGTTCGGGGTCACACTCGACAGATCAATGTGCTATCATCTCAGAGTCAGTGCAGTATGTGAACAACTACAGAAAAGACCAAGGTCAGTTTCAGAACATATACCACCCCAACAACCGAAATCATCCAAACTTCAGTTGGTCAAATAACCAAGGGAATCAGCAGAATCAGTTTCAATCAAATAATCAGTTTTAGTCACAACTAGTGCAGCCGCAGTTTAATCCTAGACCACCTTTTCCGCTGAGATTTTCTCAACAACAACAACAACAACAACAACATCACACTCCAGCTGCACCTCAACAAGAAAAGAAATCAGAAATGGAGGAGATGATGATGAAATACATGGCAAATACAGAAGTTATGATCAAAAGCAAAGCAGTGGCTATTAAGAATCTGGAAACTCAGATGGGGCAGATGGCAAACATGCTTACCAATAGGCCCCAGGGTTCATTGCCAAGTAATACAGGACCAACCCAAGAAGAGAAGGGAAAGAATAGTGTCAAGCAATTACATTAAGATCTGGGAAAAGCACAGGAGAATCGCAAGTCGCTACGCGCGCTGTTACACAAGAAGAAGAAGTCGCGCTGCAAGTCAGCGAGAAAAGAAAGAAAGGAGTCATCAAGAGAAGGAAAATCTGGAAAAGTCTGAGGAGCAATAGGAAGTAAAAGACAAAACAAAATTAGAGGAGAAGGTCAAGAGTCCAGAACCACCAATTCACCCTCAAGTGCCGTATCCGCAAAGGATAATCAAACAGAAGGAAGACAAATAGTTCAGCAAGTTCTTAGAGGTATTCAAAAAGTTGTAGATTAACATACCATTCGCCGATGCATTGGAACAAATGCCAATCTATGCAAAGTTTATGATAGGTATACTATCAAGGAAAAGGAGATTAGACGAATTTGAGACAGCAAGCAGCCTTGACAGAAGAATGCAGTGCAGTACTTCAGCAGAAGTTACCTCCGAAGTTGAAGGATCCGGGCAGTTTCACAATTCCGTGCACAATCGGGAAGATGAATTTTGAAAAATGTTTGTGTGATCTTGGGGCGAGCATAAATGTGATGCCCTTATCATTGTTCAATCAATTGGGACTACCGGATCCAAAGCCAACAAACATTTCTTTGCAGTTAGCTAACAAATCCATCACGTATCCACGGGGAATTATTGAAGATGTATTAGTGAAGGTGGACAGATTTATCTTTCCGGGTGACTTCATTATTTTGAATTACGAGGAAGATAAAAATATACCAATCATACTGGAAAGACCATTTTTAGCCACATGCAAGACTCTGATCGATGTGCAGAAGGGGGAACTCACTATGCGTGTTCATGATCAAGAGGTCACCTTTAATGTTTTTAAAGCTATGAAGTTTCCAGCAGATGAAGAGGAATGTTTTCTAGTTGATTTGGTGGATTAGGTCGTAAATGATGAAGTGCAGAGTTGAGTGGATGACGAACCTTTAAGGAGAATAATTGCTGAAAATTCAGATTTGGAAGTCGAGGAACTTGACGAACTTGTGAAATATCTGGATACCACTACACAAGTCAGAAAATTCAGAACACCTGTTGAACCATTGACAAAAGCGGGAGAATCATCAGTAAAATTAAATCCATCTCTTGAGACACCTCCAAAACTTGAATTAAATCCACTTCCAGAACATCTCAGGTATGATTTTTAAATAAAGATTCAAAGCTACCTGTGATTATTTCCTCTGTAATAACATCTTTTAGGAAGAAAAACTGCTACGAGTGCTTCGAGAGTTCAAATTAGCGATTGGCTGGACCATAAGCGGATATCAAAGGGATCAGCCCTTCGTTCTGCATGCATAAAATCCTGATGGAAGATGAAAGTAAGCCGTCGGTTGAGCAACAAAGGAGACTTAATCCGATAATGAAAGAAGTGGTTAAGAAAGAGGTACTAAAATGGCTGGATGCAGGCACAATCTATCCGATCTTAGATAGCTCATGGGTGAGCCCAATGCAGTGTGTATCGAAAAAGGGTGGCATGACCGTAGTGACTAATGAAAATAATGAGTTGATTCCAACACGAACAGTGACAAGGTGGAGAGTATGCATGGACTACCGCTGGCTCAACAAAGCTACAAGGAAAGATCATTTTCCACTCCCATTCATTGATCAGATGTTGGACAGATTAGCAGGTCATGAGTACTATTGCCTACTAGATGGATATTTGGGCTATAATCAAATAATGATAGCTCCAGAAGACTAGGAAAAGACAACTTTCACATGTCCGTATGACACATTTGCCTTCAGAAGGATGTATTTTGGGCTGTGCAATGCTCCAGCCACATTTCAGAGATGCATGATGCCTATATTTTCAGATATGGTGGAGCAGAATGTGGAAGTATTTATGGACGACTTCTCAGTCTTCGGGGACTCATTTGATCTATGCCTTGAAAATTTGGTGATGGTTTTGATCTAGTACTGAACTGGTAAAAATGTCATTTTATGGTACAAGAAGGAATCATACTGGGACACAAAGTGTCGAAGAAGGGACTCGAGGTAGATAGGGCAAAGCTGGAAACTATAGAGGAATTTCCACCACCTACTTCGGTAAAAGTTATTCGCAGCTTTCTGGGATATGGAGGTTTCTACCGCAGATTCATTAAAGACTTCTCCTAGATAACTAAACCACTATGCAGTTTATTGGAGAAGGATGCACATTTTAACTTTGATGAGGCTTGCGTGTCGGCATTTGAGCACCTAAAAGGGAAATTAACATCCGCACCAATTATTACTACACCAGATTGGGATTTACCATTTGAGCTGATGTGTGATGCCAGTGATTACGCCGTAGGGGCTGCTTTGGGGCAGAGGAAAGAGAAGATGTTTCATGTTATTTATTATGACAACAAGACCCTTATAGATGCACAGTTGAACTACACCACCACGGAGAAAGAGTTATTGGCAGTGGTGTACGCCTTTGATAAATTTCAAGCATATTTGATCGGTACAAAGGTGATGGTGTATACGGATCACGCCGTAATTTGACATTTAGTGGCGAAGAAGGATGCAAAGCCTCGGTTAATCAGATGGATTTTATTACTACAGGAATTTGATTTGGAAATCAAGGACATGAAGAGCACTGAAAACTAAGTGGCGGACCACTTATCTCGACTTGAGAATCCGGAAAGGGAGACAGATGACAAGGTTTTAATCAATAAATCTTTTCCAGATAAACAGTTGTTTGTGGTGAAAGGGGAAGTGCCATGGTTTGCCGACTATGCAAACTATTTGGTGAGTAAGATGTTATGTGACGCCCCCAAAATTAGGTATACATCACCCATCTTGAGTCGCCAGATACATGGTACAGAATTCAAATACAACTTAATAATACAACTGTCGTGTACAATACGACAAAACATAAACTGTGAGTTTGAATACAAATATTGTCTACTAGAGTTTATACAAACTCAAAAGGAGTCCTCATTACAATTATTATCACACTATTTCACATTATAGTGAGGACTACTAATGCACCATCTAGGACCATCACTGTTCCCGACTAGTCCAGCCTACGTTCTCATTTCACAAGAGAACAAAGAAAAGAAAGGGTGAGCTCAACTAGCCCAAGAAGAAATATTATGACTAAGATAATGCGAATAATTTATCGTTAGCCTTCAACAAAGTGTTAAACCGATAAAATATAATAACTATTAAGTTTAAGCTGCAAATGAACAAGCAATCCATTAGAAGAGTCAAGTAGGGAATAAAATCTACTATCTTTTATGATTTAAAAGGTTTTCATCACTTTTATCGGCTGGGACTCGACTTAATAAATAATCCACATCATCGAATCACCCCTTCACTACTTCGCCAAGGATATTCTTTAGTATCACGACCACAAATTATCCATGCACTACTGCTAAGGACATTCGTGTATTCATTAATGGCCATGATCATGCCAACAATCATTCATCAATGCACTACGACCAATGAGGACTTTTATCACATCATTTGTAACATTACGGTTATGATTACAATAATAATCCTCGGTCATAATCATACCAAGTCCATCTATGCACTACTGAGCCCACAGATGACTTTCAACAAAATATAAACATGAGGATGATGACAATGATATAAGAATTCAATAAAATAAGTTCAAGAATTAATTTATCTAGAACCGATAACGCCCAATTTGTCAACATGATCTTTGTTTTGTAGAGTAAAATTCAAGAATGCTCGGAAGAATATTTCCATGAAAAGATATCTTTGGATGAAGCGCAAATATCAAAGATATTCCACTAATTTCATGGGTATAAGTCAAAGTTTTAACCAACCGAGTATAATAAAGAATGGAATAACAAAAAGAAATCACCGTGCATGCGATAGACCACCGCAGGTGAGTTGTTCCAACAGAATAATAAAGGATGGAACCGGTCCGGCCAGAACGCATGCAGACAAGATATTCCGGCGAATAATAAATAATGGAACCCAGTTAAAAGCGAACGCCTTGAGACGAGGATATTACGATGAATAATAAATAATGGAACTATGTTCCAAGATAAAGCGTAAGCATGCGAGGATATTACGACGAATAATAAATAATGGAACAGTCCCGCCAGAACGCACGCATGTGAGGATATTAAACGTAATAATAAAGAACGAAATATTAGAAGAATGTCACCATGTATAGGGTAGCACAGCGTATCTGAGTTATTCAAAGAATAATAAATAATGGAATAAAAGAAGTTCTCTTCATGAGTACAATAAATAACATCCCTTACCATAAAAGATAATTGAATATAAGAGTAGGGAAGTAGCAGAATACTTTTTCTATAGGTTCTCTTATAATTCTCTCTCTAGAGTTTTAGTGAATTAAGTAAGAAATAATGAAGGAATGAGCTTCTATTTATAGAAGAATGGATTGCATAAGTAACTAATCCATGAAGCGGTCAGATTGATTTACTTTTTTATACGCGATCCAGATTGGTTTACTATTAAAACTTAAAACAACGGTCCCTCTTGATTTACTATTAAAACTTTAAACCAATGATCCATATTGATTTACTATTATAACTTCCACGGCCATCCATATTGATTTACTTATTATATCTTCAACCAACTATTCGAAAAATTAGCACATCTCCTCATGGAATAATATTGTACCCAAAGATAATTTGGATCGAAAATAAATATATCTTCTTGGTGAATAGTACCCGTGAATAGTAACTCGTGAATAGTAACTCGTGAATAATAACTCATGAATAGTAACTCATGAATAGTAACTCATGAATAGTAACTCATAAATAGTACTCCGACACGAAAAGTGTCCCGAATACTCAATTGAACAATATATCCTCTAGACATCAATTATACTAACACAAATAAGTCCAACACAATGGAACTATAAAATTCATCTTTAATCAACATGAACTTATTCATCATTAATATTATAATTCACAATATTTAACAATCGAATTCGTTCCGTGAAGAGGGGGCTTTTCGATAAGGATTTCTCCTTATGGGCGCAATTAGGTGACCAACCTCTCCTCTCGATGAACTTCTAGACATCATCAATATTGCAAATAATAATATGAATAACTTTCATTGTCTCAATTATTGATTTAATAATATATCATATAATGCAGATGATACTGTAACAATAATTGAATCAATAATATGAGAAATATGATGCAACAATTATTGTAGCAGTAATTGAGAATAACTGAGTGATTTCTCACGTAAGCATCAATAATCAATACCGTGGTGCTAACTCTTGTGCAACTCACACGCGTTTTCTTGTACTTTTACTACGGGTAGTTCAAGCGGTTTTAACAGTAACACCTCTGTAGTTATTTTCATAAAGTATTTTTGTCGTTTTCTCAATCGACAATAATTCCGTTGTAAGGTCCAATGATTGTGAAGTGAAGTTTTCCGAATATTCCCGACCAATCGAATATTATATAACAACTTGCGTACTTTGCAAAATTTATAAATATTACCCACAACTATAACATTATATCAAATCAATACCATAATATTCAAAAATATAATTCAAAAAAAATTATTCTTTATTCATAAAAGTTGGGGTCTTTCATGCTACCTTCTGATTTGGTGGGTTATCAAAAGAAATTTTTTTTGCATGATGTCAAATGGTATATATGGGATTAGCCTTATTTGTTTAAACAGTGCTCTGATCAAGTTATAAGAAGGTGTATTCCATATTGCGAGACCGAGGGGATTCTACAGGATTGTCACTCTACTGTGTATGGCGGTCACTATGGGGGTGAAAGAACAGCGGCTAAAATACTACAAGCAGGATTCTACTGGCCGACAATTTTCAAGGATGCATACAGTTTTGTCCAGTGGAGTGATAGATGTCAGCGAGTGGGGAACATCTCTAAAAGGAATGAAATGCCATTGAATACAATCTTGGAAGTAGAAATTTTTGATGTATGGGGAATTAATTTCATGGGGCCTTTCGTTTTTCTTCTTGAAAATCTCTACATTCTTTCATTTGTAGATTATGTCTCGAAATAGGTAGAAGTGGCAGCTCTTCTGACAAATGATGCCAAGGTCGTCCTCAGATTTTTACATAGAAGTATCTTCACGAGGTTTGGGACTCCAAGGGCTATCATCAGTGACGAAGGCAGACACTTTTGTAACAGGGAGTTTACAGCTTTGTTGGCTAAATATGGGGTGAATCATCGCATTGCTACAACATATCACCCACAATCGAGAAGTTAAGAGAATTCTGGAGAAAGTTGTGAATCCCACGAGGAAGGAATGGTCATTGAAGTTGGATGATGCGGTATGGGCTTATAGAACGGCATATAAGACACCGTTGGGTATGTCACCTTTCAACTCGTGTATGGAAAAGCCTTCCACCTTCCTATGGAACTCGAGCATAAAGCATATTGGGCAATTCGAAAGTAAAATTTTGATTTGAAAGCTGTCGGGGAGAAACGCCTACATCAACTCAATGAGTTGGATGAATTCAGATTGCATGCATACGAGAATTTGAAGCTGTATAAGGAGAAAGTGAAGAAATGGCATGACCAAAAAATCATTGAGAGAGTATTTGAACCAGGACAAAGGGTTTTGCTTTATAACTCCAGACTTAAGCGTCAGGACCATTTACAGTGAAAACTATTTTTTTTCGCATGGTGCAATTGAAGTATTCGACACATTGCTAGACAAGCCTTTTAAGGTGAATAGATAGCACTTAAAGCATTACTTTGGTGGTGAGGTAGAAAGACAGAAAGTCACCTCAATTCTTTCTTCAACATGAGCATCCGAGACAGTCAAGCTAACTGACTATAACTTAGCGCTTGATGGGAGACGACCCATTATCTCTATCTCTATTTTCTTTTTGTTTAGTCAGTAGTATTCAGTTAGTTCATCTTTATTTCATTCGTAATAGAGGGCTATCTGAGCATAAGTAAGTAGGTACTAGAGTATGCATGGGACATTATTTTAGTAGTGTATAAAATCCACTTGCTCATTTATGCGTATTCTATAATTCACACATTGATACGGGTAAATGGTGTGCTGCAGGAAGCTTAAAGTGAAATCTCATATAATCAGTTTGGGAGTAAAACTTGTCTGAGAAAGTAGGGTCACGCTGACACAAGCAATGATTTCACACCTGGATCATGAGCCACTAGCGCCACACATCTCTGACCAAGACGGCCACTCGTGCGCCCGCGCCTGCAACCCATTGTAAGGGCGCGCGGTCGCGCGCAATAACAGACGTGGGTATTTTTGTTTAAGTATAAAATCCGAGTCGTGGTCTACTTGGGTCTCTCAGTTGACATAAATCTAGGGTTCTATTTGGGTTGTGTAGCAGTAAGTTTGGGGGTATGCTCATCAATAATCCCTCTGCATTCTCTCTCTCATCCACACATGGGTCCAAAAAGAGCACGCGCAATCTCCATCTCTTCATCATCAGAATCTTCCTCCGATAACCAAGATGAGGATGTCTTGGACGAGAGTAAATTTATCAGTATGGAAGCTCAACAAGACTATTATCAGAGTGTGGCCAAATCGTTTGTGAAGGAACGGGGACTTCTACTTGAGAAGCAAGATGGCCAACTTTGGTATATGATATGCGAAAGAGATTGGGTTGGCTTGACTGCATCTCCTATGCCTATCCTAATGGGGATTGTTAGAGAATTTTATACGAATGCTGAGGAGATGATAACAAGAGGCATAACGCTGGTTCGAGAAGAGCAGGTGAATTTTCGACCCTCAGCGATCAGAGCAGTATTCAACATATATGACGCACCACCCACTGGGGCTAACAATTGGATAAAAGGTGAATATTTAGAAATGGATCTAGCAGTTGTGATTACTGATTTGTGTATTCCGGGCACTAAATGGAAGTATAACGCGGGGACAACTGAACCAAAATCGTTTCCATCGTCAGCATTGAATCGATATGCCCAAGCATGGAACCTGTTTATCTGTTCCAAGCTAGTTCCATCAGCTCATTACAATACAATAACCACTGAGCGTGCTATCATTTTGTGGGGAATCATCAAAGGCAAGTACATTGATGTAGGCATTTTAATTCATCAAAATATGTTGCGTTATATGCGAGGGAGCAGAACTGGGACTATTCGCATGCATCGGTGGTAGCCATGCTCTGTATCCAACAAGTAGTCCAATGGAATAATGAGCAGTTGCAGCATCCAAGCCACGCGATCACTCATGATGTTATTGCATGGTTCAAGGAGTGGACGGGTGGTGTACCTCACCCACGCAGATTAGGATTCATCATTCAGCCCACTTTTTTCTAGAGTCACACAAAGATCCCCTCGATGCATGAGGTAAGCCCGTCCACGCACGCACGTGCCACCCATGGTGATCGCCAACTCCGATGGTTGGAGCGAAAAGTCGATGCCGTGTACAATAATTTGAGTACATTTGCGACGGGACTCACGAGGGCCTTGGCTGAAGCTTTTGCGCAGCAAGGAACAACTATAACGCCCCCAAAATAGGTATACATCACTTATTCTGAGTCGCCAAATACATGGTACAAAATACAAATACAATCTTTAATATACAACAAGAGAGCTGTGAGTTTTAATACAAATATTATCTTCTAGACAATATCCACTCTCAGAATAAGTCCTCATTACATTTATTGTCACACTACTATTTAACAGAATAGTGAGGACTACTAATACTATCATATGGTCCATCACTCCATTCCCCGACTCGTCCTAGCTATATTCTCATTTCCTGAAGAGAACAGTGAAAGAAAGGGTGAGCTTAACTAGCCCAGTAAGAAATATTATGACTAAGATAATGCAGAATAAATTATCATTAGCCTTAAAAAGTGTTAAACTGATACAATATAACAAACATCAAGTTTAACTGCAGCGGAACAAGCAATCCATTTAAAGAGTCAAGTAGAGAATAAAATATACTATCTTTTATGATCTAAAAGGTTTTTCATCACTTTTATCGCTGGGACTCAGCTTAATAAATAATCCACATCATCGAATCACCCCTGCATTATGGCCAAGGATATTCTTTAGTATATTTGTGTATTCATTAATGGTCATGATCATGCCAACAACTATCCATCAATGCACTACGGGCCAATGAGGACTTTTTCCACATCATTTGTAACATTACGGTCATGATTACAATCAATAATCCTCGCTTTCATAATCATACCAAGTCCATCTATGCACTATAGGCCACAGATGACTTTTAACAAAATATAAACATGAGGATGATGACAATGATATAAGAATTCAATAAAACAAATTCAAGAATTAATTTATCCAGGAACCAATAACGTCCAAATTGTCAACATGATACTGCTTTGTAGAGTAAAATTCAAGAATGCTCAGAAGAATATTTCCATGAAAAGATATTGGATGAAGAGCATATCTCCTTCTTTGACTTCTTCTCTCCTTTCCTTCTGCTCTTCTTTGAGTGCCTCTTGCTCTTCCTCTTTCTATGCCTCTTTTTCTCCCCCTTTTTGTCATTAATCATTTGGGAGAGCTGCTCCATGTTGGACATAAGCTGCTCCATTAGGTAGGAGGAGTTAACAACTTCAAACTTGAGTTCCTGTTGGCCTAGCTCAAGTTACACTGAGAAAGACTGCTTCATGTCGTCAATCTTGTCAGAGAGGACTTGGATCTGCTCTTCATTGGCCTTCAAAGCTCGTAGAGCTTCTGCCTTTTAATCTTGTATGGCCTTCAGATAGATGTTATCTCTCTCTTTGAATTTGAGAGATACATCAGCCATAGTAGCTTGAAGCTTGTTCTGGAATGAAATATCTCCTGCTGTTGTCAGCTTTTGTGACTCTTCAGTAAATAGAGATATTTTCTCACTTAGTTCATCAGAGTTTTTCATCAGTTCCTGGTCCACAGATACTTGATCATCTGGTTGAGCAGTCTCCTGTCGAGCATTAGATTGAACTCTACAATCTGCATCCTTGGACAGATTTTCAAAGGTGTAGAGAATCTGAAGAATCGTTGAGTTCCAATCACTGATTGAGGATAAAGGAATGTCAGATAGCAGTGCACGAGCTGATGGAGGTTTCTGATCTTGATCTTGAACACCATCAATAGTAGAGTGAACATACTCTATGATCATCTCTTTGATCATGATCCTTCTTTCTTCAGAGTCCATTCTACGATCGTAGGGGATATAGTGATTTCCAGCATGGCGATAGATTTTGAAGTGGGGCTGGTTTGTGATCATCTTTGTAGCAAAAGTCTTTACCCTTGGGAAGTTTTGTGACACCAGCTCTATGCTTGGAAAGTGAGAGTAGCACCAGCTAAAGTAGCTTCCATCCTTTTCAGTATGGGCCTTTAGCCATAGCATCCATTGGAAGAACCATCTCATTAGTAATTCATCAGGATTATAGAGAATGGTCGTGCAGTCTAGCTCCATGTTATTCCAGTTTTTAGCTATATCAAAGGTAGTCATTCTTACCACCTTAAGTTGCTCATCTCCATGGTTCACCCATCTTTTTAGTGGAGCTTCTGGTGGTTCATTTGAGACTTCTACCACTATTCTCCTGGTGAATCTTGCTGGAGAGAGGACAAGATAGAGTTCTAATTCCTTTGATTCCTAATTTTTAGAATTGGAATCATTCTCAATTTCTTTTTTTCGAGCCTGAACCATCTTGATCATTTCCAATAGTTAATCCTTCTTGCTGCATTTCATTTTCAGAACCTACTTCAGCAAGATCTTCCTTTGATTCATCTTCTTCACCACTGGTTCCATCTTCAGCACTTTCATCATTTGATATAAACTCATCATCACTTAGTTTAATGATAGCATTGGAGTGATCACTGCTCCTTTTAGAGGAAAATTTGGCTTGCAGTCTGTAGCTCTTCCTTCTTCTTGGAGGTTCAGTTTTGGGAGAGTCAGACTTTTCTTCCTCTTCAGACTCAGACTCCACTGGTTCAACAGACGAACTTCCTTGGGGTTCAGTACTGGCAGGGGCAGACCCTTCTTCTTTGGACTCATCACCTTTTGAGCCATCGTGGGGGCTTTCAGGATTGGAGAGGGCATGTTCTTCTTTTCTAGACACAGCATTATTTGACCCATCATCTGGGCTTGTTGGAATATTTTCATTTGGGGATGCACCTAAGTCTGCTTGTGGCTTTTCTTCATCATCATCAGAGTGAATGCTCTGAGAGGTAGCTACAGGGCTTGAGCATTCTTCTTTATCAGAAGATGATGCATTCTTTCATTAATCCAGCTTTACCTTTATTACTGGATTTGGTCTGAGGAGACTCAGTCTTGACATCTGTTTCTTTTTCTTCTGCTGAATCTACATCCTTTTCTCCATCAGATATACTTCCTTAGGAGATTGGGGCCGGTTTGTTTACCGCCTTAGCTATCTTATTTGATGGTCCTTGAAGCAACCTTTTGCTTCTTCTCTTTGTGGTCTCAGTAGTCAAGGCTTTTTTTTCTTCATCCTTATCTTTGGAAGAGAGACTTCTTGATGGGACCTTGATTTTCTTCACAGCTCTGGATTTCTTTCTGGTTGGTGTGGTTGCTGCTGGTTCAGAGTCATCAGACTCAGAGCTTTCTACCTCTTTTGCCTTCCTTTTCTTTGTAGAGGCCTTGCTACTGCTCCCAGTTGTCAGTCTTCTGTTCTCCTTTGGGTTTTTCTTTCAATTCACAAATAGTTGTGGCGACATCACTTTGTGAACGCTTCAGAGGCTCTCTTTCATCATCCTTGATCTTGCGTCCCAGCTTCTTCTTCAGCACAATGTTCAGTAGTCTTCCATGAAACACTTTTGTAAGTGGTTTTTCGGTAGACTTCTTTAATTCAGCCTTTTCTACCCATTTGGATATTTGATCAAGCAGGATAACTCCAAAGTTAATACGTTTCTTCAAGACTATAGCAGACATGATCTTCAACTGTTGATCAAGCACCGTGTCATGTGCAGTGTCCTTGCACAGTATGTATTTTCCAACTATTTCATCAAGGAACTCGTATTCCTCTGGAAACTCCTTCTTCATGTCCTTTAGACTAGGGTTTCTTTGGTACCTCATGATCTCCTTTGCTTGTTCCGTATTGATATCATCAAGGCTCTTTAGTCCTTGGTCAGGAAAGCCTAAACATTGATTTAGGTCAGATGATTTCAGCTTTAGATATTGACCTTTGACCTTGGTAGAAAGGGTTCTGGACTTTATGGAAGCATTTGAGTAGAACTCTTTAACCAGGTCAACATATACTCGAGTGTTAGCCTCAAGGAATTCTGAGAATCCAGCTTTATTCACAAGTTCGAAAATGTCTTTGAACTTCTTTTAGGATTTCTCAAATGACTTGGTTCCGAGATGAATGCCAGTTATTACTCGCCAATTTTCCATTTGAGCAGTTCAAAGAATAAAAGTATTGATTCAGAGAGGTTTATGTGAGATGGCTGATTGTTATTTGGGCAAGATTCTGGAAGGTTAATTGATTTTGGCTTTTGAGAGGATTCTAGGGTTTAAAAATGGGAGGGAGAAAGGTTTGATGGTTTTTGATAACTGTTTGCAGATTTTGAATTAGTCTTAATGACAGTTCCCTCTAACTCTGCATGATCAGTGATGTGTCAATTAACCATTGGTTGCACGATGCCCCGTAATGAGCTATAACTCCTCATAACTTTTCAGTTAGATATTTCTTTCAAAAGAGTAGACGTTTAATCGACGTGTCTTTGACCGTTGACCTTTTGATTCGTAGAGTAGCATGGTAAGGCAGCTATGGACTTTACGTTTTCCTTTGTTAACACAGTGATCAACTTTTGATGGATGTTGTAGTGGGTGGTTTTGACATCAGTCCTTATCTTGACACTGCATATCTTGATCACTGATATACTCCAAGACAGTTTGGGCACTTAAGTTCTGATGTGCGTTTGTACGATGACTTTCCAAACTGTATTCGAACTTATCTCCTCATAATCTGAGTAGTTGAGCAATTGTCCAGTTCTTCCAAGCTCCTTGTGAGCTAGAGTATTCTCAGGCAGGACTGCGATCGTCGAGTCTGCTTCTACGATCGCTGAGATTGCACTACGATCGTGGAGTTCTCTTCAACTTCAATTCTACGATCGTTGACTGACTTGGTCCTTGAGATGAACTTTACTTAGCATTCCTTCTGGGTCAAGGTAGCTCAGGAAGGGCCAACCTCTTATAGTGAGCTAAGGGTCAGGTTTGTCCCTGAGGCGCTTTCCAGATGAAATAATTTAGACGTGATTTGCAATGATATCTCATTTGACCTTTTCTGGTGGGGAGGTCCTCTACCAACTTTGGACAGTTGCATTTGCTGTAATCGTGGTGTCCTCCTGCTTCTTACACTTTGATCAGATGTTTGATCGTAAGTGCTCCATGATTTTGAGTTGGGTGGCTGATAGGTTATCAGTAGTATATTTTGACACGTTCCTACTGATTATGGATCTTCATTTAGTTCATCAGCCACAAAGTTTTGAGACTCTGTAGCTGGTACAATACTTCATGGTATATCTCAGTGTTGTGGTTTCTCAACAGATCACTGCTCCCCATGGTTGATGCTGTCTTCCCAGATAGATGTGATTCCCTTTACTTTAGGTTCATTTGAAGGCAGCCTCGCATATCTCCTTCTGACTGGAATCACAATTATCACTTAAATCTCCTTGTATCGTAGGCATAGATATTTTCAGGACTGATCACTCTACGATCTTTTGACAAAGACTACTTAATATAGTCATCTTTCGAGCGGTCTTGCGTGTGAAGTTCTGCTCCCGTAATGAGTTCCTCTTTGACTAATGCTCGATGATCCTTTGATGTGAGCTTCTTTGAGGATTCTTCAAATATAGCATGCTTTGCCTGATTTGAGCATATAAGACCCTTTTCATCTTTGGTTGAATGGCCTGCTTCCATATACAGATTAGCAGCCATGTGAGCTCCATTCTAGTTAGCTCAGTGGGTCTTCAAGGACAGGCTTGGACATATAGGAATTTTATCAGAATCTCTTCTGAACAGTCCTTAGCCTTCTGCTGGTTGAGTCTTCTTGACTGAAGTCTTCTTCTTCAGCATTCCTTAGTATGGTTAGATAGACCAAGTAACTTTTTACTGTCAGTTTCTTAACAGTCATTTATCTTTAATATACTGAGTTTAGGTATTGATGTGCATAACTTCACATTTGCTCCTAACAACTTGTTGCTCTTGTTAGCCTTTAATCAATCAGTTGTGGTCTTGAAGATGCAGGCTAGGAGAATCTCAGCATCTTTAGTTCTTTGACATCTTTCAGTTTACAAGGTTTACATCCAGCTGCTGGTTGGCCAGACACAAGTTTGAGAAGTTCTTCTTTCTTCTCTGGATAAACATTTCTTTGTATATATGGCCTTTTTATCTTTTCAGGCTGGAGGATGTTTAACTCTTTTATGTGGATGTCTCTTGAGCTTTCTAGCCTGGTCGTCAGACTACAAGATTGACAACAAGCAAGGATTGGTCTTATTGATATGATAGTCAATAACGTGGAGCAATCTGAGTAACTTCAGGTGTATATACACATTTAACCTGTACACAATATTTCTAATGTGTGAGCTCATCTACATATAACAAGTGACTTACTACTAAACTAAGTTTAGAATAATGTTTGTGCCTAGGATCAGACTCAAAGCGATTAGCTTTTGAATATAACATGAGAACCTGCTCTGATAACAATTGTTAGTTCCTAGTAGGCACAATAGATCTAGAAGGGGGGGTTGAATAGATCCTTTTTACTTTTAAATACTTTTCTCTTTTATTTTGTATTGCTATTAAATTAGCATATAACAAACATAAGAATCATTTTCAAGCACAACAGAATAAGTAAAAGATCCCCTTCATTGATATATTCATAAATCATACATACATTGTTCTTAGAGTTAGTTCGGTTGTAAGCAGTTAGAACATACATAGCAGTTATAGCAGTTAATAGACATAATATAAATGACATAATGTAAAAGACACAAGGGGTTTTAAGTGGTTCAGAGACTCAAGCTCCTAATCCACTCTTCTACTTTCAACTAGCAGGATTTCCACTAAGGAAGGGCAGCACCCTGAATCACTAAGATTCCTTCAAGGCCTGCAACCTTGGGACTCCAGTTCACTAAGAACACTTCAAGGCCAGAAGCCTTGGAACTCCTCTAGTTCCCTATGAACTCTTCAAGCCCAGCAGGCTTGGAACTTCATTTAGTCCCTCCGGACAAGGACCCCTCATGCCCTGGCTTCTCGTTGAGTTGTTTGTTTGTTTGTTGGAGTTGGTGCTGAGCTGCTAAGATGTCTTTAAGCTTTGAACATCTTCTGTACTTTGCAGCTTGGCGTGATCATCCTTGAAGTGCAGTTGAGTGTTGCATGATGCTCAGCTTCTTCAGTTACTAAACTTCCTCTGATGATCCCTTGATGAACTGCCTTGAAGATCATTCTTCTTGATACGTGATGGCTGCACATGATAGGTTTCTAAGATGACTGTAAGCTCTTCTGCTAGGTACTTAGAAACTTTCTCATGCTTGCTACTATAATGACGTTTGTGATCTCCCTTCTCGATACTTGATACCTTCTCATAATGGACTTGCTAAGATGACCGTGAGCTCTTCTCTATGGTACTTAGAGTCTTCCCATGATGGACATCAAGATGTTATTGATGCTCTTCTTTCTCTCGGTAGTTCAGAACACTCTTCAAGTAGTAGAACTCTCACTTCTACTTCTTTCTTTGTATGTCTCTAAGTGTTTTTGGTGGATCGTAGAGTGAGCCTGCGGACTCACTATCTCACATGGTTTAGAACAGTCCACCTTTTCTCCAAACTCGGTAACTCCAGCAACCCTCGATCTTTGAAGCTCTTGCTGATTTATACTCCTTCCCAATCTTTCCGTTGGAAAGTAGCCGTTGAAAGCTATTCAAATATCTTCATAGATCTCGAGTTGACTGAGGTAGACTGCTGATGTGACGTGTCATACTTTTTCTGACACTGCAGTCTACTATTTCACCTACCCCATCAGAGATGTCACTTTAATGTCTTGGGCAGGTTGAAGACTTTATTTCTTCCTTCTGATTTCTCGATCAGAGGTTGTCCTTTTTCATTGATGCTCTCAATAAGCACTTGTCCGAATATTACCCTTCAGTTTGAATCGTTGCCAATGCTTCAGTCTTCAGCTATTTGAACTCTACGATTCTGATACATGTCTTCAAGGACCTGATCGTAGTGTCTTGTTGACTGGTAGAGACAACATTATGATCTTGAAGAGTGTTGATTGGATCTTCAATGTAGAACACCTCTTCCTTCTTTTGTGCAGTGATTCAACACTTCTGTTTGCCTCAACAACTCTCGATCATCGATGGCTTGACTTTTTTTGTTCGGCCCCTTCTGAATAACAAGACACTTCAGATTTGTGGCGTGTCCATCGCTTTCTCCTTGTGATCTCCCGTTCACTTATCATCAATAGACTGACCCAATGCTTAATCACTTTAGCCTTGTTCTTTAGAAGCTGTCCAGTATCTCTGTATGCACTTCATCAGTTCTTTCTTTGTTTGGAAAACACTACGATCCTGGTAGCTTCCAAGATCGTTGTCTTCTGTCTACTTGACAGCTACTGCACTTGCTAACTTTCCTTAGTCAGTTACTGAAGTCTTCTTCTGATCTCCTTGTGGAAGACTTCATCTCGAATGGCTTCACAACTCAATCTTGATGCTGATTGGGTTGGTGCTTAGATCTTATGTTAGCTTGCATGTCATTCGATGAGTGCTCTCTGGTTTCCTTCAGGATGAGATGTATCTTTGCAGTGCTAACCAGAGGCTTCATTCCTTTGGATATTCTAGGAGTGCTCATTTGTTGAGAATCGTATTTGCTCTATGATTATACCTTGGCATTGTGAGCACATCTATTGAGGTCGTAGTTCTGCACTCTACGATTCTGTTTTGGCTGTGCAGACACTACGACTCCGAGATCAGATCTTGACACTCTACGATTTCGGCCTTGTGCTTGTTGTCTTCATCTGATCTCGCTCGACTACAATCTCTGCATGTACTCAATAGATTCTACGACTCAGAGTGTAGTCTACTATCTTTGACTTGACTTCGGCATCAGTAGACTCTACGACTTCGAGCGTAGTCTACGTTTCTGGCTTGGCTTTGGCAAGCTGTCTCTACGATTCTGAACATGACTTACTCAGCAGACTACGGCCGTGAGGAAGTTCTCCTCGACAAACTACGATCCTTCCTCGTCTCTCCTGGTAGTCTACGAACTCCGAGATCTACTATCTTGCAGACTACGATTCTGCCTCGATAGCTCTCGAGTTTTTCATTGACTCTCACGTCGCATCACGATTTACGGTGTAGTGCTCGACGATCGACATGCTTCTATCTATTACATCATAAGATCAACCTAACATGCTTGATCTTTTCTATATTTATAGTCCTTGTACATCATTTCTTTTTAAGGACTTTACAAAGCTGTTTTGTTTATGTAGAATCAACCTAACATATTTGATCAATTCATTCTAAGTCCTTGAACACATGTTTCTATTATCTATCAAAGGACTTTACAGCTTTTCTTAATGCACACATACTTGCATATTCATTCATATATATCATAATCAAATCATATAAAATTAGGAATAACATTCACATGCTTATTCCTGATAGGATGTTCAGAGGCTTTATGCAATTCTTGCAACATCAGGCGAGAACGCCTCCTGTTCAAAATGTAGGTGGAAACACTGGCAACTCTCTGGAATGATTACCGCTAAGCTAAGGAGCTGGGACCACCGAAGTTTATTGGAGAGCAAAACCACTTAAAGTGAGACGTGGATAAAGCGAGATCACCAAGATATTTGATGTCTTGGGATGCTCGAGGAGCAAAAGTGTGACGCCCAAAATTAGGTATACGTCACCCATCTTGGGTCGCCACTTACATGGTACATAAATTCAAATACAACTTACTAATATAACATGCTTGTACAATCGACATAAGCGTGAGTTTGAATACAAATTTTGTCTACTAGATATTATTCAAACTCAAAAGGAGTCCTCATTCTGACTATTATCACACTTTATTTCACGGAATAGTGAGGACTACTAATGCTATCCTTACGGACCATTACTTCGTTCGACTGTCTCTAGTCCCATTATGTTCTCATTTCTCAAGAGAACAATGAAAGAAAGGGTGAGCTCAACTAGCCCAAGAAGAAATATTATGACTAAGATAATGCGAGAATAAATTATCATTAGCCTTCAATGATGATTAAAGCGATAAAATACAATATAACAACCAGTTTAAGCTGCGGTGAATTAGCAATCCATTTAAAAGAGTCAAGTAGAGAATAAAGTCTACTATCTTTTAGGGTTTAAAAAGGTTTTCATCAATTTTTATCATTTGAGACTCGACAATAAATAAACCACCACATCTAATCATCCCTATACCACGGTCGAGGATTTTCATCAAATTATCGATGGTCATGACTATACCGAATCACCCCTGGTCATAATCATACCAAAAACTATCCATCATTGCATTCTGAGCCCACCGAGGACTTTTGTCACATCATTTATATCAAGTCATGATTATCTTAGAATGATCCTGGTCATAATCATACTAAGTTCATCTATCTTGCGTAAGCCAAAGATAACATAATATAACATAAGGATGATGACAATGACATAATAATTCAATAAAACAAGTTCAAGAATTATTTAATCCATGAATTATTAACGTCAAATTATCAACATAATCTTTGTTTACGTAGAGTAAAATTCAAGAATGATCGGAAGAATATTTCCATGAAAGATCTTTGGATGAAATGCAAATATCGAGGATATTCTACTAATTTCATGGAGTATAGAAGTCAAAGTTTTAACTTATTTGGGTATAATAAAAAATGGAATAACAAAAGAAATCACCGTGCATGCGGTACTTTGCATAGACAGGTTATTCAACATAATAATAATAACGGAACGAAAGTCGGTGAAATTCACGCAAGCGGGATGTTCCACCGAGAATAATAAAGATGGAAACGGATCGGTGTAAAAACATGCGAGATAGGATATTCAGCGAGAATGATAAAAGCGGAACCGGTCAAATTGTAAAACACATGAGCAGGATGTTCCAACGAATAATAAAAGCGGAACCGGTCCAGGTGTAAAACACCTGTGAGCAGGATGTTCCAGCGGAATAATAGAAGAATGTCACCAAGTATAGGGTAAAATCAGCGTATACGAGTTATTCAGCAGAATAAATAAAATGGAATAACATAAGGATTTCACCAAGTATAGGATATGCTGGCATATCGAGGTTATGTATAGGGTATATCACTTTTACTGAGTTATTCCACCAGAATAATAGTGAATGGAATAATGAAGTTCTCTTCGAAGAAAGAATAACACCCACTAGTAAAAAGAATGAATATAGAAGTAGTGAAGTAGCAGAATACTCTTCTTCTTTCTATAATTTTCTCTATAGCTTCTCTCTATAATTTCTCTCTCTAGTTTTGATGAATTCGTAAGAAAATAATGAAGGAATGAGCTTATTTATAGGAAAATGGAATGCATAGTAACTAATCCATGAGCGGTCCAGATTGATTTACTTTAATCTGACGGTCCATATTTAAAGAAAAAATCTTTTAAATAAAATATAATATATTCTATTTATATAAAAACATTTTACTATCTGAAACCTTTATGCAATACTATGCAAAAACACTTATGAAAAACACTATGTAACACTTATCGTAATAAAATATAATATATTCTATTTATAGAATAACTTTAATAAAGTATTCTATTTTATATAAAAGATGTTTATGTTTTATTACGTTAATAATCTGAATAAAACAAAAGCGTCATTATCATTATAATAATTCATATTATTAATAAATGATAATGGAATCAAATGGTGACTTCTCACATAAGCATCGATAATCAATACAGGTGTGCTCTTATGCAAACCACACGTATTATCTTTGTACTTTTACTAAGAGTAGTTCAAGCGGTATCAGCGGTAAAACTTCCATAGTTATTTTAATAAAATATTTTTTGTCGTTTTCTCGATCAGAAATGATAATTACATTGTAGGGTCCTGATGATTGAGTAGTTTATGCGAATATTCCCGCTAAATAAGAATATTCCCAGAGCCAATCGAATATAATATAACCACTTGCATACTTTTACAAAATTTATAAATACTACCCACAACTATAATATTATCTCAAATTCACACCATAATATTAAAATTATTTTGACAAAATTTAAATCTTTATTGATAAAATCTGGGTCTCCTGATCTCCCCTCCTTATGGAATTTAAGCCCTCGAAATTAGAAGTGCGATACACAGTATTATAAAGAGATGAGGATACCTTGAATACCTTTATCGTTGAAAACATTAAATTCATTTTTGTAATCCAGGCCCGAAGATATTCATTAACAATTCATCTTTTACTTCTGAGCCAAAGATATACAAGCTGTAAAACCAATAATCTCGAGACTCGACTTAATAGTATCACAACCATGAATTATCCATGCACACTCTTGGCTAAGGATATTCGTGTTTTCAATCTGATCGTGATTATACCGAATAATCCGTGGTCATAATCATACCAAGTCTATCAATGCACTACTGACTGAAGATGACTTTTACCACATCCATGAATTAATATTTCATTCTTTGAGACTCATTTCGATAATTAATCCATATCATCGAATCATCCCCTTTTCTGAGGCGAGGATATTCATTAGTATCACGACCACGAATTATCCATACACTACTGACGAAGATAATCGTGTATTCATTAGTATCGCGACCACAAATTATCCATACGATAAAATTTATCCGACTACTACCAAAGATAATTGTGTATTCATTAGTATCACGACCACAAATTATCCATGCACTACTGACCAAAGATAATTGTGTATTCATTAGTATCACGACCACAAATTATCCATGCTTTTCTGCCAAAGATAATTGTGTATTCATTAGTATCACGACCACAAATTATCCATACACTACTGACGAAGATAATTGTGTATTCATTAGTATCACGACCACAAATTATCCATACTTCTGACGAAGATAATTGTGTATTCATTAGTATCACGACCACAAATTATCCATGCACTCGGCGAAAGATAATTGTGTATTCATTAGTATATCACGACCACAAATTATCCATGCACTACGGCCAAAGATAATTGTGTATTCATTAGTATCACGACCACAAATTATCCATACACTACTACCAAAGATAATTGTGTATTCATTAGTATCACGACCACAAATTATCCATGCACTACTACGGAAAAGATAATTGTGTATTCATTAGTATCACGACCACAAATTATCCATGCACTACGGCCCAAAGATAATTGTGTATTCATTAGTATCACGACCACAAATTATCCATGCACTACTGACAAAGATAATTGTGTATTCATTAAGTATCACGACCACAAATTATCCATGCACTACTACCAAAGATAATTGTGTATTCATTAGTATCACGACCACAAATTATCCATGCACTACGACAAAGATAATTGTGTATTCATTAGTATCACGACCACAAATTATCCATGCACTACGACCAAAGATAATTGTGTATTCATTAGTATCACGACCACAAATTATCCATACACTCTGACGAAAGATAATTGTGTATTCATTAGTATCACGACCATAAATTATCCATGCACTACGAAGATAATTGTGTATTCATTTACAGTTATGATTATCTGAAGACAATCCACTGGTCATAATCATACCAAGTCCATCTAGCCTAGATGACTTTCAACGTAATATAAGCATGAGGATAATGATATAAAGAATCAATCAAATGAGATAAAGGATAAATATTAAACATTTATAATATAATTTATCCGAGATTCAAGAATATCCCCATGTTTTCAATCACTTAATAATCTCATAATCTAATATCATTAATATTATAACAATATTTTAATCACTTCTTAAATTTATAAACAATTTATCTTAATTGTTTACGCTTTACCATATAATGCATTTAATCATTCAAAAATGTCATACTCATAAAATATCATCACCAATTATCAAATCCCTCATCAAAAAAATATGCATATACTCTATATAGGATTCTCTAGCCATAAAATCCTATTTTCAACTTTGTTACTTCACATAACATATTTAACTCATATGTTAAGTAACTAAACTATTTTCATGAAAAATACCAAATTAGTCCCAAAATATTTCTTTTCTGGGATTTAGCATAATATAGTCCCATAATGAAAATATATTTTTCTCGGAATTTTTAAAATTCATTTACTATTTTTCAAAAATCAATTTCTAATTAATTCCTTAAGAAATTAGCTACCTCAAGTTTAACTCCAAAAATTCCCAAATCTTGGCAGGATCTTACACATGTTAACGTGAGCTTCTAGTTTAAATTTCATGGTCATCGGAGTTATAGAACTCCGGTTATAGCGTTTTTCGTCGGAAAAACCTAAATATTGAAATAGTCATAACTTGCTCATTTTAAGTCAGAATGAGCTCATTTTTGGACAGGAGGTACTTTATACCATATACTTTCATGTCCCAAAAACCCAGAATTTTTCTCATAATTTAAGTGGCCGAAACAGTCCCTTAAAGTTTCTGGACAGTAGCATTTTCGAAATTTACAGCTTTGGCCTCCTTTGCTAAAATCAGTCCACACAAAAATCCACAACACCTTTTCCAGTAATTCCACTTGGATTAGTTAGGTAACTCGTAGATCTAACTCTAGGACTTGACCACATTCAAAAATTCAAAATATAATAAGAGATATGGTCAATTGAATTTCATGTTACGTTTTTCACCAAAATCGATTTTCAACTCTTTGTGATTTCTAAGAAACTTTCATGTTTTTACATACTAACCAACATAACTCATCATAAAACTTACTAATACCACGAATACCCATGATTTTCATTATTCCAATGCTTTTATTATGACTTTCATCATAAACCACGTAAAGCTATTCATTTAGTTGAAGAAATATTTGAGGTTTAAGAAATGGGTTTTTATCTTTGGGGTCGATACAAAATTCGATTTCACGCTCTAGGGTAGGCTAGGAAATCTTCAAGAATCGTCAAGAAATTTATTAATGATAGAAATATCATTCAAAAGCTATTACTCTTATCAAGACTTGGATAGTACGTCACATTGATACCAAGCTGTGACTTACATCCCTTAACCTAGATAGCACCTCAAAATGATACCTATAAACTTGCCATCTTCATTCACGATGTCGCTGCGAGAAAGTGCGGCGGTGCATTCCACACAAGGAAGTTGACAACGAAAGGTTCGGGGCTCTTTACTTATGGCTTGATATCACGATTGATTAACTTTAGGATTTGGTTACTTTGAATTCGTATAACGGGTTGGTTAGGAATATGAAAGCTAACAACCTTACAAAAAGAATAATGAGTAGTTAATCAATCGATTTTTAAAAATTACCTCAAAGGCAAGTATTTTCAAAGAGATAAGATCGACGAAGTAGCGTGAAAGTGTTTATTTGAAACAACAAGATTAATAAGCAATAGTGGAGGTGCTTGAAGGTTTCTCCCAGCGAAGTTTGATAGATAAATCAAGTCTAATTTCTCCCGAGTCAAATTTAAGCGTTGAGCGCAAATAGAGAGATAAAATAATGGGTAGAACCGGTATCTTATAAGGTATAGACTTCGTGAGAATTTATAATTAACTAACCGTGCTAACCGTTCGAGTCACTTGCTTTTTAAGAAGTCATGAAAAACGCTCTTCATGAAAACCACCGACTTTGTTTTGTCCGTATCCGCCTTTGGTGCCACTATCCCACTGGACTTGACTTGACTTTGGTCGACAAAATCGAGCTAAATGACCTTCTCTTCTTGAAATTTCCACTTCTATTATCTTTGCCATGATTACCACAGAAGTGGTTACCATTCTTAGCATGATAATTTCCCCACGATGGTTATCATTGTTCGATAGTAGTTGCCACCGATATGATTATTATCGTATTGTTGGTCGTTACCTTTTGTTTGATTTGAATCAACACTCTCATGTGCTTCATTGCTTATCTCGGCATTTTAGGATATCATTCTCAAATCTTTGTCACAAAACAAGGGTTAATTAACATATCACATATTATCCCTATACTAAATGAGCCAATTAAATACCAAATAAATTTAGGTAGGTCATACTAGCGAAGGAATTCTCCGTCTCTCCCTCCTAGTTCTTATCTCACATCTCGGCCGGGGATCATATCCCTAAGCTACGATACTGCATTGTGGCGCCCCAAAATTAGGTATCGTCACCCATCTTGGGTCGCCACTTACATGGTACATAAATTCAAATCTGACTTACTAATATAAGCGTAGGTGTGCAATCGACATAAAGCGTGAGTTTGAATACAAATATTGTCTACTAGATATTATTCAAACTCAAAAGAGTCCTCATTACAACTATTATCACACTATTTCACGAATAGTGAGGACTACTAATGCTATCCTACGGACCATTACTTACGTTCCCGAGGCTTCGTCCCGACTATGTTCTCATTTCACGAAGAGAACAATGAAAGAAAGGGTGAGCTCAACTAGCCCGATGAAATATTATGACTAAGATAATGCGAAATAAATTATCATTAGCCTTCAATGATATTAAGCGATAAAATACAATACACAACGGTTTAAGCTGCGTGAATTAGCGATCCATTTAAAGAGTCGAGTAGAGAATAAAAGTCTACTATCTTTTAGGTTTTAAAAGGTTTTCATCATTTTTATATTTGAGACTCGACAATAAATAAACCACCACATCTAATCATCCCTATACCGCGGTCGAGGATTTTCATCAAATTATCGATGGTTATGACTATCTTAGAATCACCCTTGGTCATAATCATACCAAAAACTATCCATCATTTGCATTTCTGAGGCCCTTTGAGGACTTTTGTCACATCATTTATATCAAGTCGTGATTATCTGAATGATCCACAGTCGTAATCATACTAAGTTCATCTATGCACGTAAGCGAAGATAACATAATATAACATGAGGATGATGACAATGACATAATAATTGATAAAACAAGTTCAAGAATTATTTAATCCATGAATTATTAACGTCCAAATTGTCGACATAATCTTTGTTTTCGTGAGAGTAAAATTCAAGAATGATCGGAAGAATATTTCCATGAAAAGATCTTTGGATGAAATGCAAATATCGAGGATATTCTATTAATTTCATGGAGTATAGAAGTCAAAGTTTTAACCAATTTGGGTATAATAAAGAATGGAATAACAAAAGAAATCACCGTGCATGCGGTACTTGCGCATAGGCGAGTTATTCAGCAGAATAATAATCGCGGAACCGAGGTCGGTGAAATTCTGCAAGCGGGATGTTCAATGAGAATAATAAAAATGGAACCGGATCCGATTGTAAAACACACGAGATAGGATATTCCAGCGAAGAATGATAAAAAGCGGAACCGAGTCCGGTGTAAAACCATGACAGGATGTTCAGCGAGAATAATAAAAGCGGAACCGGTAAGTGTGTAAAACACCTGAGACAGGATGTTCCAGCGAGAATAATAGAAGAATGTCACCAAGTATAGGGTAAGTGGCGTATCTGAGGTTATTCAGCAGAATAAATAAAAATGGAATAACATAAGGATTTCACCAAGTATAGGATATGCATATCTGAGGTTATGTATAGGGTATATCACTTTTACGAGTTATTCAATGAGAATAATAGTGAATGGAATAATGAAGTTCTCTTCAAGAAGAAAGAATAACACCCTTCTTAGTAAAAGGCTGAATATAGAAGTAGTGAAGTAGCGAGAATACTCTTCTTCTTTCTATAATTTTCTCTCTATAGCTTCTCTCTATAATTTCTCTCTCTAGAGTTTTGATGAATTTGTAAGAAAATAATGAAGGAATGAGCTTATTTATAGGAAAATGGAATGCATAGTAATTAATCCATGAGCGGTCAGATTGATTTACTTTAATCGGACGGTCCATATTTAAAGAAAAATCTTTTAAATAAAATATAATATATTCTATTTATATAAAAACATTTTACTATACAAACCTTTATGCAATCTTATGCAAAACTTATATCAAAAAACACTATGCAACATTTATCATAATAAAATATAATATATTTATTTATAGAATAACTTTAATAAAGTATTCTATTTTATATAAAAGATGTTTACATTTTATTACGTTAATAATACGAATAAAACAAAAGCGTCATTATCATTATAATAATTCATATTATTAATAAATGATAATGGAATCAGTTGAGTGACTTCTCACATAAGCATCGATAATCAATCAGGTGTCTTTACTATGCAACGACCACGTATTCTTTGTACTTTTACTACTAGGAGTAGTTCAGCGGTATCAACGGTAAAACTTCGTAGTTATTTTAATAAAATATTTTTATCGTTTTCTCGATCAAGCAAATGAATTACATTATGAGGGTCCACCGATGATTGGTAGTTATGCGAATATTCCTGCTAAACCGAATATTCCTGACCAATCGAATATAATATAACCACTTGCATACTTTGCAAAATTTATAAATACTACCCTGACTATAATATTATCTCAAATTCACACCATAATATTAAAATTATTTCGACAAAATTTAAATCTTTATTGATAAAATCTGGGGTCTCACAAAAAGGTTCCCTTTGCCACCTTTATGTTGCGAGGAGAGGCAGAATACTGGTGGGAATCGGTAAAGCGTACTCAACCTTTGATTTATTGGTCCATTTAATATCCTCGATTGAGTAGAAACTGTGACATATATATAGACTCGCCATACCGCCTAGTATGTCTCATGTTCATAACGTTTTTCACATATCCATGTTACTTAAATATGTGGAAGACTCGAACCACATTATTGAGTTAGAACCAGACGAGATAGTGGAAGATTTAATGTGTGAAGAGGTACCTGTTAAAATCTTGGATAAGAAGGAACATATTCTACGCTCCAAGGTTATACCTCAAGTCAAAGTTTTGTGGAGAAAGCACGATGTTGAGGAAATGACCTAGGAATTAGAATCTGAATTAAAATCAAGGTATTCTCACCACTTTGACATACTAGGTACGTACCCTAATTTCAAGGACAAAATTTCATAAGAAGGGGAGGTTGTAAGACCCCAACTTTCATAAATAATGATTATTTTTCTCGAAATATCATTTTTAAATATTATAGTATGGATTTAATATAATGTTATAGTTGTGGGTATTATTTATAAATTTTGCAACGGAATTATTGTCAGAGTTAGAAAACGAGATAAATATCTTTTTATAAAAATAACAGCGAAAGTTTTACCGTTAATTGTTGAAATACTCGGTGATAAATATACATAGTAGAACACGATATTGATTATGGATGCTTACGTGAGAAGTCACTCAGTTTATTTCAATTATTGCTACTGTAATTGCTGCATAGTATCTCACGTTATTTGATTCAATTATTGTCAATATTTTATATTATTAAATCAATAATTGAGATGACAAGTTATTCATATAATTATTTGCATAATTAACAATGTCTAGAAAGTTCTGTCGAGGAATGGGGTTTGGTCACCTAATTACGCACCAATAGGGAGAAATCCTTATCGAAAAGCCCCCTCTTTCTTGGGAACGATCTGGTTGTTAATATTGCCAGTTATAATAATGATGAATAAATGTTGTTAAAAATATCGAGGGGATTTTTTTTATGAAGTATTTGTGTAAATTTTGCTTATTATTTGGACCCCCATTTAACTATTTTTCAAAATAATCGGTATAAAATTATTCAGTATATATATATATATATAAATTATGTGTGTGAAAGTGACATGTAGGGTGGGGCCCACATGTGGAATAAAAAATGAAATTGGGGTGGGGGAGAAAACATGAATGAGAGGGTGTCTATATATATAATATTGTGTGAGTGGAATAATGTGGGGGGGGGGGGTGTATGATGAAAGTGATGTGTGTGTATGAAAGTGATGGGTGCGTGTGTATTGCATTGAAAAATTAGTCTGTGTTTCTTCTTAATACATCCGTGAATCACAAATTAATTCGCCCATGAAAACCCACTGTTGCGTCTGTGATTTTTCTTAACAGTACCCCTTCCATTCTCCTATAAATAGGATGCTTAGTTTAGAATTGAAAATCACACCAGAATCAGAGAATTCTTCTTCTATAATATTGAGCATATTTCTTTCGAGTTTTAGGGATCATTCGGTGTAATTGTAGACACTCAAAATTTTGCATTCCTGGTATTAACCTTGTAGGAGGGCAAACTTGTCTTTCAGAGATAACCCTGGAGGGAAAATCAGCACATCTCGGAGACAACCCCGGGATACTCAGTTTCAACCTCGGAGACAACCCCGAGGAATACAGTTCCAGTTCTGGAGATAACCCCAGAGCGGTCTTTCCAATCTCAGAGAGAACCCCAAGACATTCAGTCCCAATCCCGGAGACAACCCCAGGACCCTCAAATTCAACCTCGGAGATAACCCCGAGGAATTGATTCGGAGATAACCCTGGAAATGATCTTTTTCGCTTCCAGCAGTCAGCTTCAACACTCGACAATAGCCCCGAGGCACTCATTCCCTAAGCCCGGAGATAACCCTAGGAGGTTAGGCACACCTCATAGACAACCCTGAGGATGGTCAACACCTGCTGCAGTCCAATCTCAGAGATAACCTTGAGCAATGACCGCTAAATCAGCTTAAACTAGAGATAACCCCAATGAGGGGCAGAATCGTCATTTTGTCATTGTAGACACTCGAATCTTTTTTCACACCTGTCACTAATATTTGAGGATGACAGATTTGTCTTTCAAGAGGGAACCCTGGAAGACAATTCATATCCATTCCGGATACTATCGGAAGTTTAGCATCAACCCCAGGACGCACACTGGGAGTAACAATTCCAACCTCAGAAATAACCCCGAGGCGTGCAGATCCAATACCAAAACACACACGGGAGAAGAACGATTAATCTCGGAGATAACACCAAGGTATCCAGTCTCAGTCCTAATCATGGGAATAGCTACCAACCTTGGTGACCAGCCTAAGGAATGCAGTTCCGGCGATAACCCCAGAAATGCTTATTTCAAATGCAACCAGCTTCAATCTCGGTGCTCATAATGAGATACCCAGTATCAACCCGAAGATAACACCGGGAGGATAGGCACACCTCAGAGTTGACATTGAGGACCTTCAACACTTGTAGCAGTCCAATCTCAATAATAACCCTGAACAACTGCTTTATTAGCCCAAACCGGTGATAACTCTGGTAAGCGGCCAAGGCATCATCTCACCACTCTAAAGCCACATCACGTCGTCTCAACATTTCATACACACATCTCTACACAACGATGTCCCACAAGAATCAAGGAAAACCAATCCCGAGTCACTATTGTGCGGGGTAACGGATAAAATTTGAAGCTTGAAGACCGGAGGGTATCGTCACATCTTCATGACTTCGTACAACCTCTAATCATATGCCATTGTACAACTCTCGACAATGGCGATCCGAAATAGGTCCTATATACCTCAGTCGGATGCTCGGATTGCAATTCTGAAAGTTTGAGCGAACATTATCGTGTCTACGTGCACGTACTACGAGATAACCCAACCCGAGAAACCCGGAAACCGGCAATTTCAGTACACCTGTGTTGTGTCGCAGCGACACCTCAATGTTGGCAGTAGTACACTGTGGCTCCCTCTATAAATAGAGGGCTTGGTGTGGCCATTTTGAAGAGAGAAAGAGGGAGGAAGCCCTGTCAAATTTGCTTCGTACTTGCAATATACTGAGTGCTTTCCCATTTTAAACACTTGTGAGCTCACATATAGCTACTTATGTACCGGTGAAAGCCGAGTTTCATCCACTTTAAAGATATAGAAGCCTTCCGTGGCAGCCCACTGTAAGCCTTCTCACACACGTTAAAGCCTTTCTCTTCATCTTTGCATACACCCTTCTTCACGTTGAGAGTCGTGTTGCGTGTGTTTGCCCGGACTTCGGTCCGTGGTTTTATTTCAGTTTGTATATACATATATATATATATATATATATACATGGACTAACATTATCTAGTTATGCCTCGATTGAGCCTAGACTTGATGCAGGCGTTTATTTGTTTATATATATATATATATATATATATATATATATATATATATATATATATATATATATATATATATATATAGAATTGATGTCAAACTTTGTTCGATGAATATAGATATATATCGGAGCATTTATTCTTATATATATATATATATATATTCGTTCCATTTCGGAATTTACTTACGTGGTGGTTGATCGCTTTTACAGCTTTCTTTACGTTTCGTCTTACCTGGAGTTCACTTCAGTAGCGGTTGATTACTTTGTACAGCTTTATTTACATTTTGTTCTGCTTGGAGTTTCGTTCGTGGTGGTTGATAGCTTTACAACTTTATTTACGGTTTGTCCCACCTGGAGTTTCCTCCGTGGTGGTTGATAGGTTTTTTTAGCTTTATTTATATTTCTGATCCCCCATGGAGGTGCTTCGTGGTTGGTGATCATGTCTTTGTATATATATATATATATATATATATATTTGCAGCTTTTATATATATACCAGCTTATTGCTTTCATGCAAATTGCGGTATCATGTGCGCCTAGGAATCATGTGATCACAGATTCAGCCTATTGGATCTAGATTCGGTTCCCGTGATGAACATTTTCAGCTGTAAGCAGCTTGTAAATTATTCTGCGGTGTCTGAATTTTCTCAGATGATTTTCATACCAACGAAGAAGTCAGCATTATTTTGTACATTATTTTTTTACAGATGTTTCGCATCTCAAAAATAAAATCAATCAAGCTGAACACTTAATAAAATGGAAGTGTAAAAGGTCTCAATTACTATTGAGCATCAGGGTTTGAAAAACCTCTTTTATAAAACATCATTGCTATATCTTGCTAAAAACTGAATTTTTACATAAATTCAAACCCTGTGTATATAGGTGCGAATGAGGCCTCGCACTACTTCCAAATAATAGCACATTGACCCACACACACACATTCAGATAATAGTTTCATGAAAAGAGGCGGTCACCGTGGTAACACGGATGTCGGGGGGTGCCTAACACCTTCTCTCCGCATAATCAAGTCCCCGGACCCTAATGAATTATGGTTTCACCGACCCGTTTAGCAGTGTCACATCACTGGGTCAAAGTGCAAACCTTTTCTCGGTTGTGTTGGTACAACCATTTAAAAATCCAACTGGCGACTCTTAACAGTCCATCATCAACATTATACATGTGGGACCTTTTTCACTTGTTTTGTTAAACAAATCTCACCTAAAATGAGAACCCCAAAGAACAAGTAACGAAAAGGGACAATTAAAAATCCCGACGTCGACAGGTGGCGACTCTGTTGGGGATGCCAGTAAGAAGATTTAAGCCGCTATTACAATCTTTTCAAAACTGTTATCTGCTTATGTGTGGATGTTGCATTTACATTTATGATGAATGTGTACGAATGCATTTACTTATTGCACTTAATGCCTCGCACCATATCTGCTTGTGATATTAGTGCTTCGCACATGTCATCATTTCCATACGGTGAGACGCGATGTATATGAATCTATGTTGTGTGGTCCCTCCACCAGGAGGCTATCTTGTCGGTGTTTGATTACTGGACTCGTAGGAAGACTAATTCCCACGAGGCTCAGGAAAGGCACCACCCAAATTCGCTCCAGTTTAAAGACTGGAATAATTTCCCGTTTAGTAAATTGCGATGATTTGGGAACCTTCATGCCAAAAAGCCGCGAGAGTAACCTAAGATAGGTCAGCCTCTGATAAACCCAAAACGGAGGAAAGTCTCTTCATGCTTTCTTATTTTAATTACTTGTAAAACAAATACTTGTAATTTCATTCCATATCTATCTCCATGTAATGAGAAATATAAAGAAATGTGTACACATACAAATTGACATGCTACAAACAGCTGACATCCGTTTTGCAGGATAAAATTCCTTAAATGGACACATCACATAGCATGTTATTATACATACATTCCCTAAAGACTAAACTATGCAAGTCTTTTGCAGGGAACCAATCGGACCTACTACCCAGTCAAAATCCAAAAAGGTTGCAAGCCTGCAGTCAATCATGTCATCATCTGACCAAATTGACCTTAATCCAGTTTCTTGCAAAGAATTCGACGGATTAAGCAAATAAATTACAGATTTGTCTTTTCTGCTTAAAGAACTACACTAGTCTACTCAGGGTCCAAAAATACCCGTACATACTGAATCCTCTACACAAAGGGGAGCCTAGGTCATTACAATACCTGAACTGTAGTTGGATACGACCAACAAAATTCATGATGCCACCCATCTCACAGGAGATCAAGACACCGTCGACATCAAAAAGAAAGTCTTCCAAATGGAAGAGACCCGTCGTGTTATCAAAGGAGTTGGAACACACGGGAGTGTTTCATATGCTGACCTTTGCATTTTCCCTAGTGTTCATTATCCAGAAAAGTTTAAGACTCCTGACTTTGAAAAATATGACGGGTTAAGAGATCTTTACACACATTTGAAGGTGTTTATTAGAGAACTTAGATCTTATGCAAAGGACGAGAAGCTCAGAATGCAACTGTTCTAGAAGAGTCTGACTGGAGAAGCCCGTTCGTGGTACACAAGATTAGACAACTCAAAGATCCATAGCTGGGAAGAGCTAGCACACGCCTTCCTCACTTAATACAGCTTTCAGTCTCAGATGGCTCCTGATCGGCATCAAATTACCAAGATCAAGAAATAGTCTAATGAGTCTTTCAAAGAGTATGCTCAAAGGTGGAGATGACTGGCTGCCCAAGTTATTCCTTCCATGACAGAATCAGAGATAGTCATGACTTTCATAGACATACAAGAAGCTCCCTTCTATGAGAGAGTTTTAGCCGGCATCGGCAAACCATTTTCTTAAATGGTCAAACATGGGGAGATGGTTAAGATGGGATTGAAGTCTGGAAAAATTCAAGACCTAGCTGCCCTTAAAGTTGTTGCTGATCACATCCAATCCAAAAATTATAGAAACAACCCCTGGAGGGTCCATAAAAAGAAAGAGGAAGATGTTTCCCTGATACTACAGGGTCAAAAAGGCAATTAGAACCTGCCTATTCAAAGGAGAAACTACACTCCCTTTCAAGCACAGTTTTCGAACCCTCAAATACCAAAAGGTGGAGAAGTCAAATGCCCTCGAGTGTTCACACCCTTAGGGGACACACTCGAGAATATTCTCACTCTTCTGACAACATAGAAGAAAATTATGCATCTTCTTCCGCCAGCCAGCCCTAATGGACGGGGTTTCAATGCTGCTCAAAAATGTGTTTATCATGTCGGGGCACCTGGACAAGATACTCAGGATTGTTGGGCCGTGAAACATAAAATTCAAGACCTGATAGACAACGGTGAGATCGTGGTCACCAAACCAGATCAGCCTCACGTTCAAGGCAACCCTCTTCCTCAACACAAAGAAGAAGAGGTCAACATTATCAATTGGAGCAATGGACAGAGTTCCAATTTCAACTGTGAATCCTCCAAGACCCTCAAAGACAGTGTTGATAAATGGGATTATGCCAAGTTCCAGTTCGCAATGGAACGAAAGATGAAAGCTCTATGTAAGCAAATTGAGCAATTGGCAGAACTAGTGACCTATCAACATCAAGTGACACGCCAATTAGTCATCCAAGAGCATGCTAGTCTCCTCCCTCTTGTCACAAATATGCTCTCGTCACCTTCAGAAAATGAAATGCTGGAAGACAAAGTGATAAAGAGATCAAATGCCAAAGCCCGTCGGGATTTTGCCAACAAAAGGGAATTCACATATCTGGGCCAACCTATGGAGGAAATCCTTCAGATGTTAATCAATGAACGAAGAATCACTTCCCTTCTTCCTCCGGTTAATCCCGATTCGGGGACGTTACAATTACGATGGAGTATGTCAATATCACTCCCATTCTCATGATCTGAAGATAGAAGAATGTTGGGCACTCCGCCACCTTATCCAAAATCTAATTAACAGTGGTGTCCTGCAACTAGCAGACGATGATACTGTGTTACGTGCAAGTGAGAATACCTGTCCTACTAATTTGAAGAGTTTGGTAGCAGTCATATCCGCTGGGGCTGATGACATTAACAGATCACTCACAATACTAACAATTCAACTCAGGAGAAGTAACAATCCTTTGAAAGTGGCCGCTCCCGAGCCAATCAACTTGCCATACAGAGCACAATATCTTATTGTTAGCTTACATAAAGTGCCATGGAATTATGGAGAAGGTGACGGATCCACCTCACATACCACTGCTACAGTGTCAAAGGAAAATCCACTGTATCTTCCCCAACGGGTGATGAAGTCTACCATCAAATCAAAGGGGAAAATATCCATGGAGAAGATTGAAAAATTCCTCCGCACTATGGGTTATAATGAAGCCAAGGTAGTTTTAAGCTTAAAAGAAGCTCCACACCAAATATCAATTTGGGACTTGGTCCTAACTTTCGAGGATCACCGAAAGATCATGTTGAAGGTTTTATAAGAAGCCTATCTACCAAAATCAGTTGATACGGAAAAATTTCAACACTTGGTTGATCACATTTTCAACAACAATGTGATATCCTTCACTGATGATGACATACCACCCGAAGGGACCTGTCATTGCAAGCCGTTGCACATTGCGGTCTTGTCCTCCGGATACATGCTAGCTGGAGTCTTGATAGATGGAGGATCATCTCTAAATATCTGTCCATATACTACCTTGGTGAAGATGAATATCAATCTCAACCAAATCCGGAATAGCCATACTGTCATCAAAGCTTTTGATGGAGCCCGCCGTAATTCGGTCGGAGTAGTTGAACTGCCAATCGAAATTGGTCCCCATACATTCTGCGTATCTTTCCACGTACTCAAGATAGATTCGGGATACAACCTGCTCTTGGGACGACCATGGATTCATATGGCAGGGGCAGTCCCCTCCACCCTTCATCAACAGTTGAAATACATTATCAACAATAGCCTAGTCACGGTCAATAGTGAACCAGAGTGTCCTCAACACGGGGACATGCCATTCATCAATGCCAATGTAGATGTTGAACTGGTCAAGTTTTCATGCCTTGGAAGTAAGTAATACCCAATACCATGCTATTAGAACGCCATTTCCCGAACCCAAGATTTTTGCCGAGGTAATGTCGGGTACTCAAGAAATGATGTCATTGGGTCATCAGCCGGGACAAGGGCTGGTTAAAGATCGTCAGGGTATCAAATACCCAATTCAATTCACCAAGTAAACTGGAACAGCTGGACTAGGCTATTCTGCCAGTCTAATTATAGGAATCCTCATAAGCATCAACAGATTCCTTCAGCTTCAAGCACACGGCGTTTATCTTTGCTTTCAAACTCTGAGTCCGCACAACCTCATGTAAAGGTGCCAGCCAGCTTAATGGATATGTTATTCCGGTACCGGTGAAGGAGAAAGAAATCTTTGTTCCAGATCCCCGAGTAGAGAAAGAGAAACAAAAAATTAAGTAAGACGTCATCCGAATGATGTCGGGCATACACATCATTGTTCATGATGAACATACAAATAGATACACCCCAGATGATGATTGCTCGAACATAATGGCCATCATTCGGGATAGGGAGGACGATGACTACCCCTCCATTACTGCAGTCCACCTGGACTTTGCCCTTGCCAATTGGAACAACACTCCTTGCATTGGTCGATAAGGGTAAAACGGGTAGAAACTCTTTCTGCCCTGAAGATATCATAACTGCTTACTTTTCTGTACATTATTAGCAGTAGTTTTGCCAGTACATGCTAACACTTTGTATGATCAAACCTTTGCATATATACTAAGTGAAAGCATATTTTGTTTCAGGACCCTGAATTTAGATGTGCCTGTACTTGCTGATGCGGTGCCTCTTCTCCACAAGGATTGTACCTTTGATGTAGATATGAATTCAGCCTTGATGGAAGTACATGAGGACATTGAGATGCCTCCAGAAATTCAAGAATGGGTCAAAGACAAACCTAAACCCAACCTTGACCAAACCACTTCCTTCAATCTAAGAACCTTAGAAAGCCCTAAGTTAATCCAGATTGGTTCAGACCTTACCCCAAACCAGCGAAATGACATGGTTATGCTACTAACCCAATTCCAAGATGTGTTTGCATGGTCTCACGAAGACATGGTGGGTTTATCCAATGACATTGTCCTTCATCGCCTTCCCATTAAAGAAGGATTTAAGCTAGTCAAGCAAAAGCTCAGGCGATTGAAACCTGAGTAGAGTTTGAAGGTGAAAGAAGAAATCATGGTGTCCACATATCCTGAGTGGATATCCAACATTATTCCCGTTCCTAAACCTGGAGGAAAGATGCGAGTCTGCGTGGATTATCGGGACTTAAACAAAGCTTTCCTTAAAGATATCTTTCTCGTGTCATTTATCCATATTCTCATTGACAATATTGCACAATACTGCATGTACTCCTTTGCTGATTGCTTTGCGGGGTACCATCAGATCATGGTTGCTAAGGAATATCGGGAGAAAACTGCTTTCATCACACCTTGGGTAACCTTTTTCTATAGACGATTGTCATTCGGCCTCATCAATGCCGGAGCCACCTACTAGTGAGCTATGATAGCTCTCTTCCACGACTTAATGCATAAAGAGATCGAGATCTACGTGTATGACATCATTGTCAAATCTCGGAAGGAGGAAGACAACTTAGACCATCTTAGAAAATTATTTAACAGGTTGCGTAAGTACAACTTGAAGTTGAATCTAGCCAAGTGCGGCTTTGGCGTTAAATAAGACAAGTTGCTAGGATTTCTAATCAGCCACAAAGGGATTGAGCTCGATCCTACCAAAATCCAGGCCATCACGGAAATGCCCATTCCTCAGACAGAGAAGGAAATACGAGGGATTTTTGGGAAGAATCAACTTCATTAGCAGGTTTATCTCTCAACTCACAACAACATGTGAGCCAATCTTCAAGCTAGTAAGGAAGAACTCCTCCATGAAATGGAATGATGAGTGCCAAAATGCCTTCCTCACAATTAAAGAGCAGCTAGTCAAAGCTCTCATTTTGGTACCACTCAGGGATGATGTTCCCCTGTTCATGTACCTGTCCATAAGTGACAACTCCATGGGCTGCATGCTGGGACAGAAGGACGATAGAGGCCAAGAACGAGCTATCTATTACCTCAACAAAAGATTCAGACAGCAGTGAACACAAGTACACTCTGATCGAAAAGACATGTTGTTCTTTAGCATGGGCTTCCATGAGGTTACAACATTACCTCCATGGTCACACAACCCATCTCATATCCCGCGTGGATCCTCTCAAGTACGTGTTCAATAAACCCATGTTAAATTGCCAGCTATCCAGATGGCAGTTGATCCTACAACAATTTGAAATTGTATACGTGACTCAAAAGTCCATCAAAGGTCAAGGAATCGCGGATCAACTGGCCGCCGCACCTTCAGGGGATTTCAAACCCTTGGAGACATACTTCCCCGATGAAGGAGTAATGACAGTTCAGCAACACCATTAGTATGATACACGCCAAACATGGAAGATGTATTTCGATGGAGCTGTTAATATGGAAGGTTTTGGAGCTAGAGCAGTTCTAGTATCCAATACGGGGGAACAATATCCCGTCGCCAGTAAAATTGCAGTTTGTCAGCACCAACAACATAACTGAGTATGAAGGCTGTCTCATGGGGCTAAAACTTGCCCGTTCAATGGGCATCAGGCGGTTAACTGTCTTTGGGGATTCAGAGTTGGTAATCAGATAATCCACTGAAATCTATGAAACCAAGGAACTACATTTGCTGCCTTATCATCGGCAAGTTTTACAGATGGTTCTGGAGTTTATAAAGAAATCTTCTTTCTACACGTTCCTCGTAATAGGAATTACTTTGCGGACGCGTTAGCAACTTTGGCCTCCTTAATTCGCATATCAGACAAAGGACACTTGCCAAGCATCACAATTTCCCTGCACAAGGCCCCAGCCTATGGGAATTACGTTGGAGAAGTATCGGATGACCTACCTCCCATCCAGCATCCTTGGTATCAACCTATCAAGGAATACCTACGAGATGGATCTACACCCGCTGAGGCGAGCCCGACTGAGAAAAGGCGAATCCATCGACTTGCTATGAAATTCTACTTGAGTGGAGATGCGCTCTACAAAAGAGATGCAAGACTAGGTCTCCTCAGATGTTTAGACAAAGATCAAGCCCAAAGGCTTATGGATGAAATCCATGGTGGAGTCTGTAGCCCCCACATGAGTGGCCCCCTCCTTGTCAAGAAAGTCCTCAAGACAGGACATTATTGGCTATCTCTCAAAGCTGACTGTAATGACCACGTCAGGAGATGCTATCAGTGCCAGATTCATGTGAATGCTATACACGCCCCTCCACGGGAACTCCACAACATGAGTTCACCTTGGCCCTTCTCAATGTCAGGAATGGACGTTATTGGGCTCATTGAGCCTAAAGCCAGTAATGGACATCGATTTATCTTCACCATGATCGACTACTTCACCAAGTGGGTAGAAGCACCCTCCTTCCCCAGGGTTACCAAAGAAGTCATCATTGCTTTCATCAGAAACAATGTCATTTGTCAATATAGACAACCAGAGGTGATTGTGTCAGACAAAGCTAAGAACCTCAACAACAAAATGATGGAGGAATTATGCAGTAAATTCCACATCAAACATCTCAACTTTGTCATCTATCGTTAGAAGATGAATGGTGTTGTTGAAGCGGCTAACAAAAATATCAAGAAGATAATGCAAAAGAATGGCCTGACTTATTGCCTCTTACTCTATTAGCCTACAGAACATCAATGCACACTTCCACTAGGGCAATCCCCTACACATTAACTTATGGGATGGAAGCAGTGCTCCCCATAGAAGTTGAAATGGAATCCCTCAGAGTGTTGATAGGCGCTTCAATTTGGATGAAGACCAATGGGTACAAGATGGTATCACCAATTATCTCTAATAATTTAAAAGCTTAACCGCCGATTATCTTCCATGGTCGATTATATCAACAAAGGATCGCCGGATCCTACAACAAAAAGTCCATTACAGTAGTTTAAACAACATGACTTGGTTTTGAAGAAGATCATTGACAACCAAGATCAATCTAAGGGGAAATTCGCTCATAATGGGAAGGCCCATTTGTTGTCAAGGAAGTTGTGAGACCCCGATTTTATTAATAAAGATTTAAATTTAGTTTCAAATAATTTTTTAATATTATAGTGTGAATTTGAGATAATATTATAGTTTGCAAAGAAAGTTGCAGTGGTTATATTATATTCGATTGGCGGGGAATATTAGGCTTAGCAGGAATATTCGTATAACTACTCAATCATCAGATCATTTGATTGAGAAAATGACAAAAATATTTTATTAAAATAACCTCGGTGGTTGCATAGTAACACACGATTGATTATTGATGCTTATGTGAGAAGTCACTCGGTTTGATTCCATTATATTCGATTAATAATATGAATTATTATAGCGATAACGAGGCGCGCATAGTGTTGCATAGTGTTTTCAGTATAGTGTTTTGCATAGATTGTTGTTTGCATAGAAATGTTTTTATATAAATAGAATATATTATATTTTATTTAAAAGATTTTCAATTTTACTAATTTCCAGCTCATTCCTTCAACTCATCAACTCGAAGAGAAAGCTATAGAGAGAAAATTATAGAAAGCAAGAAACGCGATGTTATGTCTAAAGTTGCCATCAAGCAAACATCTGTGTTGGACCATGGATCACCGGTCATTCGATTCTTTAACCCTTTACCATATACTGACTTTTCTACACTTTGCCCCTCGAAACATACTTTTCAAGCCGGACTCGCTTCGTTAATAATTCCGCTCCTACAACTTAGGTCATCCCACTTGGATCGAACCTCTCGCGTTTGCAGTTTGGCTACCCATACATGGGATTAAACTTATCATACTTATAGTTTATCCTCAAACTAGGATTAAACTTTCTCTCCCCGTCAATGATCGACAGTCTGGGAACGAAGTAATGGTCCGGAGGATAGCATTAGTAGTCCTCGCACATGGGATTATGATTTTCCACCATACGAGGGCAGATTAACCACCGACATACTTTTCGATCTCCTCTTCAATAGGAGTATATAGGTAACCATGTTACATGGCCCGGTTGCAATAAAACAAAAACAACAAAAACATTTCTACCCTCTTCTCCTTACAAAAACAAAAATAAATTCTTACACCATTTCTGCCACATACAGCGTTGAACCTCTTACACCAGGTTCGAACTACGCAGACATGATCTCCTTTTCAATAGGAGTACGTAGGCAGCCATTCATGGTGCGATCTCACCCCCTACCAAAACACAAAACCTTGTCAATTGGTACTGGGATCATCTTTCAATCCACTACATTTCATTGGCTTGGATCAAAGGGATGGAATTACGAACTCCTCCCAAATAGGAGATTCGGAACCATCTAGTCAAGCGGTCATACCTTGAAGAGCAGCACCAATCCATAAGAGATGGAATTAACTAGGCTTCTCCTAAGTAAAAGTACTGGCGACCATCTGTGGTGCGGTCAATCTCAGAGAGGAAAGTCAAATTCCTCTCCATATTTCTATATAGAAACCAGTCCCAAGACACCAAAGATGGTAGGGATACATACATATCAATGATCCATTCTGAACTTTTCAGAGACATCTCAATGTCCATCCCTCAAGGAGGAATTCAGAATACATCAAGATCGCAAGCCCTGAAGCAGCAGGCCGCAAAATATCAAGCAAGTAGCAAAACATATCCAAAAGGGAAGTGATCAAAAATATATTTCCCTGCCATATATATAATATTGTTTGATATACATAATATAAAATGTACATGACAAAATGGCTAAGCTAGTCTGTGCAGGAGAATACAAACTCATCTACAAGTTAGGATATATACGAGCTAACAAGCCCAACATGGCGTCCCTCTCAGAAGAAGGAGGCGAAGCTGTGGTCTCCTGTACGAGAATATCCACACGACCCAACAGATCTGCAGCCATCTGCATGGTGACCGTATGCTCATCAATGTAAGCGCTCATCTTTGCGATCATGTCAGTGGTAAGGGACCTCACTGCAGTACTATCTGTAATGGCTACATCCCGAGCAGATATGGCACTATCCCGCTCAACTATCACTGCATCTCTGGCTGATCTAGCCTCATCCCTGTGACGATCGAGATTTTTGTAATTTAATTTTAATATTTATTGAATTAAATAAATATTTTTGATGATTAAATTATTAGATTAAATAATTAATTGATGAAGTTGTGGTATATTAATTTGATTATGTGTGTTATATTTATTAAATTAACGTGGAGAATAATTATTATTCAAGTATGTATTTATGTGAGCTTATTGAATTAAATGAAATATTTAATAAGCATAATGTTATTTTAATTAATGTAATAATTAATTAGAGATTTAATAATTTGACATAATTAATAAATAAGAAATTAATTATGTGACTATGTGAATTAATGACAAATTATCATATTTTATTTTTAAAGTAAAGTAAATAAGATAATTGATTTATTTTATAATTGGGTGTGACATTATTAAACTATAGTATAAGAGATTTATTAAATTAAATGACTTTGAATCAATTAAGGTTTGCCAAACGAGGCCCTAGTAGTGGTTGGAAGCAGTTACCCATTATTGGGTTAACTGACCATAATGCGCGTCAGTTGCGTATTTATTATACGTATTCTCCTTTTCCTTCTTATTATTTTCTGAGTCTGGAAAAGCAAATAGGGAGAGTATTTGAGAATTCAGAGAGAAAAGTTATAATTTTGAGAGAGATTGTGAGTGGTGTGATTGAAGTGGTGTTTTGTAAGAGAGATTGTTATCTTCGCTCACTCTACGCTTTGGGTAATTCTCTCCGACCCAATTCTCAATTTTACGTCATTTAAAGTTTCCATGAATATGACTCCTAAGTCTTTTGTAAAGTCTCTATAATTGGAAATTGTAAGGGTTATGTGCATATATGGGTTAAGATGTATCATATCGTATTTGATTATATATATATATATATATATTGTATAACCATATCATCAGCTTCATGAAAATACATCGTATATGGTTGCTTCAAAATTTACAGAGTATGGAATATGGCCATATGGCCCTTATACGTGATTTTAATATGTCAAACATTAATTGTTTTGTAAAATTTATACTTGTATGTTATTATGCATGTTGATACCAAGAGACCAAACTTTAAATGAACGGATTCGGTGTTATAACAAATATGTAGTGTTAATTTTTATGATTTATGTTCAAAACCTTCAAGAACATCAAGAACAATGAAATTTACATTTTTATTCTGTAATTATGTGTTTTAATTGGTTAAAATCACTCTATAAATGTTGAGTAATGATTTTATACAAATTCTAGTATATGGGTATGTCAAATTACATGTAAGAAATAACAAGTTGGTAGAAATTGGTATGTTCTGCGATTTTTCGCGAACTGCCATTTCTGTCTCAGTACAGTACACGGCATGATAAAGGCTTGCCGAGCATAAGAGTCATCGTACTTGTATGAAGCCACGCCACACGCCATTGACCTGGTAGTTCATGTAAGCGCGCCGCAACGCCGATAATCAAGATAACAACAGAAATAATGCATATTGCCACTCTCCGTAATGTTCGAAGCGAAATTTTTTAAAGTGTGCAAGTCCATGAATGTGATGTTAACCTAATTTAATGAACTTAAAAATATATTAGAGTATAGTGAGATGTTGAAATAGATTATTAACATGTCAATAACATAATTTCATGTGGATTGAATTATTGAATGCATAATTAGTTTAGTATTCGTGAAGTGTTTATTATGTGACAATAAGTGTGATAATTTGACTAAGTAAAGTCATAACCAAAGTTTAGACAAAAGAATAAACCTATGATGTTTAATTATATTATAATTAACTAGATTTGTGAATGAAAATGATATGTAGGATTAAATTCAAGGAACGTGTTTAATTAACGTGTAATCTACGCACGAGACAAGTTTCCTAACCCTACTTGTTATCATTATTCAAGTTTATAAATCAAGTTCAGTTTGTTATATTAAAGATTATCTATCATTTCAAAGTATGATTCTGTTTTACAATACTTGTTCTATTGTATACCTCTTAAGATTTTTATTCAATTTAATTATCATTTATTGTTGAACCTTATTAGACTAGCGAACCCTTAGTTGATTCGACTAGTCCATAGTTGATGAACATTCTAAATTTCAGAACCCTTATTGAATTATCCAAACCAAACTTCCTTTGGTGCGGACTCTGATGTCGAACTGAGATGAACAACCCTGTATAGGGATTTCTTATGCGTTAGCGTTAAGATATTGTGCACAGTATGGTACTAAGGGCTGATCCCCCTAAGTTTGAGTAAAAGAGTCCATAGTCTTATGACTGTTAAAGGTTTCAAGTATAACCCTTAATAACCTAGGACATAGTTCAAGGTCTTATGACCCTCAAAAATCTTTTGAATTCTTGTTATTCATTCTTGATTCAAAAGTTGAGCTTTTATTTCAGAAGTCTTTGATTTAATCGCATGTTATTATATATTGTTATTTCATTTTTATACTTGTCGGCATTCATGCTCACTCTTACGTAATAATAACATTGAAGTTAAGAACGAAAGGTACGATGAGCCTTCTACTAGCAAAGGCAAAGCTAATAAGTGATGAAGACTTGTTATTTAATTTAAAGAATGTTATTATAAAGACTTGATGTTATTAAGACTTATTTGTTTATGATTCCACACAGATGTTTAAGGTTAGATTGACCTGGGATTATATTTATTATTCCGATGTTGTAACCCCATAAGGGGAGGATTTTATTTCTATCTATTGCATGGTTTGGATTTATTATGGGTAGATAGATAGATGATATTTGTACAGTGAACACCAAATCCCGTGGAATCGAAGTACCCGAAAATCAGCAAGGAGGTCAGTAGAAGAGGATTGAAGCATGCTCGACTTGCGAAAAAGCTCATCTGGGAGTTTGCATGAAGGGAAAAAGAGTGTGCTATAATTGTGGTCAAGAAGGCCACATAGCACCTAACTGTCCTAACCCAAAGAAGGGTGCATGCTTCACCGTGGTTCAAAAGATCATTTGGCAAGAGATCGTCTAAGAAGGGATCCGGAGGGAAGGATCGGGGAGGAAACAAGGGAAGCGAAGTGGAAATGCCTTGACTATCACGGGACCAACCACAACTAACTAACCGAATCGCTGGGACTTTCAACATGACGGTGTAGGATGCGATTCGATCTCGTGATGTGGTGTCGGTATCATTTCGATCAATAAAATTAATGCTTATGTTTTATTTGATTGGTGCTACTTGTTCCTTTATATCCGATGACTTTGCTAAGAATTTAGATTTGCCTAAGGATGAGTTGGATTACCCCATGAACATAGAAATTGCAAATAGAGAAATAATCCACCGTTAAAACGTATATAAGAAGCGTAGAGTGGATATTAAGGGTAATATCGTGAATGTAGATCTTATCCCTATTCGACTTAGGGAATTTGATGTTATCTTGGGAATGGACTGGTTATTCAATTACGGGGCTGTAATTGATTGCCAAAAGAAGCGTATTAACCTTATGACTCCGTCAAAGGTTGTGTTTTATGGTAAGAAGTCGCCTAGACAAGCGAGTTGTCTGACGATGATGCAGGCCAAGAAGTTGTTAAGACAAGGCTGTCTAGGATATTTAGCTTACATAGTCAACAGTCGTAAAGAGAATTCGAAAGTTGAGGAGATACAAGTAGTGAGAGACTTCGTCGATGTATTTCCAAACGATTTTCCAGGACTTCCGCCAGATAGATAAATTGATTTCGTGATCGATTTGGCGCCAGGAACCGCTCCAACATCGAAGGCACCATACCGAATGGCACCGGTAGAGGTGAAAGAATTAATGGTACAACTACAAGAATTACTGGACAAGAAGTACATTCAACCAAGCGTATCGCCATGGGGAATGCCGGTGTTGTTTATGAAGAAGAAGGACGGAACGATGCGGCTCTACATTGACTACAGAGAACTGAATAAGGTTCACGATTAAGAATAGATATCCATTACCGAGAATCGATGATCTGTTTGATCAATTGAAGGGAGCGAGATATTTTTCCAAGATAGACTTGAGGAGTGGTTATCATCAACTGAAGGTGAGACCAGAGGATATATCGAAGACGGCGTTCAAAACACGATATGGTCACTTCGAATTTTTGGTTATGTCGTTTGGTCAAACGAATGCTCCTGCACGATTTATGGGATTAATGAATGGTGTGTTCAAACCTTTTTTGGACAAGTTCGTAGTGGTATTTATAGACGATATTTTGGTTTATTCGAAAACCAAGGAAGAACATGAAGAACATTTGAAATTAACGTTGGAAGTATTGAGAAGGGAGAAGTTGTATGCCAAGTTTTCGAAATGCAAATTTTGGATCTAGCGGGTGTAATTTCTTGGGCACGTGATCGATAAAAATGGAATTTCGGTAGATCCATCAAAAGTCGAAGTCCTGATTAACTGGGATCAGCCGAGGACGCCGTCGGAAGTACAAAGTTTTCTTGGATTGGCAGGATATTACAAAAGATTCATACAAGACTTTTCAAAGATCGCAACTCCGTTAACGAATTTTACTCGAAAAGCTGTGAAATTTGTTTGGACGGAGAAGTGTGAGGAAAGCTTTCAGGAATTGAAGAAGAGGTTGAGTATAGCACCTGTGTTGTCTCTTCCAGACGATACATGAAATTTTGTTGTTTATAGTGATGCGTCGCATAAAGGACTTGGTTGTGTGCTAATGCAAAACGACAAATTCATTGCGTATGCATCACGACAATTGAAGGATTACGAAAAGGGATATCCGACCCATGACTTGGAGTTAGCTGCAGTAGTTTTTGCTTTGATAATTTGGTGGCACTATCTCTACGGGGAGAAGTGTGAAATATATATAAACCACAAGAGTCTGAAATATATTTTTACATAGAAAGACTTGAATATGCGCTAAAGAAGATGGTTGGAGTTAATTAAGGACTACGGCTGTAAAATTTTATACCATCCAGGTAAGGCAAACGTCGTTGCCGACGCCTTAAGTAGAAAGGGTCGGGAGAAGTTGATGATGTTGACCGCTCAAGAGGAGCTAATTTCTGAAATGGAGAAACTGGAGTTGGAAGTGAAGTATCCTATGAAAATTGATGAGAAGCTATTTCAGATGCAATCTGGTACAACCCTACTAGATAAATTTAAGGAGGCTCAGCTTCAGGACGAAGAATGTAAAAAGGTGACAAAGAAGATATCTGAAGAAACTGAACCGAGATTCAACATGGATAAGGAAGGAATACTGAGATTTAAAAACAGAGTTTGGGTACCGCCAGTCACAGCTCATAGCTCACGATATTCGATTCACCCTAGTAGTACCAAGATGTATCAAGATCTTCGACAAAATTTCTGGTGGCAGAATTTAAAATGTGATGTTGCAAAATGTGTTGCCAAGTGTCTGACCTGTCAGAAAGTGAAAGCAGAACATCAGAGACCAAGTGAGTTGCTACAACCGTTGGAGATCCCAGAATGGAAATGGGAACATATTACAATGGACTTCTTTGTTGGCCTTCCGATGACTCAGAAAGGCTACGACGCAGTATGGGTTATCGTTGATCGACTGACAAAATCCGCACACTTCCTTCCGATAAAAATCAGATTCAACTTAGATCAGTTGGCAAGGTTATATGTAAAAGAGATTGTTTCGAGGCACGGAGTGCTGGTTTCAATTGTTTCCGATAGGGATCCGCGCTTTACATTGAACTTCTGGAAACATCTACAGGAATGCATGGGTATGCAATTGTGGATGAGTACGACATATCACCCTCAAACAGATGGACAGAGCGAAAGAACGATTCAGACAATAGAAGATATGCTAAGAGCCTGTGTGATGGACTTTAAAGGAAATTGGGAAGATCACCTACCGCTTGTAGAGTTCGGCTACAATAACAGTTACCACGCTAGTATTGGCATGCCGCCTTATGAAGCTTTATACGACAGAAAGTGCAGAACTCCGCTTTACTGGGATGAAGTTGGCAAAAGGCGATTCTTTAGGGCGAATTGGTACACCAGATGTTGAGAAATAATTGAAGTAATCCGAACACGACTGGTAGCAACTCAAGATAGGCAGAAGAAGTACGCCGATCCACATCGTAAAAATATTAAGTTTGAATCGGGTAGTTATGTGTTCTTAAAGGTCTCTCCATGGAAGGATAAGATCAGGTTCGGAAAGAAAGGGAAATTAAGCCCAAGATTCATTGGATCATTTGAAGTACTGCGAAGAATCGAAGAAATTATTTATGAGGTAGCCTTACCTCCAGCACTCGAGAATATCCACAACGTCTTTCATGTTTCTATTTTACGACCCTATAAACCCAATTACAAGCATGTAATTGAATACGAACCCCTACATTTTGAAAAAGACTTATCTTACGAAGAAATTCCTGTTCAAATTATCGATAGAAAAGAACAAGTTCGCAGAAATAAAGTAATACCTTCTGTTAAGGTAATTTGGAGGAACCACAACGCTGAAGAAGCTACGTGGGAACTCGAAGAGAATATGATGAAGAATTACCCTTATTTATTTACTTAATTTATGTAGCCGATCCTGGGGACAGAATCTTTGTAAGGGGGGAGAATGTAACGGGTCAAATTTATTGAGTCGTGATTCTGGGGACAGAATCCTTTTAAGGGGGGAAAGATGTGACGATCGAGATTTTTGTAATTTAATTTTAATATTTATTGAATTAAATAAATATTTTTGATGATTAAATTATTAGATTAAATAATTAATTGATGAAATTGTGGTATATTAATTTGATTATATGTGTTATATTTATTAAATTAATGTGGAGAATAATTATTATTCAAGTATGTATTTATGTGAGCTTATTGAATTAAATGAAATATTTAATAAGCATAATGTTATTTTAATTAATGTAATAATTAATTAGAGATTTAATAATTTGACATAATTAATAAATAAGAAATTAATTATGTGACTATGTGAATTAATGACAAATTATCATATTTTATTTTTAAAGTAAAGTAAATAAGATAATTGATTTATTTTATAATTTTGTGTGACATTATTAAACTATAGTATAAGAGATTTATTAAATTAAATGACTTTGAATCAATTAAGGCTTGCCAAACGAGGCCCTAGTAGTGGTTGGAAGCAGTTACCCATTGTTGGGTTAACTGACCATAATGCGCGTCAGTTACGTATTTATTATACGTATTCTCCTTTTCCTTCTTATTATTTTCTGAGTCTGGAAAAGCAGAGAGGGAGAGTATTTGAGAATTCAGAAAGAAAAGTTATAATTTTGAGAGAGATTGTGAGTGGTGTGATTGAAGTGGTGTTTTGTAAGAGAGATTGTTATCTTCGCTCACTCTACGCTTTGGGTAATTCTCTCCAACCCAATTCTCAATTTTACGTCATTTAAAGTTTCCATGAATGTGACTCCTAAGTCTTCTGTAAAGTCTCTGTAATTAGAAATTGTAAGGGTTATGTGCATATATGGATTAAGATGTATGATATCGTATTTGATTATATATATATTGTATAACCATATCATTAGTTTTATGAAAATACATCGTATATGGTTGCTTCAAAATTTATAGAATATAGAATATGGCCATATGGCCCTTATACTTAATTTTAATATGTCAAACATAAATTGTTTTGTAAAATTTATACTTGTATGTTATTATGCATGTTGATATGAAGAGACCAAATGTAAGACCCCAACTTTTATGAATAAAGATGAATTTTCTATAAATATCATTTTTGAATATTATGGAATGAATTTGATATAATGTTATAGTTGTGGGTAATATTTATAAATTTTGCAAAGTACGAAAGTTGTTATATAATATTCGATTGGTAGGTGAATATTCGTTTTAACAGAGAATATTCGTACAACGGCACAATCATTGGTGGACCCTACAACGGAATTATTGTTGGATTGAGAAAACGACAAAAATACTTTATGAAAATAACGGCGGAAGTTTTACTATTAACTGTTGAAACACCCGGTGTTAAAAAGTACGATGTCTGGCGAGACTAGTTGCGTAGTAGCACACGGTATTGATTATTGATGCTTACGTGAGAAGTCAATCAGTTTTATTCAATTATTGTTACAGTAATTGCTACATAGTATCTCACGTTATTTGATTCAATTATTGTCAATATTTTAGAATCAATAATTAAGATGACAAAGTTATTAATATTATTATTTGCAATATTAACGATGTCTAGAAGTTCTGTCAAGGAGAAGTTTGGTCATCTAATTGCGTGCCAATGGGGAGAAATCCTTATTGGAAAGCCCCCTCTTTCCTGGGAATGACCTGGTCGATTAATATTGTGAAATATAATAATGATGATGAATTTTGTTTTATTAGTATTATTAATGTAATAAAATAGAAAAGCTTTTTATATAAAACAGAATACTTTTATAAAATTATTCGTTTATTAGACTAATAGTAAAATCTTTTTATATAAATTAGAATATTCTTATAAAGTTATCTGTTTTATTAGACAATAATTAGAATATATTATATTTTATTATGCATAGTATTTGCATAGTGCCTGCATAGTGTTTGCATAGTGCCTGCATAGTGTTTGCATAGTAAAATCTTTTATAAAGTTATTCGTTTTATTAGATTATAAATAGAATATATTATATTTTATTGTAAACCAATCTGGACCGTCCGTTTAAAGTAAATCAATCTGGACCATTCATGAATTAGTTACTATGCACTAAATTCTTCTATAAATAGAAGCTCATTCCTTAATTATTTCTTACGAATTTACTGAAACTCTAGAGAGAGAAACTATAGAGAGAGTTATTCTTCCATAATCTTAAGCGTATATCTTTAGAGTTTAAGAAAGCTTTGAGCATAGTACAAGTTTTCTTTGAGTATATCCTCGCCCTACCAGTCAAAATACTCTTCTTTTACTGTAAGAGATATTATTTGTTGTAGTCGTTAGGGGTATTCTTTCTTTCTTATTGGTGAAATCTTTTTTGTTATTCCATTCTTTATTATTACATTGGAATAACTTTGTATCTATTGGATACCCTATACTTGGTGAAATTCTTACTCCGTTATTCCATTATTTATTATTCATTTGGAACATCACATGCAATGCGTTGCTTACGCATTTTGGTTCCATTATTTATTATTTTGTTGGAATATCATGCCGGTGCGTTTACGCATGACTGGTTCCATTATTTATTATTACATTGGAATATATCATGTCGAATGCGTTCGCATGACCGGTTCCATTATTTATTATTACATTGGAATATATCACTGCCGATATGCGTTTATGCATGACTGGTTCCATTATTTATTATTCTCGTTGGAATAACCTATATGTCATGCGGCTTCATCGCATGCCTGGTGATTTCTTTTGTTATTCCATTCTTTATTATACTCAATTGGTTAAAGTTTTGACTTTTATACTCCATGAAATTAGTGGAATATCCTTGATATTTGCGCTTCATCTAGTATCTTTTCATGGAAATATTCTTCTAAGCATTCTTGAGTGTTACTCTATAAAGAAGTATCATGTTGACAATTTGGACATTATTAGTTCTTGGATAAATTAATTCTTGAACTTGTTTTATTGAATTCTTATATCATTATCATCATCCTCATGTTTATATTATGTTAAAAGTCATCTGTTGCCTGTAGTGCATAGATGGACTTGGTATGATTATGACAAGGGATTATTCAGTGTAATCATGACCGTAATGTTACAAATGATGTGGAAAAAGTCATCATTGACCCGTAGTGCATTGATGGACAGTTGTTGGCATGATCATGACCATTGATGAATACACGAATATCCTTATCTATGGTGCATGGATAATTTGTGGTTGTGATACTAATGAATATCCTTGGCCGTAGTGCATGGATGATGTGGATTATTTATTAAGCCGAGTCTCAGCGATAAAAGTCATGAAAAACCTTTTAAATCATAGAAGATAGTAGATTTTATTCTCTACTTGACTCTTCTAATGGATTGCTTGTTCTGCTACAGTTAAACTTGATGTTTGTTATATTTTATCAGTTTAACATTGTTGAAGGCTAATGATAATTTATTCTGCATTATCTTAGTCATAATATTTCTTACTGGGCTAGTTGAGCTCACCCTTTTGCTTTCATTATTCTCTTCAGGAAATGAGAATGTAGCAGGGACTAGTCGGGGAACAGAGTGATGGTCCAGATAATAGCATTAGTAGTCCTCACTATTCTATGAAATAGTGTGATAATAAATGTAATGAGGACCCCGTTGAGTTTGTATATTGTCTAGATGACAATATTTGTATTAAAACTCACGAAGATATGTTTATCGTATATTTTACACGACTGTTGTATAATTAAGTTGTATTTGAATTTTGTACCACGTATTTGGCGACTCAGAATAGGTGATGTATACCGATTTTGGGGGCGTCACAGTTGGTATCAAAGCTTAGGGATATGATTCCTGGCTAAGATGTGAGAATAGAACTAGGAGGGGAGAGACGAGAAATTCCTTCGCTAGTATGACCTACCTAAGTTTATTTGGTATTTAATTGGTCGGTCAGAATATAGGGATAATATGTTACATGTCAATTAACCTTTGTTTTGTGGCAGTATCTAAAAATGACATCCGAGAATGTTGAGAATAGCAATGGAGCACAGGCGACCGTTGATTCACCACATATCAATAATCAGGATAATGTGCATCAGGAAGGCGACAATCCTCATGCAAACAACAACACTGACCAAATGATGAATGATGGAATGTTCAGAGGCATTATGCAATTCATGCAACAACAAGCGAGAGCGGCTCCTGTCCAAAATATAGGTGGAAACACTGTAAACTCTCGGACGGTCACCGCTAAACAGTTCAAGGAGCTGGGACCACCGAAGTTTATTGGAGAGCCAAAACCACTTAAGGCGGAAGCATGGATAAAGCAGATCACTAAGATATTTGATGTCTTGGGATGCTCGAGGAGCAAAAGGTTCCCTTTGCCGCCTTTATGTTGCGAGGAGAGGCAGATTACTGGTGGGAATCGGTAAAGCGTACTCAACCTGCCGCACTGAACATGTCTTGGGAGAAGTTCCAAGAACCATTCAATGACAAGTACTTTCCCAAAAGTATTCGACACATAAAAGAGGTAGAGTTCATCAAGTTGGAGCAGAATAATATGACCGTGTCGTAGTACGAAGCTAAGTTTGTCGAGTTATCTCGGTTTGCGTCCCACTTGGTGGATAATGAAGAGAGAATGACGCGGATGTTTTTAAGAGGTTTAAAGCCGGAGATACGTCAACATCTTATTTCTCATAAAGCGTGTTTGTATTGGATGTTGTAAATAGGGCTTAGTTAGTAGAAGTAGCGATAACGAGTCAACCTTAATGACCAAAAGAAGAGCAAATGCAAAAATGATAATACCAAAGGAGAAGCGATCATGAAGCGGTGACAACAAGCGTGGAGGAATCAACAGGCGAAGTGGTAACCACTTGCCGGTGGTAATCGAGGCCAAAACAATAAGAATGGACATTTCAAGAAGAGGAGATTCAACAATGATGGAAAGAGCGTCAAGACCAAAGACCCGTTGTTAAGGAAGGAGAACGACCACCTATCATATGCTTCAAATTGAGGAGGGGGGACACATCGGTCAAAGCGCGCGATCTGAGTCAAAGCATGTTATAATTGTGAAAAGAAGGTCACTTATCCCGATTTTTGTCGTTCACCAGAAGACAAGTTTAGGATGGAGGCACCAAAGGTAGTCAGTAAAAAAAGTCAAAGTCGGTAGTCTGAGGAGAGCGTTTGTTGTGACCTCCTAAAAAGCAGGGAACCCAAATGAGGTCATCACGTGTAAGCTTATCATAAACTCTAGCGAAGTCTATACTTTATTTGATACCGGTTTTACCCATTCTTTTATTTCTCCTACTTGCGCTCAACATTTAAATTTGACTCCAGAGAAATTAGACTTTGACTTATCTGTGGAAACTCCGTTGGGAGAAATTTGACTCCACTGTTTATAAGTCTTATTTGGTTCAAATCGGTACCCTCACATTACCTGTCGATCTTATTTCATTAAAAATACTTGCATTTGATGTGATTCTAGGGATTGATTGGTTAACTACTCATCGTGCTAAAATTAATTATTTTCGTAAGGTTGTTAGCTTTCATATTCCTAATCAACCTATTATGGGAATTCAAGTGACCAAACCATTAAAATCAATCACGTTCATCTCAAGCCATAAAGCTATTCGTTTATTGAAAAATGGATGTCAAGCTTTCTTAGCTCATGTCACGGATCTAAACAAAAATACGTCAGTTTTGAATGATATTTTTATTGTTAATAAATTCCCTGACGTATTCCCTGAAAAACTTCCTGGCCAACCCCCAGAGCGTGAAATTGAATTTTGTATCGACCTTGAACCCGATACAAAACCCATTTCCAAAGCCCCATATCGAATGGCGCCTATTAAACTTCAGGATTCAAAGACCCAATTGCAAGAATTGTTAGACATTGGTTTCATTCGCCCTAGTACGTCTCCTTGGGGTGCTCCTGTTCTATTTGTGAAGAAGAAAGATGGGAGTATGCGACTTTGTATTGATTATCGGGAGTTGAATCATGTCACAATCAAAAATAGGTACCCATTGCTACGTATTGATGACCTGTTTGTCTAGTTGTAAGGAGCCAAATTCTTTTCAAAGATTGATCTTCGTTCCAGATATCACCAATTGAAGATTAGAACCGATGACATTCCAAAGATGGCTTTCAGAACTCGGTACGGGCATTATGAATTCCTAGTCATGTCCTTTGGATTGACTAATGCTCTTGTTGCCTTTATGGATATGATGAGCCGAGTATTCAAGGAATATTTGGATCACTTTGTGGTCGTCTTTATTGATGACATCCTTATTTATTCCAAAAGCCGTGAAGATCATGAGCAACACTTGAGACTGACACTCCAAAAGCTTCGCGAATACAAGCTTTATGCCAAGTTGAAGAAATGTGAGTTCTGGCTTGAGGAAGTAGCATTCCTTGGGCACGTAATATCAAGTCATGGAATATCATTGACCCCAAGAAAGATTGAAGCAATTCAAAGTGGGAGAAACCTAAATCGATGATCAAAAATCGTAGCTTTCTCGGCTTAATTTGGTTATTATCGAAGATTCGTGGAAGGATTTTCTCGAATAGCTACTCCATTAACTCGGTGACTCGGAAAGATACAAAGTTCGAGTTGGAGAGAAGAATGTGAGAAGAGTTTTCAAGAACTCAAGAGGAGACTCATTTAAAGACTCGCTCGACAATACCATCGGCTCGGAGGATTTGTCATCTACTGATGATGCTTTGGGCAAAGGGTTGGGATGTGTTCTCATGCAACATGGGAAAGTCATAGTATATGCCTCAAGACAACTCAAAGAATATGAGAGGAATTATCCTACTCATGACCTAGAGTTAGCAGCTGTTGTCTTCGCACTTAAAATCTGGAGGCATTACTTGTATGGGGAGAAGGTGGAGATCTTTACGGATCATAAAAGCCTCAAATATTTCTTCACTCAAAAGGAACTCAACATGCAATAACGACGTTGGCTTGAACTGTTGAAAGATTATGATCATACCATCCAATACCATCCTAGAAAAGTGAACGTGGTAGCTGACGCATTGAGTAGTAGATCATATGCAAGTACGAGTGCGATATTGTCAACACAAAGGCCCATTTTGTGTGACTTGCAAAGGATAGAGATAGAGTTAAGGACTCCAAAGATCCATGTGATGATGGCGAATATACGAGTAGAACCGACTTTAATTGATAAAGTTAAAGCTGCTCAAGCTACAGACCTGGAGTTGATGCGTATGAGGAAGAAAGTGCAAGAAGGTGCTATGCCGGAAGCAAGAATCGATGAAGAAGGAATACTTGAGTCAACTCCGGACTTTGTGTTCCTAACGACCACGATTTAAAGTATAAAATCATGATGGAGCGCACACACACACCGTTTGCAATCCATCACGGGAGTACCAAAATGTATCATGATATTAAATGCATACATTTTGGTGGAGCAATATGAAGAGAGAGATAGCGTTATTTATCTCAAGGTGTCTAACTTGTCAACGAGTTAAAGCGAGCATCAAGTACCAAAAGGTCCATTTCAACCACTTGAAATTCAAGAATGGAAGTGGGAGCACATTACCATGGATTTAGATTCTGGGTCTTCTTAAGGTTTCTCAAGGTATAGATGCGATTTGGGTCATTGTTGATAGATTGACCAAGTCTGCTCATTTCTTACCTATACGAGAAACTTATACACTTGAACGTCTTGCTCGTATATATATAAACGAGATTATAAGACTGCATGGTATGCCAATATCCATAGTTTCTGATCGAGACCAAAGATTCACTTCACGATTTTGGGTTAGTTTGCAGAAAGCTATGGGCACAGATTTACGATTTAGTTCGGCATATCATCCTCAGACGGACGGACAATCAAAGAGGACTATTCAAACTCTGGAAGATTTATTAAGACTCCGTGTCGTTGACTTCAAGGGAAGTTGGGACAAGTTCTTACCGTTAGTGGATTTTTCCTACAACAACAGTTATCAAGCAAGCATTGGCATGGCTCCATTCGAGGCGTTGTATGGAAGAAAGTGTCGTTCTCCAGTATGCTAGGATGAGGTGGGTGAAGCAACATTGTTGGGACCGGAGTTGGTGCGTATGACTACGAAAAAGATTCAAACGATCCGACAATGTATAAAAACCTCACAAGATCGACAAAAGAGTTATGTTGATCTTCATCGAAAGGACGTGGAATTCGATATAGGAGATCATGTGTTGTTACGTGTTGCTCTATGGAAAGGAGTTACGATATTTGGAAAGAGAGGAAAGCTCAATCCTCGATTCATCGGCCCATTTTTAATCCTCGATCGAGTAGGAACTGTGGCTTATAAACTCATTTTACCGCCAAGTATGTCTCGTGTTCATAACGTTTTTCACATATCCAAGTTACGTAAATATGTGGAAGACCCGAACCACATTATTGAGTTAGAACCGGATAAAATAGCGGAAGATTTGACGTATGAAGAAGTTCCTGTTCAAATCTTGGATAAGAAGGAACATATTCTACGCTCCAGGGTTATACCTCAAGTCAAAGTTTTGTGGAGAAACCAAGATGTTGAGGAAATGACTTGGGAGTTAGAATCTGAAATGAAATCAAGGTATCCTTACCTCTTCGACATACTAGGTACGTACCCTAATTTCGAGGGCAAATTTCATAAGAAGGGGAGGTTGTAAGACCCCAACTTTTATGAATAAAGATGAATTTTCTATAAATATCATTTTTGAATATTATGGAATGAATTTGATATAATGTTATAGTTGTGGGAAATATTTATAAATTTTGCAAAGTACGAAAGTTGTTATATAATATTCGATTGGTCAGGGAATATTCGTTTTAATAGGGAATATTAAATACAACGACACACAATCATTGGTGGACCCACAATAGAATTATTGTCGGATTGAGAAAAGCGACAAAAATACTTTATGAAAATAACGGTGGAAGTTTTAGTTTAGCTGTTGAAACACCCGGTGTTAAAAAAATAAGAATACGGCGTGGTTACAAAGATAGCAAAGCGGTATTGACTATTGATGCTTACGTGAGAAGTCACTCGGTTTTGTTCAATTATTATTACGATAATTCACTGCGTAGTATCTCACGTTATTTGATTCAATTATTGTCAATATTTTATAATCAATAATTGAGATGACAAAGTTATTAATATTATTATTTGCAATATTAACGATGTCTAGAAGTTTTGAAAAGGAGAGGTTTGGTCACCTAATTGCGTGCCAATGGAGAGAAATCCTTATTTGAAAGCCCCCTCTTTCCTGGGAACGACCTGGTCGATTAATATTGTGAATTATAATAATGATGACGAGTTTTGTTTTATTAGTATTATTAATGTAATAAAACAGAAAAGCTTTTTATATAAAACAGAATACTTTTATAAAGTTATTCGTTTTATTAGACTAATAGTAAAATCTTTTTATATAAAATAGAATACTTTTATAAAGTTATCTGTTTTATTATACAATAATTAGAATATATTATATTTTATTATGCATAGTGCATGCATAGTGTTTGCATAGTAAAATCTTTTATAAAGTTATTCGTTTTATTAGATTATAAATAGAATATATTATATTTTATTATAAACTAATCTGGATCGTCCGTTTAAAATAAATCAATCTGGACCGTTCATGAATTAGTTATTATGCAGTCCATTCTTCTATAAATAGAAGCTCATTCCTTCATTATTTCTTACGAATTTACTGAAACTCTAGAGAGAGAAACTATAGAGAGAGTTCTTCTTCTATAATCTTGAGCGTATTTCTTTAGAGTTTAAGAAAGCTTTGAGCGTAGTACAAGTTTTCTTTGAGTATATCCTCGCCCTACCACTCAAAATAATCTTCTTTTACGGTAAGGGATATTATTTGTTGTACTCGTTAGGGGTATTCCTTTTTCTTATTGGTGAAATTCTTTTGTTATTCCATTCTTTATTACTCTGTTGGAATAACTTTTGTATCGCTGGGATACCTATACTTGGTGAAATTCTTTGATTATTCTATTATTTATTATTACATTGGAACATCACGTTGCATGCGTTTATGCATGACCTGGTTCCATTATTTATTATTCTATTGGAATATCCTGTCGGTGCGTTTACGCATGTCCTGGTTCCATTATTTATTATTCTTTTGGAATAATAACCATGCATGCGATCTATCGCATGCCTGGTGATTTCTTTTGTTATTCCATTCTTTATTATACTCAGTTGGTTAAAGTTTTGACTTCTATACTCCATGAAATTAGTGGAATATCCTTGATATTTGCGCTTCATCTAGTATCTTTTCATAGAAATATTCTTCTAAGCATTCTTGAGTGTTACTCTACAAAGAAGTATCATGTGACAATTTGGACATTATTAGTTCCTGGATAAATTAATTCTTGAACTTGTTTTATTGAATTCTTATATCATTGTCATCATCCTCATGTTTATATTATGTTGAAAGTCATACGTGGTTTTGTAGTGCATAGATGGACTTGGTATGATTATGACCAGGATTATGATTGTAATCATGACCGTAATGTTACAAATGATGTGGAAAAAGTCCTCATTAACCCGTAGTGCATTGATGGACAGTTGTTGGCATGATCATGACCATTGATGAATACACGAATATCCTTGGCTGTGGTGCATGGATAATTTGTGGTTGTGATACTAATGAATATCTTTGGCCGTAGTGCAGGGATGATGTGGATTATTTATTAAGCCGAGTCTAAGCGATAAAAGTCATGAAAAATCTTTTAAATCATAGAAGATAGTAGATTTTATTCTTAATTGACTCTTCTAATGGATTGCTTGTTCCGCTGCAGTTAAACTTGATGTTTGTTGTATTTTATCAGTTTAACACTGTTGAAGGCTAATAATAATTTATTATGTATTATCTTAGTCATAATATTTTTTACTTTGGGCTAGTTGAGCTCACCCTTTTGCTTTCATTGTTCTCTTCAGGAAATGAGAATGTAGTAGGGACTAGTCGGGGAACAGAGTGATGGTCCAGATAATAGCATTAGTAGTCCTCACTATTCTATGAAATAGTGTGATAATAAATGTAATGAGGACCCCATTGGATTTGTATATTGTTTAGATGACAATATTTGTATTAAAACTCACAGCATATGTTTAGTCGTATTTTACACGACTGTTGTATAATTAAGTTGTATTTGAATTTTGTACCATGTATTTGGTGACTCAGAATAGGTGATGTATACCCATTTTGGGGGCGTCACACCAAACTTTAAATGAACGGATTTGGTGTTATAACGAATCCGTAGTGTTAATTTTTATGATTTATGTTCAAAACCTTCAAGAACATCAAGAACAGTGAAATTTATATTTTTATTCTGTAATTATGAGTTTTAATTGGTTAAAATAACTCTATAAATGCTGAGTAATGATTATATATGAATTCTAGTACATGAGTATGTCAAATTACATGTAAGAAATAACAAATTGGTAGAAATTGGCATGTTCTGCGATTTTTTATGACGCCATTTACATGTCTGGTATACCAGCCTTGCAATAATGGCGCAGAGCATAAGAGTCGCACCATTGACACTGATACAATAGCATATATACATGACCAAATAATCGATCTGATAATAGTGGTAGCCAGAGTGCCACTTTCCAAAATGTTCAGAAACGAAATTTTTTTTAAAGTGTGCAAGTCCATGAATGTGATGTTAACCTAATTTAATCAATTTAAAAATATATTAGAGTATAATGAGATGTTAAAACAGATTATTAACATGTCAATAACATAATTTCATGTTGATTGAATTATTGAATGCATAATTAGTTTAGTATTCGTGAAGTGTTTATTATGTGAAGATAAGTGTGATAATTTGACTAAGTATAGTCATAACCAAAGTTTAGACAAAAGAATGAACCTATTATGTTTAATGATATTATAATTAACTAGAGTTGTGAATGAAAATGATATATGGATTAAATTCAAGGAACGTGTTTAATTAACGTGTAATCTACGCACGAGGAAAGTTTCCTAACCCTACTTGTTATCATTATTCAAGTTTATAAATCAAGTTCAATTTGTTATATTAAAGATTATCTATCATTTCAAAGTATGATTCTGTTATACAGTACTTGTTCTATTGTATACCTCTTAAGATTTTTATTCAATTTAATTATCATTTATTGTTGAACCTTATTAGACTAGCGAACCCTTAATTGATTCGACTAGTCCATAGTTGATGAACGTTCTAAATTTCAGAACCCTTATTGAATTATCCAAACCAAACTTCCTTTGGTGCGGACTCTGATGTCAAACTGAGATGAACAACCATGTATAGGGATTTCTTTTGCGTTAGCTTTAAGATATTTGTGCGATGATGGTACTAAGGGCTTATCCCCTAAGAAACGCAGTAGAAGAGTCCTTAGTCTTATAACTGTTAAAGGTTTCAAGTATAACCCTTGATAACCTAGGACATAGTTCAAGGTCTTATGACCCTCAAAAATCTTTTGAATTCTTGTTATTCATTTTAGATTCAAAAGTTGAGCTTTTATTTCAGAAGTCTTTGATTCACTCGCATGTTATTATATATTGTTATTTCATTTTTATACTTGTCGGCATTCATGCTCACTCTTGCGTAATAATAACATTGCAGTTAAGAACGAAACGTGCGATGAGCCTTCTACTAGCAAAGGCAAAACTAATAAGTGATGAAGACTTGTTATTTAATTTTAAGAATGTTATTGTAAAGACTTGATGTTATTAAGACTTATTTGTTTATGTTTCCGCACAGATGTTTAAGGTTAGATTGACTTGGGATTGTATTTATTATTCCGATGTTGTAACCCCATAAGGGGAGGATTTTATTTCTATCTATTGCATGGTTTGCATTTATTATGGGTAGATAGATAGATGATATTTGTACAGTGAACACCAAATCCCGTGGAATCGAAGTACCCGGATTTGGGGGTGTCACAATCCCGCTCAACAACAGCGGCATCTCTGCGAGCTAATGCCTCATCTCTCTCTAACAGAGCTGCGTCTCTCCCATCAAGGGTAGTCAACATCAAGGCTCTAGCCTGGTCTCTCTCGAAGGTCATCAGATGGAGACTCTGTCAAATAATTGTGGTCGAATGTTGTATCACGGCAATCTTTGGTCGGTTTGGGAGAATCTAAAGGAAATGATGGCAACCCAGCAACTGGCTCCTCCTCTATGTAGGAAACGATGTCCTCCATAAGCTCTACATCGTCGGAATCACTACTCGTCAATGTGGATACTACCGCAGCTGGTGCAATCTCTGTCTCCATCCATGCGGAATACTCTACAGAACAACCCGGATGGCTCACAGAAAAAGTAGCTATCTCACGCTGATCCCAACAAGCATACACACGGGATCAGTCCTCTGCTGAAAGATAACGAGAAACGGAACGCTGACCCGACACCCCCTCGAAAGGGTGAAAGTCCTGAAACTGGTCAAACTGCAACATCACGGCCAGCGGGTGGTAGGTAGTCATGCCCCTAAAGCCAGCCAGGAGGGAATAGTCCATGCCCGGAGCGTGAGTAATAAAGTTGTAAGGTGAGCTAAGCCCTGAGCACGGCAATATGCTAAACGGATCCCTGATATCTGCCAAGAACATAGACCAAGACAAAGCGTCCGTACACTCCGATGGTTGAAAGGAGTATGACATGGCTATGTCATGGGTGAAACAATACCCATGCCGTCTAAAGGTGCCAATTGGTCTCAAGTGTGACATAAACCACACGTATAGCATGACCGAGCTACCCTATAACACTCATGTCGGATAAGCGCAGCATTATGTAGCTGACCTCAGAGTCTCTGCTATAATCATCGGTATAATGGTACGACCCTCCCTGAGAGATCTCACTACCATGATGACTCTAATGTCTATCTCATCCATGTACCGTGGCATATAGACATAAGACAGCATGCACAATAGCAGTACATCAACCCTGGCTAGACGCCAATGATCCTCCGGTGTGGTAAAATCCCCGGAATGTCGTGTATAATCCTCAAAGTCAAATCTGTCAAACAGAAAACACTGGGATATAACATGGCTCGATGTAAGATCATCATGTACCACCCTATGCCTCAATCTAGTGAGGGTCATGAACTGTCGACTCATGTCCCCCAAAGCCATATGTACGCAAGGTCTGTCTAGTGGCATCATCGTCAACCGTGCATATTCCTCCAGAGTGGGAGTCAACTCCTGGGTCCCAAATTGGAAAACCTGCCTCTCCGATACCCAATGCTCTAGCATGCCATCCAAAAATCCTGTGGGAACCTGAAACATCAACAGGGTCATAGTATGCTGCAACAAATGATCTACGATCACCCTGTCTGATGGTGACATACTATCATACCACGATCGCATACCAAATGCCACCAATGATGGTGGGGTATGATCAATATGGCTAACTGTCGAAGAAGACATCTGTACGAGCCGTGTCATAAGACCATCCAGGGGTCAATGCTGAATATCTCTGGACAAACATACATATGTATAACATGATATATGCACTGCAGATAATAAATGCCAATATGATATAGGGAAAGAAAAAAAGACTGTGCATACATTCTTAAGTATATCAACATCTAATACATCATCTCTATACAACTACAAATATAGGGAAATGGGGCACAGACGCCCTACTACTAACAGAGGCCTATCAAAAGATATAGCGAGAATGGGGCACAACCACCCAATAGCTAACAGAGGCCTATCAAAAGATATAACGAGAATACACATCAGAAGAAGACAATGGTGTCAATGTTTATATCATCAATCCTTTCCACTTGATGTAACTCCTCTTGAGCCATTGGATCTTTGTCAACAGGGATGTCAGGCCTATATAGAGGAGGATCTACGCCGGGAAAACAGAATGGGTCGTCTGAGGGGCCAGTGCCTAAGCTGGAAGGATCAAACGAATCTGCCTCTGCCGAATCTCTGCCCAAATGCCAGATAAAGAAATGTGCCTGGTCTAGTCGCCGGGTCAAACTATCAATCTGTGTCACATTAGTCGGATCTCAGACACAGGCTATCCAATCTGTCATCATCACGGATCCTGGAACCATATCCCCCATGAACTGAGTGGCGCAGGACTGGGCTCCAATAGTACGAGGGAACCACCAACGCTGGAATATCTTCTGAGTGCAAGGACCCTCTGATAATACGAAGCCGTCAACCCCCAACAATGGGATATCCGTGACGGGTGACTGTGATACAGGCCAATGACGTCTGGCAGGAGGCAAGATCGACATACGAATCTCCCATGTGGTGCTCCTAATAGCACGCTCTCCTAAATAGAGCTCCCATGCTCCATCTGTAAAGAGAGGAACTCTAAGGGTGGAGATCATATACTCGACGCCAGTCGGGTACCCATTGTAAGACCCCAGCTTTTATAAATAAAGATGAATTTTTCTATAAATATTATTTTTGAATATTATGGAATAAATTTGATATAATGTTATAGTTGTGGGTAATATTTATAAATTTTGCAAAGTATGCAAGTTGTTATAAAATATTCGTTTGGTCGGGGAATATTCTTTTTGTTAGGGAATATTCATACAATGGCTCCAATCATTGGTGGACCCCTAGCAATGTAATTATTGTCGGATTGAGAAAGCGACAAAAATATTTTATAAAAATAACGGCGGAGGTGTTACCGTTAAAAGCGTTGAACTACCCAAAGTGGTAAAAGTATAAAGATGTCGCGTGGTTGTATAGTAGCACACCAGTATTGATTATTGATGCTTACGTGAGAAGTCACCTATCTATGCTCAATTATTACTACGATAATTCTTTGCATCATATCTCTTATATTATTGATTCAATTATTGTCACAAAGATCATCTCGTATAATATGTTATAGTATTAAATCAATAATTGAGACGACAAGTTATAAATGATTAATAATTGTTGAAAGATTAAATATGTGTTGATGAAAAAAAAATGATTTGTGGTAAGTTTGATTATTTTATGGGGGCTCATATGTCATCATCTAAGAGTCTCTTCGTCAATAGTATTTACCTTCGTCAATAGTAATTACCTTCGTCAATAGTAATTACCTTGTCGATAGTAATTACCTTCACAATAGTAATTACCCTTGTGAATAGTATTTATCTTCGTCAATAGTAATTACCCTTGTGAATAGTATTTACCTTCGTCAATAGTATTTACCTTCGTTAATAGTAATTACCTTTACCAGACGTCGAACCACTTGTCGTTTCACATTACGCATCGAACCACTTGTCGTTTCACATTCTGAGCGCCAAACCACTTTTCTTTTCACATCATTAGTCGTCAAGCCACTTGCCTTTTCACACGGCAGTGCTTAGCCGTAAATCTTCTATAAATAGAGGCCTAGGGCTTCATTATTTTCACTTAATTCATTCAAGCTATAGAGAGAGAAAGTATAGAGAGAATAAGAGAGAAAGAAGAAGAGTATTTTGTTACTACACTGCTGCAGTATTCAATCTCCTACCAAATGTAAGGGGTGTTATTCTTTCTTATTCATGAAGAGAACCGTTGTTATTCCATTGCTTATTATTCTGTTGGAATAACCTGTATACGTGCAGTTTACCTATACTTGGTGACATTCTTATTATTATTATTCATTGGAACATCACATGCGTGTGTTTTACAAGGACTGGTTTAAATCTTTATTATTATTATTCCATTGAACATCACATGCATGTGTTTTTTTAGGACTGGTTAAAATCTTTATTATTATTACATTGGAACATCCATGCATGTGTTTTACAAGGACTGGTTAAAATCTTTATTATTATTACGTTGGAACATCCTATTTGTGTGTTTTACGTGGGACACGGTTCCATTCTTTATTATTCTATTTGAACATCACATGCATGCGTTTTACGCCGGACCGTTCCGTTATTTATTATTCTGTTGGAATAACTTTGCTGTGCTGGTCTATCGCATGCATGGTGATTTCTTTTGTTATTCTATTCTTTATTATACCCAGTTGGTTAAAACTTTGACTTCTATACTCCATGAAATTAGTGGAATATCCTTGATATTTGCGTTTCATCCAAAGATCTTTTCATGGAAATATTCTTCCCGATCATTCTTGAATTTTACTCTACAAAACAAAGATCATGTTGATAATTTGGACGTTAATAATTCCTGGATAAAATAATTCTTGAACTTGTTTTATTGAATTCTTATATCATTGTCATCATCCTCATGTTTATATTATGTTGAAAGTCATTTGTGGCCTGTAGTGCATAGATGGACTTGGTATGATTATGACCGAGAGACTATTTGATTGTAATCATGACCGTAATGTTACAAATGATGTGATAAAAATCCTCAGTGGCCGTAGTGCATTGGTGGACAGTTGTTGGCATGATCATGACCATTAATGAATACACAAATATTCTTGGCCCGTAGTGCATGAATAATTGTGGTTGTGATACTAAAGAATATCCTTGGCCGTAGTGCAGGGGTGATTCGATGATGTGGAATATTTATTAAAGCTGAGTCTCAGCTATAACAGTGATGAAAAACCTTTTAAAACCTAAAAGATAGTAGACTTTATTTTCTACTTGACTCTTTTAATGGATTACTTATTCATTGCGCATTAAACTGGTTGTCTATTGTATTTTATCAGTTTAACATTGTTGAAGACTATTGATAATTTATTCGCATTATCTTAGTCATAATATTTCTTACTGGGCTAGTTGAGCTCACCCTTTCTTTCACTTTGTTTTCTTGTGAAATGAGAATATAAATTTGGGACGAGTCGGGGGAAACGAGTGATGGTCCTGAAGATAGCATTAGTAGTCCTCACTATTACGTGAAATAGTGTGATAATAATTGTAATGAGGACTTTTTTTGAGTTTGTATAATATCTAGTAGGCGATATTTGTATTTAAACTCACGTTTATGTCGTATTGTATACGGCAGTTATGTTAATAAGTTGTATTTAAATTACATGCACCATGTAAGTGGCGACCCAAGATGGGTGATGTATACCTAATTTTGGGGGCGTCACACCCATCCTCAAACCCGATGGCCAAATGTTCCCCAGAATAGGGAATCCATGTGATGATATCATTTGTCAACAACTCCAGCTGCAGGCGACAATGAGTGAAACCCTCAGCTACTGGGACCTTCCGCCAAAATTGAATGATGCCATCGTCGTCCTCGTGGATAGGTATCTAAACCTAACACACTCACAGGACGTAAGCATGGGAGCCTCTCGTAGGCCCAAAACTGCCAACACAATGGCAAAACATCTGCGGTCAATAAACACTCTTAACCTATAAATGAAAAATGACAAGAGAAATACTCACCAGCAGAAATGGGTAGAATCCTAGCCAAGCCTGAGTCAAACCCTATGAGCGCATATGCATGCCCCGGAGGAAATAGGCAAAGGTATAGGAACCCCAATCATACTCTCCAATACGGTCCACATGACGAGTGGCGCTGATCAAAGCGAACAACAATGTAGAAGAGTTATCTCGCTGCATATGGCGACCCCTAATGATCATCAGGGAATAATCATGAAGAATGCGATCCACGACTCGACATCATCGGGCATGGGCTCACTCAAAAGCCCTTTCATAGCATCTATGCTCAAAGGACCGCAGACGCCTCGCCTTTGGCGCCTCACCGAAACTCCCAATAAGGATCGATGGCGAGAAGAGGGGTAATATTCGACATGGAAGGCCTTTCGCTCCCCTCTAAACTCCATACCTGTGATGAACCGCCAATCCATCGGCATCATCATCACCTCACAGTCCAACAAATAGAGTGACTGAGTCTGATGAAACCATCGCTCAGACAATGCCCTGAGGTAACCCCAGGGACAACGACGGGGAAGGATGGAGAAGAATGCCCCGAATCCCCAATCATGCACTACAACTCTATAATCGGGATGAAGAGCCTGATACATGGAGTGTATGCTAAACTAATTCCCTTGAGGTTGTGTAAAGCCAGGAACTTGCATGAAATGCAAATCAACATCAGAATCCTTTACTCATCGTCAATAGAAAAGAAGGAAGATCAAGATCTAACGTCATACCTCATTAGCATGCAAATACATCGAGGGATGTCTGCTCAAGTCACCTAAAAGCTCTGGGTTTGCCACCTGAATATAAGGGAGCTCCCTACGGGGAACATGTGCAGCAGGAGCGGGGTCCTCAATCGGAATGTCCTCATCCTCGTCCTCGACGTCCGACACATCAGCCCGGACTGGATGTATCACCGCCTCCACCAATCGACGAGGCTGTCTAATAGAACAGGGTCGAGGCACTTCAAAAGCTCTCCTCCGTACACCAGAAGTGGTCCTATAGGAACTACTCGGCTGATCCAGATCCATAATATCTGGACAACAAGTCTCCAAATCACCTCAGAAAGGGTGTGTTATTTCCTTACATGGAGTTTTCAAAATGCATTTTATGACTACATGCATGCATGCATTACTTTAACATACATCTACAGTAGAATTAAAATGCATGACTAATTAAATGCCTACATTTTGAAAAAATTTGCCATAGTCCCCTTTGAAAATAGGACTATCCACATGCACATAGGCATGACTAGGTGGCCATTCAGTAGCACACCTGCCCCAAAATCATATACATAATATATGCATTAAAAATCAAAATCATCAATGCATAAGGTTAACCTCAATATTAGGAGTACTTTGCCTTTTTACCTTTTCCTCATTAGACCTCAAATAGCAGAAAAAGGTGCCAATTTGACTGTCTCAAAAGTCAAAAAATTTTCACATCATTATGTTCAGTATGGTTTAATACTAACATTTACTATGTTGAATATTTTTTATCAAGTCATTTGAGCATACATAATCACTACTATGTGTTTAGATGCATTTCATACGATAATTCATTTTCCAACGGATAAAAACTGGAAAAAATACAAGCATGCGTTACCAGGATAGTGCATAACACTTGTACCAACCCCAACTTTTATGAATAAAGAATAATTTTCTCAAAATATATTTTTGAATATTATGGTGTGGATTTGATATAATGTTATAGTTGTGGGTAATATTTACAAATTTTGCAAAGTAAGCAAGTGGTTATATAATATTCGATTGGTTGGGGAATATTCGTTTCAACAGGGAATATTCGTATAACGACACAATCATTGGTGGACCCCACAACGGAAGTATTGTCGTAGTTAGAAAATGACAGAATTATCTTTTTATAAAAATAACGGCGAAAGTGTTACCGTTAAAACCGTTGAACTACCCGGTAGTAAAAGTACGATGTCTGGCGTGGTTGCATAGTAGAATACACGATATTGATTATTTATGCTTACGTGAGAAGTCACTCAGTTATACTCAATTATTACTACAGTAATTGATGCATCATATCACTCATATTATTGATTCAATTATTGTCACAGTATCATCTGCATAATATTTATTATTATTAAATCAATAATTGAGACGACAAAGTTATTCATATTATTATTTGGAATATTGACAATGTCTAGAAGTTCTGTCAAGGAGAGGTTTGGTCACCTAATTGCGCGCCAATAAGGAGAAATCCTTATCGAAATGCCTCCTCTTTCCTAGGAATGACCTGGTTGTTAAATATTGTGAGTTATAATATTAATGATGAATAAGTTGTGTTGATTAAAGATGAAATTGATAGTTCCATTGTGTTGGGATTATTAGTGTTAGTGGAAATCGACATTTATTTCTATAATAATTGATGTCTGGAGGTTATATTGACCAATCGGGTAATTAATCGGATAAATGAGCAATTAATTGCTATTATTTCACATGTTTATAACTATTTGTTCACATGTGTATACTATTGATTCACATTCATGTACTATTAGGGGAGGTGTTGCAAGATTGATAATACTTGCATGACTAAATTAAAAATGGAGGTATAGTTGAAGGTACTATACTGTAATTAGTTTTTTCACATGATTATACTATTGAGTCACATGAATGAACTATTAATTCACATTATTTACTATTAGGGGAGGTAGTGCAAGTTTGATAATACTTGTAGGACTAATTTAAAAATGAAGAAAAAGAGAAAGGTATTATACTGTAATATTTCGAGCCCCAAAATGAGCAATTATCAAAACTATATTTTCCTATAAATAGAAGCTCATTCTTCCTTTGTTTCTCACCAATTCACAAAAGCTTTAGAGCAATTATTATAGAGAGAAATTATAGAGAGAAAGAAGAACAGAAGTCTGCTACCTCACTATTCTAGTATCCAATTTTCTAAGGTAAGGGGTATTATTCTTTCGTATTCATGAAGAGAGTTATTTTCTTTTAATACTCGTAAGGGTTGTTATTCATTCTTTATTATTATGTTGGAATAACTTGTCTATGCGAAGTACCGCATACATGGTGAAATTCTTACATTATTTCATTCTTTTTATTATTGGAATAATATGAATAACATGTATGAATGCGTTGTTATTCCATTCTTTATTATTATGTGAACAAATCTGATTGTTATTCCATTCTTTATTATTATGTTGGAACATCACATGCATGCGGATTACGCATGACTTGGTTCCATTCTTTATTATTATGTTGGAACATCATGTGCATGCGGATTTACGCGGTGACTTGGTTCCATTCATTTATTATTCTATTGGAATAATCTTTACAAATTTATCCTTGAACTTGTTTTATATTCTATTATACTTAGTTGATTAAATTCTTATATCATAGTGAATATCTTGATATCATCCTCATGTTTATGGAAATATTCTTACGAGCATTCTTGAAAGTCATCAATATCATGGACAATTTGGACGTTATTGCATAGATGGACTTTGGTGAACTTGTTTTATGAATTATATATCATTGTCATTATCCTCATGTTTATAATATGTTGAAAGTCATCGTGGCACGTAGTGCATAGATGGACTTGGTATAATCACGAGGATTAGTAATGTTGTTACAAATGATGTGGTAAAAGTTCTCATTGGTCGTAGTGCATTGATGGAAAGTTGTCGGCATGATCATGACCATTGATGAATACACGAATATCCTTGGCCCGTAGTGCATGGATAATTTGTGGTCATGATACTAATGAATATCCTTGGCCGTAGTGCAAGGATGATGTGGTTTATTTATTAAGTTGAGTCTCAGCGATAAAAATGATGAAAAACCTTTTAAATCATAGAAGATAGTAGATTTTATTCTCTACTTGACTCTTCTAATGGATTGCTTGTTCCGCTGTAGTTAAACTTGATGTTTATTATATTTTATCAGTTTAACACTATTGAAGGCTAATGATAATTTATTCTCCATTATCTTAGTCATAATATTTCTTACTGGGCTAGTTGAGCTCACCCTTTTTTTCACTGTTCTCTTCAAGAAATGAGAACGTAGCCGGGACTAGTCGGGGAACGGAGTGACGGTCCAAATGATAGCATTAATAGTCCTCACTATTCTGTTAAATAGTGTGATAATAAATGTAATAAGGACTCCATTGAGTGTGGACATTGTCTAGATGACAATATTCTTATTAAAACTTGTAGATTATGTTTTGTTGTATTTTACACAACTGTTGTATAATTAAGTTGTATTTGAATTTTGTACCATGTATTTGGCGACTCAAGATGGGTGATGTATACCTATTTTGGGGGTGTTGTTGCCTCTTTTTTGTCTTAACAAAAGAGCTCTAACTCATGCAAGCATACATGTGTCAACAAGTAATACAGAGCAAGTAAAGTATCGATCCCACAGAGAAATTTGTTTAATTCAAATCACCATGCATTAACTAAATCACTATATTTATATGCTCAAACTAATGAATAAGATTAGTTTGTTCTCAAATTGAGAATAACGACTAAAACAATAATAACAACGGAATAAATCAAATCTGGAAATAATGGGATCCTAACTTCATTTAATATTTCATTTAATCACCACTATTATACATGACTTGTTCACACATCACAAGAAAGTAGCCAAGAACACTAAAAGAGTCATAGCCATTTTTCAATGCACTAAAACCTACTTACACAGCATCCACAGATGATAGACTCTATGTAATCACCAATATACCCAAAATCACTATATGTCTATGTGAAATTGCAACTATATTGAATTTAAGTTTAAGCCCTTATCCTAACTCATAAGGTGAAACAGTATATGTCTATCTGGTTCATGAAATACATAAGCCATATAAAACAACCCCATATACGTATACTATCATGATTACAATCCATACTTGCATGTTCATTGTCAATTCCATACAAGTACTGAAATGAATGGTGATCAAGCATTCATACATGTAAAACAATCATGAAAGACATTCCATATAATATGTAAAACACTCTAGCATTCAAGCATGCAATCAAACTACATATTAAAATCAGTTAGAATCCCATAATGGAGTTTAGTTCATGACTGAACCAAAAGCCATTATGGGATCAAATCTAAGTATGATTAATAAATAACAATTGAAAGATGAAAGAAGGAACTATCAAACCCAATTGCAGAATAGAATCCACTATTAATATTCAAATCTGCATAACAATCCAGCAAATACTAATAGTAATCTACTTTGGTAGAAAATCCGAAGAAGAAGTAGAAAAGTAAAGTTTTAGCCTCCTTCTACGTTGGAATCCCTCCTAGAGAGTAAACCCTAGTTACTATAATGAAAATACGACCAAAGATATCAAAGATACGTCTGACACCAGTTATATATCGTTTTTAATCAATTACAACCATTTTAATTAAAAATAAAATAAAACAAATCAGCAGCTTTAGACCTCGCAGCGGATGCTACAAGGCTCCTCCAAAGACATTCCTCTCATGGGCGCGAGACTTGCGATGAAGTTATGATGTCCAGTAGGTCTCTCATGCGGCGGTATGCGTCCCCTAAGCTTGTCATGCTCGCGGCCGTGTAACTTGCAGTAGGTAACATTGTTCTGGTTGGGTATCTACATGGCGGTAAGCGTCTCAAGCTCATCTGCTGCCGCGACTTGCGGTTGATGAATTCGGTTACGCTTTGTTGTTCTTTGCCATCGCTTTGAAGTGTCCTATGTCCATCCATGCTTGTCCATTCATGCTCAACCATGCATATCCCAGATTTTGACTCGCCTCATGCATCCATTAGCCTTGTGCCCTATAATACTACCAAATTAGGCCGATTCCTGCACTTATTCACCAAAAGGAGTTTTAAGTATATACAATGCAAACTAACATGAAATGCAGGTAAAACATACTAAAATGTACTTGAGATGGGCATAGTTCGCATGAATTGGTACTCCATAAGTAGGTATAAAACCCACTTATCAAATACCCCCAAACTTGAACCGTTGCTTGCCCTCAAGCAATGCAAATTAATGAACAATGAAAATGCAGCTATATTACTATGCAACTAAATTATGATGTAACTAATTTCACATTGTTCCAATTATCATAGAAATTCAGTCTAATTTGCCTTAGTGAATTTTTTTTTCTTTTTTCTAGATTTAAGAATACAGATTCAAACCAAACTACATGCATAATGTCATACACTCAGATAATTCATAACTGCTATAGAGATATTGTGTGTGTGTTGTGTTCGCCAAAACTTGATTTAGGCACAGAATACCCATGTTATATTGCTCAAAACAGAAAATTATAGCTTAAATCAAGACTTATGTATATATATGTAATCAAGACTATTCCAACATCTTAAACTAAACTAAGGTTCAACAATGGGCATAACTGCTTTATTTTTACTCACGAGGGCGACTTTCGCACTTTCCCACGGTGTTTATTGCTATTTTTCTTTTCTTTTTCTTTTTCTACATGACTGTGCAATGTCTTACTCCATTAGGCAACACTGCTACCCCTTAGCGAGCTTTCGACCAACGACTCCCAGACCATGAAAGACCTTAGGGCGCTAGGTGTAAAGACAATCCCCTGAGCGTATTTTACTTAAAGTTTAGGGCCTAGAAATAAGACTAGCCACGTTATTATTATTTTTCTTTTCTTTTTCTCTTTTTTTTCTATACATAGCATACTCATGTTTTCCCAAAGTTTAAAAATCAATGTTTTATACAGTCTAACTCACTTTTCAAATATTTCCCTTTTTAAAACTACATTTTTCTATCGAGCAATGCAACACATACTTCTTATACCTACAAGTGTTTGTGAACACATTTGTGCAAACCGAAAGCATTTATACAGCATTATGAATTGCATTGTGTAAACCATTATATCTCAGCTCATATTATCCAAAATACTCAAAAATCATTTAAAAATTTCCCTATCATCATTGGCTAGACTAAAATTTCTATACGGCAAGAACTGTGAGATATGCAAACTAAACATGAAAGTAAAGAATAGACTACAAAAATATGCAACAATAACTATATGATGTAAAAATTTAAAACTAATCATGCTAAAACTAAAAAAAAAAATTAACTATATGATGCAAAAATTTAAAACTAATCATGCTAAAACTAAAAAATGTAAACTAATCATGCAAAACTACATGCACTACCCTACTCCCCAATACCCCCAAACTTATAATATTCAATGCCCCATTCAATGAAGGTAAAGGGTTACAAAAAAACTCCCCTAATTATCGGTGGTACCACCCTCCTCGGGTGGTGAATCTGATGATGGATATGGCGCTGCGATTCCGAATTGAGGCCACTCTAGCGTTGTTGTAAGACCCCAACTTTTATGAATAAAGATGAATTTTCTATAAATATCATTTTTGAATATTATGGAATGAATTTGATATAATGTTATAGTTGTGGGTAATATTTATAAATTTTGCAAAGTACGCAAGTTGTTATATAATATTCGATTGGTCGGGGAATATTCATTTTAACAGGGAATATTCGCATACAACGACGAGTAATCATTGGTGGACCCCGAGCGAAATTATTGTCGATTGAAAACGACAAAAATACTTTATGAAAATAACGGCGGAAGTTTTACCAGTTAGCTGTTGAAACACCCGGTGTTAAAACTACGATGTCGCATAGTTGCACAAAGAGTAGCTACGGTATTGATTATTGATGCTTACGTAAGAAGTCACTTTCGGTTTTTTCGGTTATTGCTTGATGAATTGTTGCATAAGTATCTTTACGTTAATTGATTCAATTATTGTCGATATTTTATATATTATTAAATCAATAATTGAGACGACGAAGTTATTATTATTATTATTTGCAATATTAACGATGTCTAGAAGTTCTGCCAAGGAGAGGTTTGGTCACCTAATTGCGCGCCAATAGGGAGAAATCCTTATTGGAAAGCCCCCTCTTTCCTGGGAACAACTTGGTCGATTAATATTGTGAATTATAATAATGATGATAAATGTTGTTAAAAATATTGTGGATATTTTTATGAAGTATTTGTTATATTTATGAACCCCCCATTTATCTATTTTTTCAAAATAATTGGTAGAAAATTTTTCTGTATAATAAAGGTGGGCCCACATGTGGGGCCCACATGTGACTTTGGATGTCTAAATTGCCAGAATGGGGGGGAAAGGTATGTTGCATATTATGAAGGTAATGTTATATTTATATATTTTTTAAGTATTATATATATATATATATATATCTTTTAAAAAGTTGGATTCATCAGTTGGTTTCACGGGATGAATCCCGTGACTTTTTAAAAAAACATGTGTTATATTTTTATAATATATATATATAATATATAATATATATTATATTTTATTTAAAAGTTTTATTTTATTAAAATAATTTATGGACCGTCCGATTAAAAGTAAATCAATCTGGACCGTTCATGAATTAGTTACTATTCAGTCCATTCTTCTATAAATAGAAGTTCATTCCTTCATTATTTCTTACGAATTCACTGAAACTCCAGAGAGAGAAATAATAGAGAAACTATAGAAAAGTATTCTGCTACTTCCCTACTCTTAGATCCAGTTTCTTTTACGGTAAGGGGTATTATTTCTTTTGTATTCATGAAGAGAACTTCTGTTATTCTATTATTTATTATTCGGTTGGAATAACCTGTGTAAGACCCCAGTTTTTATAAATAAAGATGAATTTTCTATAAATATTATTTTTGAATATTATGGAATAATTTGATATAATGTTATAGTTGTGGGTAATATTTATAAATTTTGCAAAGTATACAAGTGGTTATATTATATTCGATTGGTGGGGAATATTCGGTTTAGCAGGGAATATTCGCATAACTACTCAATCATTGGTGGACCCCACAGCGTAATTATTGTCGGATTGAGAAAAGACAAAAATATTTTATTGAAATAATCGGCGGAAGTTTTCTGGTTGATCATTGTTGAACTACTCTAAGAAGTAGTAAAAAGCGATGTCGTGTGGTTGCATAGTAGCACTACGGTATTGATTATTGATGCTTATGTGAGAAGTCACTTAGTTTGATTCCATTATTGTCGATTAATAATATGAATTATTATAGCGATAAAGACGCGTTTTGTTTTATTCAGTATTATTAACGTAATAAAACGAAACATCTTTTATATAAAATGAATACTTTATTAAAGTTATTTTATAAATAAAATATATTATATTTTATTATGCATAGTGTTTTGCATAGTGTTTGCATAGTAAAATGTTTTTATATAAATAGAATATATTATATTTTATTTAAAAGATTTTTCTTTAAACATGGACCGTCAGATTAAAGTAAATCAATCTGGACCGTTCATGGATTAGTTACTATGCATTCCATTTTCCTATAAATAGAAGCTCATTCCTTCATTATTTTCTTACTTAATTCATGAAACTCTAGAGAGAATTATATAGAGAAGGTTATAGAGAGAAAGTTATAGAAAGAAGAAGAGTATTCTCGCTACTTCATTACTTCTATATTCAGTTCTTTTTACGGTAAGGGGTGTTATTCTTTCTTCTTGAAGAGAACTTCATTATTCCATTCATTATTATTCATTGGAATGAATAACTGTAAAAGTGGCATACCCTATACATAACTTTGACACGCGGTATACCCTATACTTGGTGACATTCTTCTATTATTCTCGTTGGAACATCACATACAGTGTTTTACACCGGGACTGGTTAAAATCTTTATTATTATTACGTTGGAACATCCCTGTCTGCATGTGTTTTACGGACTGGGTTCGTTCCGCTTTTTATTATTATTACGCTGGAACATCCCATGCGTGTGTTTTACAGGACCGGTTCCGCTCTTTATCATTCTCCGTTGGAATATCCTATCTGTGTGTTTTACACCGGATCTAGTTCCATCTTTATTATTCTCGTTGGAACATCCCGCTTGCGGTGAATTTCACCGACCGGTTCCGTTATTATTATTCTCATTGGAATAACTCGCATATGCTTAAGTACCGCATGCATGGTGATTTCTTTTGTTATTCCATTCTTTATTATACCCGGTTGGTTAAAACTTTGACTTCTATACTCCATGAAATTAGTAGAATATCCTTGATATTTGCGCTTCATCCAAAGATCTTTTCATGGAAATATTCTTCCGATCATTCTTGAATTTTACTCAAACAAAGAATCATGTTGTTGATTTTGACGTTAAAAATTCTGGATAAAATAATTCTTGAACTTGTTTTATTGAATTCTTATATCATTGTCATCATCCTCATTTTTATATTTTTTTAAAGTCATCGTGGCTTCTGTAGAGCATGGATGGACTTGGTATGATTATGATTGTGGATTATTCGATTGTAATCATTGGACCGTAATGTTACAAATGATGTGGTAAAAAAAAAAATCCTCGGGTCAGTAGTAGTGCATTGATGGACGATTGTTGGCATGATCATGACCATTAATGAATACACAACTATTCTTGGTAGTAGTCAAGGGAATAATTGTGATCGTGATACTGAAAAGAATATCCTTGGCAGAAGTGTGGGGGTGATTCGATGATGTGGATTATTTATTAAAGTCGAGTCTCGCCTATAACAATGATGAAAAACCTTTAAAATCATAAAAGATAGTAGATTTTATTTTCTACTGACTCTTTTAATGGATTGCATATTCGGCTGCAGCTTAACCTGGTTGTCTATTGTATTTTATCGTTTAACATTATTGAAGACTATTGATAAATTATTTTGCATTATCTTAGTCATAATATTCTTCTACCGGGCTAGTTGAGCTCACCCTTTCTTTCACTCGTTCTCTTCGTGAAATGAGAATATAGCCGGATTTAGCCTGGGAAACGAAAGTGATGGTCCCAAGATAGCATTAGTAGTCCTCACTATTCGTGAAATAGTGTGATAATAATTGTAATGAGGACTTTTTGTTTGAGTTTGTATAATATCTAGTAGGCGATATTTGTATTTAAACTCACGATTTATGTCGATATTATTACACTACAGTTATGTTAATAAGTTGTATTTAAATTGCAGACCATGTAAATGGCGACCCAAGATGGGTGATGTATACCTAATTTTGGGGGCGTCACAGATTTAGTATCAAAGCTAAGGGATATGATCCACGGCTAAGATGTGAGAAAAGTACTAGGAGGAGGAGAGAGGGGAATACCTTCGCTAGTATGACCTACCTAAGTTTTTGTGCTATTTTATTGGTTTCGATTGAATATAAAGATAATTGTTAAATGTCAATTAATCTTTTGTTTTGTGGCGATGTCTGAAAATGACATCCGAGAATGTTGAGAATAGCAATGGAGCACAAAGCGATCGTTGATTCACCACATATCAATAATCGGGATAATGTGCATCGAAGGCGACAATCCTCATGCAAACAACAACACCGACCAAATGATGAATGATCAAATGTTCAGAGGCTTTATGCAATTTATGCAACAAAGAAAGAGAGAGCGACTCTGCCCAAAACGTAGGTGAAAACACGGAAAACTCTCGAGGCGGTCACCGCTAAACAATTCAAGGAGCTGGGACCACCGGAGTTTAAGGGAGAGCCAAAACCACTTGGCGGAAGCATGGATAAAGCAGATTACCAAGATATTTGATGTCTTGGGATGCTCCGAGGAGCAAAAGGTTCCTTTCACGCTTTTATGTCGCGCGGAGAGGCGATTCTTTGGTGGGAATTCCAGAAACGTACTCAACTTCTTTGATGAAGATATCTTGGGAGAAGTTCCAGAGTCGTTCAACGACAAATACTTTCCGAAAGTATTCGCCATACATGAAGGAGGTGGAGTTTATCAAGTTGGAACAAAACAATACGACCGTGTCGCAATACGAGGCAAAATTTGCGGAGTTATCACGGGTTTTCGCCCCACTAGTGGATAATGAAGAGAGAATGGCGCGAATATTTTTAAGAGGTTTGAAGTCGGAGATACGTCAACATCTTATTTCTCATAAACCGTGTTTGTATTCGATGTTGTAAATAGGGCTCGATTAGTGGAGCGCGATAACGAGTCAACGCAACTAAAAGAGAGAGCAACGGCAAAGTTATAATACCAATGTAGAGTAGTCATCAAGCGGTGACAACAAGCGTGGAGGGAATCAACAAAGCAGATATGGTAACCACTTGGTGGTAATCGGCCAAAACAATAAGAATGGACATTTCAAGAAACGGAGATTCAACAATGATGGAAAGACGTCAAGACCAAAGACCCGTTGTTAAGGAAGGAGAAAGACCACCTATCATATGCTTCAAATGCGAGAAGAGGGACACATCGATCCGAATCGTGCCATGTCAGTCCAAAGCATGTTATAATTGTGGAAGAGAAGGTCACTTAGCTCGATTTTGTGCCATCAAGACAAATTCAACTAGGATGGAGGCACCAAAGGTCCGTCCCGTAAAAGTCAAAACCAAAGTGGTGCAAGGGAGAGCGTTTGTTGTGACCTCCCGGAGAGAGCAAGGAACCCGAATGAGGTCATCATGGGTAAGCTTATCATAAACTCTAATGAAGTCTACACTTTATTTGATACCGGTTCTACCCATTCTTTTATTTCTCCTACTTGCGCCATCGATTAAATTTGACTCCGGAGAAATTAGACTTTGACTTATCTGTGGAAACTCCGTTGGGAGAAACCTTCATTACATCCACTGTTTATAAGTCTTGTTTGGTTCAAATCGGTACCCTCACATTACCTGTCGATCTTATTTCATTAAAAATACTTGCATTTGACGTGAGTCTAGGGATTGATTGGTTAACTACTTATCATGCAAAAATTGATTGTTTTCGTAAGGTTGTTAGCTTTCATATTCCTAATTAACCTATTATGCTTAATTCAAACGACCAAACCATTAAAATCAATCACGGTCATCTCAAGCCATAAAGCTATTCGTTTATTGAAAAATGGATGTCAAGCTTTCTTAGCTCATGTCACAGATTTAAACAAAAATACGTCAATTTTGAGCGATATTTCTATTGTTAATAAATTTCCGACGATTCCCTCAAGAACTTCCCGGCCTACCCCAGAGCGTGAAATTGAATTTTTTGTATCGACCTTGAACCGGTACAAAACCTATTTCCAAAGCCCCATATCGAATGGCTCTATTGAACTTCGTGAGTTAAAGACCCAACCGCAGGAATTGTTGAGACATTGGCTTTATTCGTCCTAGTACTTCTCCTTGGGGTGCTCTGCTCTATTCGTGAAGAAGAAAGATGGGAGTATGCGATTTTGTATTGATTATCGGGAGTTGAATCATGTCACCATCAAAATAGGTATCCATTGCCACGTATTGATGACCTGTTTGACCAACAGTAAGGAGCCAAATTCTTTTCAAAGATTGATCTTCGTTCCGGATATCACCAATTGAAGATTAGAACCACGACATTCCAAAGACGGCTTTGAGTAACTCCCAGACGGGCATTATGAATTCCTAGTCATGTCCTTTGGATTGACTAATGCCCCGCCGCCTTCATGGATATGATGAACCGAGTATTCAAGGAATATTTAGATCACTTTGTGGTCGTCTTTATTGATGACATCCTTATTTATTCCAAAAGCCGTGAAGATCATGAGCAACACTTGAGGTCGACACTCCAAAAGCTTCGTGAATATAAGCTTTATGCCAAGTTGAAGAAATGCGAGTTCGGCTTGAAGAAGTAGCATTCCTTGGGCACGTGGTATCAAGTCATGGAATATCCATTGACCCAAGAAAGATTGAAGCTATTCAAAGTCGGAAACAACCTAAATCAAGTGGACCAAGCACGTAGCTTTCTCGGTTTAATGGTTATTATCGGAGATTCGTGGAAGGATTTTCTCGAATCGCTACTCCATCGACTCGGTGACTCGAAAAGATACAAAGTTCGGTTGGAGCGAAGAATGTGAGAAGAGTTTTCAAGAACTCAAGAAGAGACTTATTTCAGCACCTGTTCTGACAATACCATTTGGCTCGGAGGGATTTGTCATCTATAGTGATGCTTCGAGCAAAGGGTTGGGATGTGTTCTTATGCAACATGGAAAAGTTATAGCTTTATGCCTCGCGACAACTCAAAGAATATGAGAGGAATTATCCTACCTCATGATGGAGTGGCATTTGTTATCTTTTGCACTTAAAATTTGGAGGCATTACTTGTATGGGGAGAAAGTGGAGATCTTTACGGATCATAAAAGCCTCAAATATTTCTTCACTCAAAAGGAACTCAACATGCGACAACGACGTTGGCTTGAACTGTTGAAAGATTATGATCATACCATCCAATACCATCCCGGAAAAGTTTAACGTGGTAGGCGATGCATTGAGTAGAAGATCGTATGCAAAGTATGAAGTGCATTATTGTCAACACAAAGGCCCATTTTGTGTGACTTGCAAAGGATGGAGATAGAGTTAAAGACTGAGGACGCATGTGATGATAGCAAATATACGAGTAGAATCGACTTTAATCGATAAAGTTAAAGTCGCTTTCAAGCTATGCACACGGAGCCGATGCGTATGAAAAAGAAAGTGCAAGAGAGGTGCTACGCCAGGAAGCAAGAATCGATGAAGAAGGAATACTTGAGTCAACTCTGCACTTTGTGTTCCTAACGACCGATTTAAAGTATATTATCATGATGGAGGCGCACAACACACCATTTGCAATCCATCTCGGGAGTACCAAATGTATCATGATATTCGCCATACATTTTGGTGGAGCAATATGAAGAGGAGATAAATATTTGTTTATCTCAAGGTGTCTAACTTGTCAACGAAAGTTAAGTTTTGAGCATCAAGTACCAAAAGGTCCATTGCAACCACTTGAAATTCCAGAATGGAAGTGGGAGCACATTACCATGGATTTCAATTCACGGTCTTCCTAAGGTTTCTCAAGGCATTGATGCGATTTGGGTCATTGTTGATAGATTGACCAAGTCCGCTCATTTCTTACCGACACGAGAAACTTATACACTTGAACGCCTTGCTCAGTATGTACATAAACGAGATTGTAAGATCGCATGGTATGCCTAAGTATCCATAGTTTCCGATCGAGACCCAAGATTCACTTCAAGATTTTGGGTTAGTTTGCAAAAAGCTATGGGCACGGACTTCACGATTTAGCTCGGCATATCATCCTCGACCGGACGGACAATGGAGAGGACTATTCAAACTCTTGAAGATCTATTAAGACTCGTGTTCTTGATTTCAAGGGGAGTTGGGACAAGTTTTTACCATTGGTGGAGTTTTCCACAACAACAGCTTATCAAGCAAGTATGGCATGGCTCCATTCAAGCGTTGTATGGAAGAAAGTGTCGTTCTCCAAAGATTTGGGATGAGGTGGGTGAAGCAACGTTGTTGGGACCGGAGTTGGTACGTATTATGACTACGGAAAAGATTCAAACGATCCGACAACGATAAAAAACCTCACAAAATCGATAAAAGAGTTAGGCCGATCTTCATCGAAAGGACGTGGAATTCAATATAGGAGATCATGTGTTGTTAAAAGTTGCTCCATGGAAAGGAGTTACAAGATTTGGAAAGAAAGGAAACTTAATCCTCGATTCATCGGTCCATTTTAATCCTCGATCGAGTAGGAACTGTGGCCTATAGACTCGCTTTTTACCGCCAAATATGTCTCGTGTTCATAACGCTTTTCACATATCCATGTTACGTAAATATGTGAAAGACCGAACCATATTATTGAGTTAGAACCTGGATTTAAATAGCGGAAGATTTGGACGTATGAAGAGGTTCCTGCTCAAATTTTGATAAGAAGGAACATATTCTACGCTTCCAAGGTTATACCTCAAGTCAAAGTTTTGTGGAGGAACCACGATGTTGAGGAAATGACTTGGGAGTTAGAATCAAATGAAATCAAGGTATCCTTACCTCTTCGACATACCAGTACGCACTCTAATTTCGAGGGCTTAAATTTCATAAGAAGGGGAGGTTGTAAGACCCCGCTTTTATAAATAAAGATGAATTTTCTATAAATATTATTTTTGAATATTATGGAATAATTTGATATAATGTTATAGTTGTGGGTAATATTTATAAATTTTTGCAAAGTATACAAGTGGTTATATTATATTCGATTGGTCTGGGAATATTAGGTTTAGCGAGGAATATTCGCATAACTACTCAATCATTGGTGGACCCCACAAATGTAATTATCATTCGGATTGAGAAAAAGACAAAAATATTTTATTGAAATAACGGCGGAAGTTTTACCTGGTTGATAATTGTTGAACTACTCTTCGGTAGTAAAAGTATAAGAATACGTGTGGTTGCATGACAAGTAAGACACCGGTATTGATTATTGATGCTTATGTGAGAAGTCACTTAGTTTGATTCCATTATTGTCGATTAATAATATGAATTATTATAGCGATAAAGACGCTTTTGTTTTATTCAGTATTATTAACGTAATAAAAGCGAAACATCTTTTATATAAAATGTAATACTTTATTAAAGTTATTTTATAAATAAAATATATTATATTTTATTATGCATAGTGTTTTTGCATAGTGTTTGCATAGTAAAATGTTTTTATATAAATAGAATATATTATATTTTATTTAAAAGATTTTTCTTTAAACATGGACCGCCGATTAAAGTAAATCAATCTGGACCGTTCATGGATTAGTTACTATGCATTCCATTTTCCTATAAATAGAAGCTCATTCCTTCATTATTTTCTTACTTAATTCATTGAAACTCTAGAGAGAAATTAGAGAGAAGCTATACTGAGAGAAAGTTATAGAAAGAAGAAGAGTATTCTCGCTACTTCATTACTTCTATATTCAGGTTCTTTTACGGTAAGGGTGTTATTCTTTCTTCTTGAAGAGAACTTCATTATTCCATTCATTATTATTCTGTTGAATAACTTTGTAAAAGTGGCATACCCTATACATAACCTTGTATATACGCAGTATACCCTATACTTGGTGACATTCTTTATTATTATTTGGAACATCACTGCTCGTGTGTTTTACAAGGACTGGTTAAAATCTTTATTATTATTCATTGGAACATCCTGTGCATGTGTTTTACACCGGATTCGGTTCCGCTTTTATTATTATACGTTGGAACATCCCATGCATGTGTTTTACACAGGACTGGTTAAAATCTTTATCATTCCGTTGGAATATCCTATCTCATGTGTTTTACACGGATCCGGTTCCATCTTTATTATTCTGTTGGAACATCCCGCAGCCGATTGTGAATTTCACGACACCGGTTCCGTTATTATTATTCTCATTGGAATAACTGCATCATAAGGCATCGCATGCATGGTGATTTCTTTTGTTATTCCATTCTTTATTATACCCAGTTGGTTAAAACTTTGACTTCTATACTCCATGAAATTAGTAGAATATCCTTGATATTTGCGTTTCATCCAGTATCTTTTCATGGAAATATTCTTCTGATCATTCTTGAATTTTACTCTACAAAGAAGTATCATGTTGATAGCTTGGACGTTAAAAATTCTCGGATAAAATAATTCTTGAACTTGTTTTATCAATTCTTATATCATTGTCATCATCCTCATTTTTATATTTTTTAAAGTCATCTGTGGCCTGTAGAGCATGGATGGACTTGGTATGATTATGACCAGGGATTATTCGGTGTAATCATGACCGTAATGTTACAAATGATGTGGTAAAAAAAAAAATCCTCAGTGGCCGTAGTGCATTGATGGACAGTTGTTGGCATGATCATGACCATTAATGAATACACAACTATTCTTGGTCAGAAAGTGAATAATTGTGTGATCGTGATACTAAAGAATATCCTTGGTCAGTAGTGGGGGTGATTCGATGATGTGGATTATTTATTAAAGTCGAGTCTCAAATTTATAATGATGATGAAAAACCTTTTAAAATCATAAAAGATAGTAGATTTTATTTTCTACTTGACTCTTTTAATGGATTGCATATTCCGCTGCAGTTAAACTGGTTGTCTATTGTATTTTATCAGTTTAACATTATTGAAGACTATTGATAATTTATTTTGCATTATCTTAGTCATAATATTTCTTACTGGGCTAGTTGAGCTCACCCTTTCTTTCACTGTTCTCTTCAGGAAATGAGAATATAGCTGGGACGAGTCGGGGAAACGAGTGATGGTCCTGAAGATAGCATTAGTAGTCCTCACTATTCTGTGAAATAGTGTGATAATAATTGTAATGAGGACTTTTTGTTTGAGTTTGTATAATATCTAGTAGATTTATATTTGTATTTAAACTCAGTTTATGTCGTATTGCATACACTACAGTTATGTTAATAAGTTGTATTTAAATTACATACCATGTAAATGGCGACCCAAGATGGGTGATGTATACCTAATTTTGGGGGCGTCACAACCTCAGATCTGTGGCTACCCTATACTTGGTGAAATTCTTCATTATTCCATTATTTATTATTAGGTTGGAATAACTTTGTATCGTGGGCTACCCTATACTTGGTGAAATTCTTACATTATTCCATTCGTTATTATTCTGTTGGAATATCACATACATGCATTTTACCCGGACTGATTCCGTCTTTATTATTACATTGGAATATCATGTTATATGCGCTTTTTCGCCGGACACGATTCCGTCTTTATTATTCTCATTGAATATCACGTATGCATGCGTTTTCTGTGGGACTGGTTCCGTTAATTAATTATTATTCATTAGAATAACTTGCTGTCTTGATCTATCGCATGCCCTGGTGATTTCTTTTGTTATTCCATTCCTTATTATACTCGGTTGGTTAAAGTTTTGACTTCTATACTCCATGAAATTAGTGGAATATCCTTGATATTTCCGCTTCATCCAAAGTATCTTTTCATGGAAATATTCTTCTGAGCATTCTTGAATTTTACTCTACAAAGTAGTATCATGTTGACAATTTGGACGTTATTGGTTCTGGAAAAAATAAATTTTTAAACTTGTTTATTGAATTTCTAATATCATTGTCTCCATCCTCATGTTTATATTTTGTTGAAAGTCATCTGTGGCCTATAGTGCATAGATGGACTTGGTATGATTATGACCAATGATTATTCGGTGTAATCATAACCGTAATGTTACAAATGATGTGGAAAAAGTCCTCATTGGCCCGTAGTGCATTGATGGACAATTGTTGGCATGATCATGACCATTAATGAATACACAAATATTCTTGGCCCGTAGTGCATGAATAATTATGGTCATGATACTAAAGAATATCCTTGGCCGTAGTAAATGCGGGGTGATTCGATGATGTGGATTATTTATTAAGTCGAGTCCCCAACGATAAAAGTGATGAAAAACCTTTTAAATCATAAAAGATAGTAAATTTTATTCTCTACTTGACTCTTTTAATGGATTGCTTGTTCTTGCGATTAAACTTGATGTTTGTTATATTGTATCGGTTTAACCTTCAATTTAAGGCTAATGATAATTTATTCGCATTATTTTAGTCATAATATTTCTTACTGGGCTAGTTGAGCTCACCCTTTCTTTCACTGTTCTCTTCAGGAAATGAGAATAAAGCTGGGACGAGTCGGGGAAAGGAGTGATGGACCAGATGATTGTATTAGTTGTCCTCACTATTCTGTTAAATAGTAGTGTGACAATAAATGTAATGAGGACTTATTCTGAGAGTGGATATTGTCTAGAAGACAGTATTTGTATTAAAACTCATAGCTCTCTTATTGTATATTAAAGATTGTATTTGTATTCTGTACCATGTATTTGGCGACTTAGAATAGGTGATGTATACCTATTTTGGGGGCGCCACGAGTTGGTATCAAAGCTTAGGATATGATCCCTGGCCAAGATGTGAGACTAGAACTAGGAGGGAGAGAGCGGGAATTCTTTGCTAGTATGACCTACCTAAGTTTATTTGGTATTGAATTGGCTTGTCGAGTATATAGGGATAATATGTTATATGTTAATTAACCATTGTTTTGTGGCAGTATCTGAAAATGACATCCGAGAATGTTGAGAATAGCAATGGAGCACAGGAGACCATTTAGTCTCCACAGATCAATAATCAGGATAATGTGCATCAGGAAGGCGACAATCCTCAAGCAAATAACAACACTAACCAGATAACGAACGATGGAATGTTCAGAGGTTTTATATAATTCATGCAACATCAGGCAAGAGCGGCTCCTGTCCAAAATGCAGGTGGAAACACTGGAAACTCTCGGACGGTCACCGCTAAACAGTTCAAGGAGCTGGGACCACCGGAGTTTATTGGAGAGCCAAAACCACTTAAGGCGGAAGCATGGATAAAGAAGATCACCAAGATATTTGATGTCTTGGGATGCTCCGAGGAGCAAAAGGTGCCATTTGCCACCTTTATGTTACGAGGAGAGGCGGTCATGGTGGGGAATCAAGAAAGCGTACTCAACCTGCCGCACTAAAGATGTCTTGGGAGAAGTTCCAAGAACTATTCAACGACAAATACTTTCCCGAAAGTATTCGTCACATGAAAGAGGTAGAGTTCATCAAGCTGGAGCAAAATAACATGACCGTGTCGCAACACGAAGCCAAGTTTCTTAGAGTTGTCGGTTTGCATCCCACTTAGTTGATAATGAAGAGAGAATGACGCGGATGTTTTTAAGAGGTTTGAAGCCAGAGATACGTCAATATCTTATTTCTCATAAACTGTGTTTGTATCCAGATGATGTAAATAGGGCTCAGTTAGTGGAGTGTGATAACGAGTCAACGCAACTAAGAGAAAACAGCCGGCAAAATGATAATACCAGTGAGAGCAGTCATCGAAGCGGTGACAACAAGCGTGGAGGGAATCAATATGCCAAAAATGGTAACCACTTCGGTGGTAATCAAGGCCAAAACAATAAGAATGGACATTTCAAGAAGAGGAGATTCAACAATGATGGAAAGACGTCAGCACCAGCACCCGTTGTTAAGGAAGGAGAACGACCACCTATCATATGCTTCAAATGCGGAGGGGAGGGACACATCAGTCCAAACTGCGTGATGCCATCCAAAGCATGTTATAATTGTGGAAGAGAATGTCACCTAGCCCGATTTTATCATTCACCAAAGACGAGTTCAGCTAGGATGGAGGCACCAAAGGCCGTCCCAGAAAAGTCAAAGCCGATAGTGCAAGGGAGAGCGTTTGTAGTTACCTCCCAAAAAGCAAGGAACCCGAACGAGGTCATCACGAGTAAGCTTATCATAAACTCTAGCGAAGTCTATACCTTATTTGATACCAGTTCTACCCATTCTTTTATTTCTCCTACTTGCGCTCAACGATTAAATTTGATTCGGAGAAATTAGACTTTGACTTATCTGTAGAAACTCCGTTGGGAGAAACCTTCATTACATCCACTATTTATAAGTTTTGTTTGGTTCAAATTGGTACCCTCACATTACCTGTCAAACTTATTTCATTAAAAATACTTGCATTTGACGTAATTCTAGGGATTGATTGGTTAACTACTCATCATGAAAAAATTGATTGTTTTCGTAAGGTTGTTAGCTTTCATATTCCTGACCAACCTGTTATGCGAATTCAAGCCACCAAACCATTAAAATCAATCACTGTCATCTCAAGCCATAAAGCTATTCGTTTATTAAAAAATGGATGTCAAGCTTTCTTAGCTCATGTCACGGATCTAAACAAAAATACGCCGCTTTTAAATGATATTTCTATTGTTAATGAATTTCCGACGTATTCTCAAGAACTTCCGGCCTACCCCAGGCGTGAAATTGAATTTTGTATCGACCTTGAACCGGTACAAAACCTATTTCCAAAGCCCCATATCGAATGGCTCCTATTGAACTTCAGAGTTAAAGACAGAACTACTGAGAATTGTTAGACATCGATTTCATTCATCCTAGTACTTCTCCTTGGGTGCTCCTGTTCTATTCGTGAAAAGAAAATGGGAGTATGCGACTTTTTGTATTGAATATCGGGAGTTGAATCATGTCACCATCAAAATAGGTACCCATTGCCATGTATTGATGACTGTTTGACCCGATTGCAAGGAGTCAAATTCTTTTCAAAGATTGATCTTCGTTAGGATATCACCAATTGAAGATTAGAACCGATGACATTCCAAAGATGACTTTTAGAACTCGGTACGGCCATTATGAATTCCTAGTCATATCTTTTGGATTGACTAATGCTCCTGCTGCCTTCATGGATATGATGAACCGAGTATTCAAGGAATATTTGGATCACTTTGTGTGAGACCCCAGATTTTATGAATAAATATTCAATTTTCTCGAAATAATTTATTTGAATATTATGGTGTGGATTTGATATAATGTTATAGTTGTGGGTAATATTTATAAATTTTGCAAAAAGCACGTAAGTTATTATATAATATTCGATTGGCTCTGTGGGAATATTCGTTTTAACAGGAATATTTGTACAACTAAGACAATCATTGGTGGACCCCAAGAACGGAATTATTGTTGAAATGAGAAAACGAAAAAATACTTTATGAAAATAATAAATGGAAGTTTTACTAGTTAACTCTGTTGAAACACACGGTGTTAAAAGTACAATAATATGCGTGGTTGCATAAGTAAGCACACTGCAGTATTGATTATTGATGCTTACGTGATAAGTCACTCAGTTTTGTTGGTATTATTAATATAATAATACTGTAAAATCTTTTTATATAAAATGTAATACTTTTATAAAATTATTCTATAAATAGAATATATTATATTCTATTATGCATAGTGTCTCAGTATAGTATTTTGCATAGTAAAATCTTTTTATATAAAATGTAATACTTTTATAAAGTTATCTGTTTTATTAAACAATAATTAGAATATATTATATTTTATTATACATAGTGTTTGCATAGTAAAATCTTTTATAAAGTTATTCGTTTTATTAGATTATAAATAGAATATATTATATTTTATTTAAAAGATTTTTGCTTAAATATGAACCATCGATTAAAGTAAATCAATCTGGATAGTTCATGAGTTAGTTACTACGCTGATCCATTTTTCTATAAATAGAAGCTCATTCATTCATATTTCTTACGAATTCATTTGAAACTCAGAGAGAGAAACTATAGAGAAAGAAGAAAAGTGTTCGCTACTTCACTACTTCTATATCAAAGACTCTTCTTTCTAAGGTAGGAATATTATTTATTGTACTCGTAAGGGGTGTTAATCTTTTGTATTCATGAAGAGAACTTATGTTATTCCATTCTTTATTATTACATTGGAATAACTCAGATCTGTGCTGGCTACCCCTATACTTGGTGACATTCTTCTATTATTCCGTCTTTATTATTTTGTTGGAATATCCTGTCATGCATGCTTTTTCTGTGGGACTGGTTAAAATCTTTATTATTATTCTCGTTGGAATATCCTATCTCAGTACATTTTACTGTGGGACCGATTCCGTCTTTATTAGTATTCTGTTGGAATAACTTGTCTAACATCATGCAAGCACCGCATGCATGGTGATTTCGTTGTTATTCCATTCTTTATTATTCTATTGGAACATCCAATCGGTGCTTGTAATTTCGCTTTCGACCGGTTCAGTTATTTAGTATTACATTGAATAACCCGTACATCGCCAAGCACCGCATGTATGGTGATTTCTTTTGTTATTCCATTCTTTATTATACTCGGTTGGTTAAAGTTTTAACTTCTATACTCCATGAAATTAGTGGAATATCCTTGATAATTGCGCTTCATCTAGTATCTTTTCATGGAAATAATCTTCTGAGAATTCTTGAATTTTACTCTACAAAGCAGTATCATGTTGACAATTTAGACGTTATTGGTTCTTGGATAAATTAATTCTTGAACTTGTTTTATTGAATTCTTATATCATTGTCATCATTCTCATATTTATATTTTTTTTATAAGTAATCTGTGGCCTATAGTGCATAGATGGACTTGGTATGATTATGACGAGGATTATTATAATTGTAATCATGACCGTAATGTTACAAATGATGTGGTAAAAGTCCTCATTGGCTGTGTAGTGCATTGATGGATTTGTTGTTGGCATGATCATGACCATTAATGAATACACAAATATTCTTGGCCCGTAGTGCATGGATAATTGTGGTCGTGATACTAAAGAATATACTTGGCCGTGGTGCAGGGGTGATTCGATGATGTGGATTATTTATTAAGCTGAGTCCTAGCGATAAAAGTGATAAAAAAACCTTTTAAATCATAAAAGATAGTAAATTTTATTCTCTACTTGACTCTTTTAATGGATTGCTTGTTCCGCTGCAGTTAAACTTGATGTTTGTTATATTGTATCAGTTTAACATTGTTTAAGGCTAATGATAATTTATCCTGCATTATCTTAGTCATAATATTTCTTACTGGGCTAGTTGAGCTCTCCCTTTCTTTAACTGCTCTCTTCAGAAAATGAGAATATAGCTGGGACAAGTTGGGGAACGGAGTGATGGTCTTAGATGGTGCATTAGTTGTCCTCACTATTCTGTGAAATAGTGTGATAATAATTGTAATGAGAACTCCTTTTGAGTTTGTATACCCTCTAGTAGACAATATTTGTATTCAAACTCACAGTTTATGTTTTGTCGTATTGTACACAACAGTTGTATTATTAAGTTGTATTTGAATTCTGTACCATGTATCTGGCGACTCAAGATGGGTGATGTATACCTAATTTTGGGGGCGTCACACTTTGTGGTCGTCTTTATTGATGACATCCTCATATATTCCAAAACCCGTGAAGATCATGAGCAACACTTGAGACTGATACTCCAAAAGCTTTATGAATATAAGCTTTATGCCAAGTTGAAGAAATGCGAGTTCTGGCTTGAGGAAGTAGCATTCCTTGGGCACGTGGTATCAAGTCATGGAATATCCATTGACCCAAAGAAAGATTAAAGCTATTCAAAGTCGGGAGCAACCTAAATTAGTGATGGCACGTAGCTTTCTCGGCTTAAATTTGGTTATTATCGGAGATTCATAGAAGTGTTTTCTCGAATCGCTACTCCACTAACTCTCGGTGACTCGGAAAGATACAAAGTTCGGTTGGAGCGAGGAATGTGAGAAGAGTTTTCAAGAACTCAAGAGGAGACTCATTTCAGCACCTATTCTGACAATACCATCTGGTTCGGAGGGATTTGTCATCTACAGTGATGTTTCGGGCAAAGGGTTAAGATGTGTTCTCATGCAACATGGGAAAGTCATAGCCTATGCCTCACAACAACTCAAAGAATATGAGAGGAATTATCCTACTTATGATCTAGAGTTGGGAGCTGTTGTCTTCACACTTAAAATTTAGAGGCATTACTTGTATGGAGAGAAAGTGGAGATCTTTACGGGTCATAAAAGCCTCAAATATTTCTTCACTCAAAAGGAACTCAACATACGACAATGACGTTGGCTTGAACTGTTGAAAGATTATGATCATACTATCCAATACCATCCTGGAAAAGTGAACGTGGTAGCTGACGCATTAAGTAGAAGATCATATGCAAGTGCGAATGCGATATTGTCAATGCAAAGGCCCATTTTGTGTGACTTGCAAAGGATGGAGATAGAGTTAAAGACTCCAGGGACCCATGTGATGATGGCGAATATACGAGTAGAACCGACTTTAATTGTTAAAGTTAAAACGCGCCAAGCTGCACTGAGCTGGAGGCGATGCGTATGAGGAAGAAAGTGCAAGAAGGTGCTATGCCAGAAGCAAGAATCGATAAAGAAGGAATACTTCGAGTCAATTCCAGACTTTGTGTTCCTAACGACCCTAATTTAAAGTATAAAATCATGATGGAGGCGCACAACACACCGTTTGCAATCCATCATGGGAGTACCAAAATGTATCATGATATTCGTCATACATTTTGGTGGAGCAATATGAAGAGAGAGATAGCTCTATTTATCTCAAGGTGTCTAACTTGTCAACGAGTTAAAGCGGAGCATCAAGTACCAAAAGGTCCATTGCAACCACTTGAAATTTCGAATGGAAGTGGGAGCGCATTCTTATGGATTTTGTCACTGGGGTCTTCCTAAGGTTTCTCAAGGTATAGATGCGATTTGGATTATTGTTGATAGATTGACCAAGTCCGCTCATTTCTTATGAGATATAGAAACTTATACACATTTGAACGTCTTGCTCGTATGTACATAAACGAGATTGTAAGATCGCATGGTATGCCAAGTATCCATTGTTTTACGATCGAGACCCAAGATTCACTTCACGATTTTGGGTTAGTTTGAAGAAAGCTATGAGCATGATTTACGATTTAGTTCGGCGCATATCATCCTCGAGACGGACGGACAATCGGAGAGGACTATTCAAACTCTGGAAGATTTATTAAGACTCTGTGTCCTTGACTTCAAGGGAAGTTGGGACAAGTTCTTACCGTTAGTGAAGTTTTCCTACAACAACAGTTATCAAGCAAGCATTGGCATGGCTCCATTCGAGGCGTTGTATGGAGGAAAATGTCGTTCTCCAGTATGCTGGGATAAGGTGGGTGAAGCAACGTTGTTGGGACCGGAGTTGGTACGTATGACTACGAAAAAGATTCAAATGATCCGACAACGTATAAAAACCTCACAAGATCGACAAAAGAGTTATGTTGATCTTCATCGAATGGACGTGGAATTTGATATAGGAGATCATGTGTTATTACGAGTTGCTCCATGGAAAGGAGTTACGAGATTTGGAAAGAGAGGAAAGCTCAATCCTCGATTCATCGGCCCATTTTTAATCCTCGATCGAGTAGGAACCGTGGCCTATAGACTCGCTTTCCGCTTAAGTATGTCTCGTGTTCATAACGTTTTTCACATATCCATGTTACGTAAATATGTGAAAGACCCAAACCACATTATTGAGTTAGAATCGGACGAAATAGCGGAAGATTTGACGTATGAAGAGGTTCCTATTCAAATCTTGGATAAGAAGGAACACATTCTACGCTCCAAGGTTATACCTCAAGTCAAAGTTTTGTGGAGAAACCACGATGTTGAGGAAATGACTTGGGAGTTAGAATCTGAAATAAAATCAAGGTATCCTTACCTCTTCGACATACCAGGTACGTACCCTAATTTTGAGGGAGAAATTTCATAAGAAGGGGAGGTTGTAAGACCCTAACTTTTATGAATAAAGATGAATTTTCTATAAATATCATTTTTGAATATTATGGAATGAATTTGATATAATGTTATAGTTGTGGGTAATATTTATAAATTTTTCAAAGTACGCAAGTTGTTATATAATATTCGATTGGTCAGGGAATATTCGTTTTAACAGAGAATATTCGTACAACGGCACAATCATTAGTGGACCCCACAACGGAATTATTATCAGATTGAGAAAATGACAAAAATACTTTATGAAAATAATGGCGGAAGTTTTACCGTTAACTGTTGAAATATCCGGTGTTAAAAGTATAGTAATACGCGTAGTTTCACAGTAGCACACGGTATTGATTATAGATGCTTATGTAAAAAGTCATTCAGTTTTATTCATTTATTGCTTTAGTAATTGTTGCATAGTATCTTACGTTAATTGATTCAATTATTGTCGATATTTTATATATTAATAAATCAATAATTGAGACGACGAAGTTATTAATTTTATTATTTGCAATATTAACGATGTCTAGAAGTTCTGTCAAGGAGAGGTTTGGTCACCTAATTGCGCGCCAATAGGGAGAAATCCTTATTAGAAAGCCCCCTCTTTCTTGGGAACAACCTGGTCGATTAATATTGTGAATTATAATAATGATGATAAATGTTGTTAAAAATATTGAGGATATTTTTATGAAGTATTTGTTGTATTTATGAACCCCCCCATTTATCTATTTTTTCAAAATAATTGTTAGAAAATTTTTCTGAATAATAAAGGTGGACCCACATGTGGGGCCCACATGTGACTTTGGATGTCTAAATTGCCAGAATGGGGGGGAAAGGTATATTGCATATTATGATGGTAATGATATATTTATATATTTTATTTAAGTATTATATATATATATATATATTTTAAAAAGTTGGATTCATCAGCTGGTTTCACGAGATGAATCCCGTGACTTTTTAAAAAAACATGTGTTATATTTTTATAATATATATATATATAATATATAATATATATTTTATTTTATTTAAAAGTTTTGTTTTATTAGAATAATTTATGGACCGTCCGATTAAAAGTAAATCAATTTAGACCGTTTATGAATTAGTTACTATTCAGTCCATTCTTCTATAAATAGAAGTTCATTCCTTCATTATTTCTTACGAATTCACTGAAACTCCAAAGAGAGAAATTATAGAGAAACTATAGAAAAGTATTCTGCTACTTCCCTACTCTTATATTCAGTTTCTTTTACGGTAAGGGATATTATTTCTTTTGTATTCATGAAGAGAACTTTTGTTATTCCATTATTTATTATTCGGTTGGAATAACCTGTATACGTGGGCTACCCTATACTTGGTGAAATTCTTCTGTTATTCCATTATTTATTATTCAGTTGGAATAACCTGTATACGCGGGCTACCCTATACTTGGTGAAATTCTTTTGTTATTCCATTCGTTATTATTCATTTTGAATATCACGTCATGCGTTTTACTGGCGGACCGATTCCATTTTTATTATTCTTTGGAATATCCATGCATGCGTTTTACACGGACACTGGTTCCGATTAATTATTATTACGTTGGAATAACTGTTTTTGCGATCTATCGCATGCCTGGTGATTTCTTTTGTTATTCCATTCCTTATTATACTCAGTTGGTTAAAGTTTTGACTTTTATACTTCATGAAATTAGTGGAATATCCTTGATATAGCAGGAGAAGAGGCAGAGTCATCATCCGAGGGGGAGCCAAAGAATGATGAACCTATGTATGCTGAAGCTGAGGGGGAGCCAGAAGGACAAGAGAAGCATACATCTGAGGGGGAGCAAATAAAAGCAGAAAGGTCCATATCTCAAAGGGAGGAGGAGCAAGAAGGCCAAACAGATGATTAACCGATCAGCAGAATCCTGGAAACATACATGGAGCCAAAAGAGGTACATCTTTATTTAGCTAGGTATGTTCTAGATCCAGGATGTAAACTGTCAGTATATTAAATTCCATATCATTATAAATGACATTCATGATTATCTGTTTTAGAAATACATCTGCTCACTATATATAAGATTCATTCATAACATACATATGCACTTATTGTTTTTGTCATAATCAAATAGGGGGAGATTGTCAGGAATAAGCATGTGAATGTTATTCCTAATTATATATGATTTGATTATGATATATATGAATGAATATGCAAGTATGCGTGCATTAAAAAAGCTGTAAAGTCCTTTGATAGATAATAGAAACATGTTACAAGGACTTAGAATGAATTGATCAAATATGTTAGGTTGATCCTACATAAGCAAAACAGCTTTGTAAAGTCCTTAAAAAGAAATGATGTACAAGGACTATAAACATAGAAAGATCAAGCATGTTAGGTTGATCTAATGATGTAATAGATAGTCTTGTTTGATCGTCGAGCACTGCACCAAAAATCGTAGTCTGCCAGGAGAGTCAAGGAAAACTCGAGAGCTATCGAGGCAGAATCGTAGTCTGCAAGATAGTAGATCTCGAAGTTCGTAGACTGTTAGGAGAGACGAGGAAGGATCGTAGTGTGTCAAGGAGAACTTCCTCAGGGCTGTAGTCCACTGAGGAAGTCATGTTCAGAATCGTAGAGACAGCCTGCCTATGAGCCGACCAAACATCTGCCGAAGCCAAGCTAGAAACTTAGACTACACTCGGAGTCGTAGAGTCTACTGATGCCAAAGTCAAGTCAAAGATCGTAGACTACACTCTGAGTCGTAGAGTCTATTGAGTACATGCAGAGATCGTAGTCGAGTAAGATCATATGAAGATAACAAGCACAAGGCCGAAATCGTAGAGTGTCAAGATCTGATCTCGGAGTCGTAGTGTCTGCATAGCCAAAGTAGAATCGTAGAGTGTAGAACTACGATCTCAACAGATGTGCTCACAATGCCAAGGCAAAATTATAGAGCAAATACGATTCTCAACAAATGAGCACTCCCAGAATATCCAAAGGAATGAAGCCTCTGGTTAGCACTGCAAAGATACATCTCATCCTGAAGGAAACCAGAGAGCACTCAACGAATGGCATGCAAGCTAACAGAAGATCTAAGCACCAACCCAATCAGCATCAAGATTAAGTTGTGAAGCCATTCGAGATGAAGTCTTCCACAAAGAGATCAGAAGAAGACTTGATGGAATCGACTAAGGAAAGTCGCCAAGTGCGATGGTATCAGCATATAGAAGACAACAATCTTGGAAGCTACCAGGATCGTAGTGTTAGCCAAACAAAGAAAGAACTGATGAAGTGCATACAGAGATACTGGATAGCTTCTGAAGAACAAAGTTAAAGTGATTAAGCATTGGGTCAGTCCATTGATGATAAGTGAATGGGAGATCACAAGGAGAAAGCGAGCTGGACACACCACAAATCTGAAGTGTCTTGTTATTCAGAAGGGGCAAGAACAAAGAAGTCAAGCCATTAGTATCTGAGAGCTGTTGAGGTAAACAGAAGTGTTGAAGCACTGCACAAAAGAAGGAAGAGGTGTTCTACATTGAAGATCCAATCAACACCCTTCAAGATCGTAGTGTTGTCTCTACCAGTCAACAAGACACTACGATCAGGTCCTTGAAGACATGCATCAGAATCGTACAGTTCGAATAGCTGAAGACTGAAGCTTTGGCAATGGTTCAAACTGAAGGGTAATATTCGGACAAGTGCTTATTGAGAGCGTCGATGTAAAAGGACAACCTCTGATCGAGAAATTAGAAGAAATAAAGTCTTCAACCTGCCCAAGACATTAAAGTGACATCTCTGATGGGGTAGGTGAAAAGTAGACTGCAGTGTCAGAAAAAGTATGACATGTCACATTAGCAGTCTACCTCAGTCAACTCGAGATCTGTGAAGATATTTGAATAGCTTTCAACGGCTACTTTCCACCGGAAGGATTGGGAAGGAGTATAAATCAGCAAGAGCTTCAAAGATCGAGGGTTGCTGTAGTTGTCGAGTTTGGAGAAAAGATGGACTATTCTAAACCATGTGAGATAGTGAGTCTGAAGGCTCACTCTACGATCCACCAAGAACACTTAGAGACATACAAAGAAAGAAGTAGAAGTGAGAGTTCTACAATATAGAAGTGAGAGTTCTACTACTTGAAGAGTGTTCTGAACTACCGAGAGAAAGAGAGCATCAATAACATCTTGATGTCCATTATGGGAAGACTCTAAGTACCATAGAGAAGAGCTCAAGTCATCTTAGCAAGTCCATCATGAGAAGTCATCAAGTATCAGGAAGGGAGATCACAAACGTCATCATGGTGGCAAGCATGAGAAAGTTTCTAAGTACCTAGCAGAAGAGCTTACAGTCATCTTAGAAACCTATCATGTGCAGCCATCACGTATCAAGAAGAATGATCTTCAAGGCAGTTCATCAAGGGATCATCAGAGGAAGTTAAGTAACTGAAGAAGCTGAGCATCATGCAACACTCAACTGCACTTCAAGGATGATCACGCCAAGCTGCTAAGTACAGAAGATGTTCAAAGCATAAAGGCATCTTAGCAGCTCAGCACCAACTCCAACAAACAAACAAATAACTCAACGAGAAGCCAGGGCCTGAGGGGTCCTTGTCCGGAGGGACTAAATTAAGTTCCAAGCCTGCTGGGCTTGAAGAGTTCCTCAAGAACTAGAGGAGTTCCAAGGCTGCTGGCCTTGAAGAGTTCTTAGTGAACTGGAGTCCCAAGGCTACAGGCCTTGAAGGAATCTTAGTGATTCAGGGTGCAGCCCTTCCTTAGTGGAAATCCTGCTAGTTGAAAGTAGAAGAATGGATTAGGAGCTTGAGTCTCTGAACCACTTAAAACCCCTTGTGTCTTTTACATTATTTCATTTACATTATGTCTATTAACTGCTATATCTGCTTACAACCGAACTAACTCTAAGAACAATGTATGTATGATTATTAATATATCAATGAAGGGGATCTTTTACTTATTTCATTGTGCTTGAAAAGATTCTTATGTTTGTTATATGCTAATTTAATAGCAATACAAAATAAAAGAGAAAAGTATTTGAAACTAAAAAGGATCTATTCAACCCCCCCCCCCCCCTTCTAGATCTATTGTGCCAACTGGGAACTAACACATCCCATCGTTCACCATTTGGTTAGCGTTGTTGTTTTCTTGAGGATTATTTCCCATTTCTCGCCTCCTAGTTCTAGTCTCACATCTCAGCCAAGGATCATATCCCTAAGCTTTGATACCGACTGTGACGCCCCCAAAATAGGTATACATCACCCATCTTGAGTCGCTAAATACATGGTACAAAATTCAAATACAACTTAATAATACAATGGTCGTGTAACATACGACAAAACATAAACTGAGAGTTTTAATACGAATATTGTATTCTAGACAGTATTCAACTCAAATGGAATCATCAATACATTTATTATCACACTATTTCATAGAATAATGAGGACTACTAATTCTATCATCTGGACCGTCACTCCGTTCCCTGACTAGTCCCAACTATGTTCTCATTTCCTGAAGAGAACAATCAAAGCAAAAGGGTGAGCTCAACTAGCCCAGTAAGAAATATTATGACTAAGATAATGCAGAATAGTTTATCGTTAGCCTTCAACAGTGTTATACTGATAAAATATAACAAACATCAAGTTTAACTGTAGCGGAATAAGCAATTCATTAGAAGAGTCAAGTAGAGCATAAAATCTACTATCTTCTATGATTTAAAAGGGTTTTCATCACTTTTATCGCTGAGATTCAGCTTAATAAATAATCCACATCATCAAATCACCCCTGCACTACGACCAAGGATATTCTTTAGTATAACGACCATAAATTATCCATGCACTACGGGCTAAGGATATTCGTGTATTCATCAATGGTCATGATCATGCCAATAACTATCCATCAATGCACTACGGGCCAATGAGGACTTTAACCACATCATTTGTAACATTACGGTCATGATTATACCGAATAATCCCTGGTCATAATCATACCAAGTCCATCTATGCACTACAGGCCACAGATGACTTTCAACATAATATAAACATGAGGATGATGACAATGATATAAGAATTCAATAAAATAAGTTCAAGAATTCAATAAAATTTTTAAAGATTTATAATTTAATTTATCCAGAATTCAATATTGTCCAAATTGTCAACATGATCTTCGCTTTATGGAGCAAAATTCAAGAATGATAATGTATCAAAATTATTTGAATGAAAAGAAATCAATTTTTGTTATGAATAGTACCCGACAGTGAATAGTACTTATAGTGAATAGTGAATGAATAGTTACCCGTGAATAGTACTTTTTGAATAGTACTCGTGAATAGTACTTTGTGAATAGTACCCGTGAATAGTACTTTTGTGAATAGTACCGTATAAATGAATATGTATGACCCCGAATTTTATTAAATGAAAGTATTCAATTTTCTTATAATTATTATTCTATTTAGTAAATGGTTAAATTGATAAAAGGTTAAAGTTAAGGGTGATATGTGAAAATTTTTCAAAGTAAGCAAGTTGATATTCGTTATGTCGGGGAATATTCGATTAGTCGGGGAATATTCATTTTAACATGGAATATTCGTATGACGACACCATCATTGGTGGACCCCATAATAGAAGTATTGTCGTGGTTAGAAAACGACATGAATATATAAAAATAACGGCGAAAGTTTTAATGTTAAACTTATGAGATACCCAGTGATAAAAATACAGTAATATGTGTGGTTTTATAATAGCACACGATATTGATTATTGATGCTTACGTAAGAAGCCACTCAGTTTATTCAATTATTGCTAATGTATTGGTTGCATAGTATCTCACGTTATTTGATTCAATTATTGTCACAATATCATCTGCATAATATTTTTTATTATTAAATCAATAATTGAGACAATACATTTATTCATATTATTATTTACATTATTGACAATGTCTAGAAAGTTCTGTCGAGGAAAGAGGTTTGGTCACCTAATTGCGCGCCAATAAGGAGAAATCTTTATCGAAAAGCCCTCTCTTACCTGGGAATGATTTGGTTGTCGATATTGTAAGTTATAATATTAATGATGAATAATTGTTGAAATATTAAAAATGTATTTATTAAAGATAAGTGAATTACAAAGGTTATAGGGGAATAATGCAAACTTGCAAAACTTTAGGGGTACCAAAGTATAATAAGTTAAATCAATCTGGACCATTGGTGGTGGTTTTAATAGTAAACCAATCTGGACCATTGATGGTGGTTTTAATAGTTAATCAATCTGAACCATTGATGGTGGTTTTAATCGTAAATCAATTTGGACAGTCGGTGGTGGTTTTAATAGTAAATCAATCTGGACCGTCAGTGGTGGTTTTAATAGTAAATCAATCCGGACCGTCGGTGGTGGTTTTAATAGTAAATCAATTTGGACCGTTGGTAGTGGTTTTAATAATAAATCAATCTAGACCGTCGGTGGTGGTCTTAAAAGTAAATCAATTTGGACCGTCGGTGGTGGTTTTAAAAGTAATCAATCTGGACCGTCGGTTGTGGTTTTAATAGTAATCAATCTGGATCGTCCTTTCTAATAGTGAATCAATCTGGACCGTTTGTGAATTAGTTACTATTTAGTCCATTCTCCTATAAATAGAAGCTTAATTCTTCTTTCATTTTCAACAATTCACTGAGATTCACAAGAGAAGCTATAGAGAGAGAAACTATAGAGAGCAAGAAGAAGCGTATTCTGCTACTTCACTATTGCAGTATCCAGTATTCTACAAGGTAAGGGATGTTATTTTTGTTTGGTAAGGGATGTTATTTTCGTTTAGTAAGGGATGTTATTTTTGTTTGGTAAGGGATGTTATTTTCGTTTATAAGAGATATTATTTGTTGTATTTGTAAGGGGTATTATTTCTTTCGTATGCATAAGAAATACTATTTTTTTCATATTCATCCTTTAATATGTCGAGATAACCTGTCTACGTGGATTACGTACCGTATGACGGGTGAAAATCCATTTGCAGTTTCGTATGTTATTTCTTTTCATATTCTTAAATCTAAACTTACTATGGTAAGTATTGCTTCTATAATCCTTTAAATTAGTGGAATATCCTTGAGTTTTACGCTTCATCCAATGATCGTTTCATTGGAATATTGATTTGAACTTTCTTATTAAATATCAATATTTTCACCGGGGTCTTATTCATAAGTTACTTATTCACCGGTTACCATTATTCACTATAATATTATTATTCACCGTATATTCGGGATACTTTTCATGCCGGGAAACTATTCATGAGTTACTATTCATGGGTTACTATTCACCCAGTTACTATTCACTATAATATTATTCACTCGAGTATTTGGGGTACTTTTCATGTCGGGTTACTATTCACAAAGTACTATTCACGGGTTACTATTCACCCGAAAAATTGATTTCTTTTCTGTCCAAAATATTTTTGATATATGGATATTTTTCTTGAATTTTACTCCACAAAGCGGTATCATGTTGACAATTTGGACATTATTGAATACTTGATAAATTAAATTATGAATCTTTAAAATTTATCTTTTGCTTTCATTTAATTAAATGCTTATATCATTGTCATCATCCTCATGCTTATATTGTGATGAAAGTCATCTTTGGCTTACGTCTATAGATGGACTGTTGGTTGATATGATTATGACCAGGGATTATTCGGTATAATCATGACCATTGATGATTATATGAATATCCTTGACCCTTAGTGCATGGATGATTCGATGATGTGGTTTATTTATTAAGCTGAGTCTCAGCGATAAAGTTGATGAAAACCTTTTTAAATCATAGAAGATAGTAGATATCATGCTCTACTTGACTCTTCTAATGGATTGCTTATTCCGCTGCAGTTAAACTTGTTGTCGATTATATTCTGTCAGTTTAACATTCTTGAAGGCTAATGATAACATATTCTACATTATCTTAGTCATAATATTTCTTACTGGGCTAGTTGAGCTCACCCTTTTACTTTCATTGTTCTCTTCAGGAAATGAGAACGTAGCAAAACTAGTCGGGGAACGGAGTGATGGCCTGAGATGGTGTTATAGTAGTCCTCACTATTCTATAAAATAGTGTGACAATAAATGTAATAAGGACTCCATTTGAGTTTGGATATTGTCTAGAAGACAATATTTGTGTAAAAACTCTCAGCTCATGTTGTCTAATTAAATTTGTATTTGTATTCAGTACCATATATTTGCCGACCGAAGATAGGTGATGTATACCTATTTTGGGGGCGTCACAGTTGGTATCAAAGCATAGGGATATAATCCCTGGCTGAGATGTGAGACAAGAATTAGGAAGGGAGAGACGGGGAATTCCTTCGCTAGTATGACCTACCTAAGATTATTTGGTATTTAATTGGTCGGTCAGAGTATAGGGATAATATGTGATATGTCAATTAACCCTTGTTTTGTGGCAGTGTTGGAAAATGGCATCTGAAAATGTTGAGATCAACAATGAAGCACATGAGACCGTTGAGTCACCAACGATTAATACCCAGGATAATGTGCAACAGGAAGACAATAATCCTCAAGTAAACAATAACACCGATCAAATGATGAACGATGGGATGTTCAAAAGCTTTATGCATTTTATGCAACATCAGCCGAGAACGGCTCCTATCCAAAATGCAGGTGGAAACACTGGCTACTCTCGGACGGTCACCGCTAAGCAGTTCAAGGAGCTGGGACCATCGGAGTTTGTTAGAGAGTCAAAACCACATAAGGCGGAGATGTGGATAAAGTAGATCACCAAGATATTTGATGTCTTGGGATGCTCCATGGAGCAAAAGGTTCCCTTTGCTACCTTCATATTGCGAGGAGTGGCAGATTACTGGTGGGAATCTATAAAGCTACTCAACCTATCGCAATGTCTTGGGAGAAGTTCGATGAGCTGTTCAATGACAAGTACTTTCCCGAAAGTATTCGTCACATGAAGGAGGTGGAGTTTATTAAGTTGGAACAAAACAATATGACCGTGTCATAGTACGAAGATAAGTTTGTTGAGTTGTCCCGGTTTGCGCCCCATTTGGTTGATAATGAGGAGAGAATGACGCGGATGTTTCTAAGAGGTTTAAAACCCGAGATACGTCAATATTTAATTTCTCACAAACTCTATTTGTATTCAGATGTTGTAAATAGAGCTCAGTTAATGGAGTTCGATAATGAGTCAACCCAACCCAGAGAGAGCAGCCGACAAGTCGATAATACCAATGGTAGCAGTTATAAAAGCAATGACAGCAAACGTGGAGGGAATCAACATGCCAGAAATGGTAACCACTCCGGTGGTAATCATGGCCAAGATAATAGAAGTAGAAATTTCAAGAAGAGGAGATTCAATAATGATGGAAAGAGGCGTCAAAGACCAAAGACCTTTTGTTAGGAAGGAGAAACGTAGTCGATTCGTATGTTACAAATGAGGAGAGGAGGGACATATAAGTTCAAACTTTCCACAGCCTTCCAAAGGTATGTTTTAGTTGTGAAAAAGATGGTCACATAGGTCAATTTTGTCCTGTAGCGAAATCAAGTCCAGCTGGGACGGTGGCACCAAAGAAGAATACGGACAAAACAAAGTCAGTGGTTTTAGGAAGAGCATTTTTTTGTGACGAGGAACCCGAACGAAGTTATCACGGGTAAGTTAATCATAAACTCTTGTGAAGCTTATACCTTATTTGATATCGGTTCTACCCGTTCTTTTGTTTATCCTACTTGCGCTTAACATTTAAATTTGACTCCGGAGAAATTAAACTTTGACTTATCGGTTGAAACTCCGTTAGGAGAAACCTTTATTACATCCATTGTTTATAAGTCTTGATTGATTCAAATCGGTAACCGCATGTTACCTGTCGATCTTATTTCCTTAAAAATACTTGCGTTTGTTGTGATTTTAGGGATTGATTGGTTAACAAATCATCATGCAAAAATTGATTGTTTTCGTATGGTTGTTAGCTTTCATATTCCTAACCAACCTATTATGAGAATTCAAGTGACCAAACCACCAAAGTCAATCACTATCATATCAAGCCATAAAGCTATTCGTTTATTGAAAAATGGATGTCAAGCTTTCTTAGCCCATGTCACAGATTTAAACATAAATAAGTCAGATTTGAATGATATTTCCATTGTTAATAAATTTCTTGACGTATTCTTTGAAGACCTTCCTGGCCTACCCACGGAGCGTGAAATCGAATGTTGTATCGATCTTAAACCCGGTACAAAACCCTCAAATACTTCTTCATCCAAAATGAATGTATCATGCGCCAAAGACGTTGGCTTGAGCTGTTGAAAGATTACCATTATACCATTCAATACCATCTTAGAAAAGCGAATGTGGTAGCTGACGCGTTTAGTGGAAGTCGTATGCGTTTACGAGTACGATATTGTTAACACAAAGACCCATTTCGTACGACTTACAAAAGATGGAGATGGAGTTAAAGACTCAAAGAACCCACGTGGTGATGGCAAATATACGATTAAAACTGACTTTAATCGATAAAGTTAAAGCCGCTCAAGCTACAGACTAAGAGCTGATGAATGTGAAGAAGAATGTTCAAGGAGGCGTTATTCTAAAAGCAAGAATCGACGAAGAGAGTAATTCTCAACCCTCAATTTTATTGGCCCATTTGAAATCCTCGATCGAGTAGGAACTGTGGCTTATAAACTCGCTTTATCGCCAAGTATGTCTCATGTTCATAACGTTTTTCACGTATCGATATTACGTAAATATGTGGACGACCCGAACCACATTATTGAATTAAAACTAGACGAGATAGCAGAAGATTTAGCATATGAAGAAGTACATGTTATCATCTTGGATAAGAAGGAACATATTCTACGCTCAAAGGTTATATCTCAAGAGTTAGAATCTGACGAGGTATCCTCATCTCTTTGGCATACCAGGTACGTACATAAATTTTGAGGGAGAAATTTCATAAGGAGGGGAGATTGTAAGACCCCGAATTGTATGAAATGAAAGTATTCAATTTTCTTATAATTATTATTCTATTTAATAAATGGTTAAATTGATAAAAGGTTAAAGTTCAAGGTAATATGTGAAAAATTTTCAAAGTAAGCAAGTTGATATTCGTTGTCGAGGAATATTCGATTGGTTGGGGAATATTCGTTTTAACAGGGAATATTCGTACGACAACACGATCATTGGTGGACCCCACAATGGAAGTATTGTCGTGGTTAGAAAACGACAGAAATATATAAAAATAACGGCGAAAGTTTTACCGTTAAACTTATTAGATACCCACCCAGTGATAAAAATACAGTAATATGCGTGTGGTTGCATAATAGCACACGATATTGATTATTGATTCTTACGTAAGAAGCCACTCAGTTTACTCAATTATTGCTAATGTAATGGTTGTATAGTATCTCACGTTATTTGATTCAATTATTGTCACAGTATCATTTGCATAATATTTTTTATTATTAAATCAATAATTGAGACAATATATTTATTCATATTATTATTTACATTATTGAAAATGTCTAGAAAGTTCTGTCGAGGAAAGAGGTTTGGTCACCTAATTGCGCGCCAATAAGGAGAAATCTTTATCGAAAAGCCCCCTCTTACCTGGGAATGATCTGGTTGTCGATATTGTAAGTTATAATATTAATGATGAATAATTGTTGAAATATTAAAAATGTGTTTATTAAAGATAAGTGAATTACAAAGGTTAGAGGGGAATAATGCAAACTTGGAAAATTTTAGGGGTACCAAAGTATAATAAGTTAAATCAATTTGGACCATTGGTGGTGGTTTTAATAGTAAACCAATAAGGACCATTGATGGTTGTTTTAATAGTTAATCAATTTGGACCATTAATGGTGGTTTTAATAGTAAATCAATATGGACCGTCGGTGGTGGTTTTAATAGTAAATCAATCTGGACCGTCGATGGTAGTTTTAATAGTAAATCAATATAAACCGTCGGTGGTGGTTTTAAAAGTAAATCAATCTGGACCGTCGGTGGTGGTTTTAAAAGTAAATCAATCTGGACCGTCGATTGTGGTTTTAATAGTAATCAATCTGGATCGTCCTTTCTAATAGTGAATCAATCTGGACCGTTCGTGAATTAGTTACTATTTAGTCCATTCTCCTATAAATAGAAGCTTAATTCTTCTTTCATTTTCACCATTTCACTGAGATTCACAGGAGAAGCTATAGAGAGAGAAACTATAGAGAGCAAGAAGAAGCATATTCTGTTACTTTAATATTGCAGTATCCAGTCTTCTACTAGGGTAAGGGATGTTATTTTCGTTTGGTAAGGGATGTTATTTTCGTTTGTAAGAGATATTATTTGTTGTATTCGTAAGGGGTATTATTTCTTTCGTATTCATAAGGAATACTATTTTTTCGTATTCATCCTTTAATATGTCGGAATAACTTTCTCTACGGACACGCCATATAATGGTGAAAATCCATTTGCAGTTTCGTATGTTATTTCTTTTCATATTCTTAAATCTAAACTTACTATGGTAAGTATTGCTTCTATAATCCTTGAAATTAGTGGAATATCCTTGAGTTTTGCGCTTCATCAAGTATCGTTTCATTGGAATATTGATCTGAACATTCTTATTAAATATCAATATTTTCACCCGGGGTACTATTCACGGGTTACTATTCACAGATTACTATTCACTATAATATTATTCACTCGGATATTCGGGACACTTTTTATATCAGAATATTATTCACGAGTTACTATTCACGGGTTACTATTCTCCTGGTTACTATTCACTATAATATTATTCACTCGAGTATTTGGGGTAATTTTCATGTCGGGTTACTATTCACGATGTACTATTCACAGGTTACTATTCACCAGAAAAATTGATTTCTTTTCTGTCCAAAATATTTTTGATACATGGATATTATTCTTGAATCTTACTCCACAAAGCAGTATCATGTTGACAATTTGGACATTATTGAATACTGGATAAATTAAATTATGAATCTTTAAAATTTATCATTTGCTTTCATTTAATTAAATGTTTATATCATTGTCATCATCCTCATGTTTATATTGTGATGAAAGTCATCTTTGGCTTACGTTCATAGATGGACTGTTGGTTGATATGATTATGACCAGGGATTATTCGGTATGATCATGACCATTGAAGATTACATGAATATCCTTGGCCCGTAGTGCAGGAATGATTCGATGATGTGGTTTATTTATTAAGCTGAGTCTCAGCGATAAAGTTGATGAAAACCTTTTTAAATCATAGAAGATAATAGATATCATGCTCTAATTGAGCGCAAGCAAGAGAGATAAAAGAATGGGTAGAACCGGTATCTAATAAGGTATAGACTTCGCAAGAATTTATAATTAACTAACCCGTGCTAACTTCGTTCGGGTTACTCGCTTTTTGAGAAGTCACAAAAAATGCTCTTCCTGAAACCACCGACTTTTTTTTGTCCGTATCCGCCTTTGGTGCCACCGTCCCAGCTGGACTTGACTTCACAATACGACAAAATCAAAATAAATGACATTCTCTTCTTGAAATTTCTACTTCTATTATCTTGGCCATGATTACAACCGAAGTGGTTACCATTCTTGGCATGATAATTTCCCCCACGATGGTTATCATTGTTCCGATGGTCGTTGCCACCGGTACGATTATTATCGTGTTGTTGCTCGTTGCCTTTTGGTTATGCTGACTTATTATCGCGCTCCAATAACTGAGCCCTATCCACAACATCGGAATATAAACAAAGTTTGTGAAAAATGAGGTATTGACGTATTTTGGGTTTCAAACCTCTTAGAAACATTCGCGTCATTTGCTCCTCATTATCGACCAAATGGGATGCAAACCAAGATAACCCTGTAAATTTAGCTTCGTACTGCGCCACGGTCATATTGTTTTGTTCCCTTGCTTATCTCAAAATTTTCAGATGCCATTCTCAAACACTGTCACAAAATAAGGGTTAATTATCATATCACATATTATCCATATACTCTGACCGACCAATTAAATACCAAATAAACTTAGGTAGGTCATACTAGCGAAGGAATTCCACGTCTCTCCCCTCTTAGTTCTTGTCTAACATCTCAGCCAGGGATCATATCCCTAAGCTTTGATACCAACTGTGACACCCCCAAAATAGGTATACATCACCAATCTTGAGTCGCCAGATACATGGTACAAAAATCAAATACAAACTTAATTATACAACAGTCGTGTAAAATACGACAAAACATAATCTAAGAGTTTTAACAAGAATATTGTCATCTAGATAATATCCGCACTCAATGGAGTCTTAATTACATTTATTGTCACACTATTTAATGAAAGTGAGGACTACTAATGCTATCATTATCCGGACCGTCACTCCGCTCTCGACTAGTCCTCCTAGCATTTCTCATTTCTCAAGAGAACAAAGTGAAAGAAAGGGTGAGCTCAACTAGCCCCAAGAAGAAATATTATGACTAAGATAATGCAGAATAAATTATCATTAGCCTTCAACAGTGTTAAATTGATAAAATATAATAAACATCAAGTTTAGCTGCAATGAAAACAAGCAATCCATTAGAAGAGTCAAGTAGAGAATAAAATCTACTATTTTCTATGATTTAAAAGGGTTTTCATCACTTTTATCATTTGAGACTAAATTTTAATAAATAAACCACATCATCCCCTCGCACTACGGCCAAGGATATTCATTAGTATCACGACCACAAATTATCCATGCACCATCGCCAAGGATATTAGTGTATTCATCAATGGTCATGATCATGCCAACAAGCGTCCATCAATACACTACGGCCTAATGAGGATCATTACCACATCATTTGTAACATTACGATCATGATTATACCGAATAATCCTCGGTCATAATCATACCAAGTCCATCTATGCACTACAGCCACAGATGACTTTTTCAACATATTATAAACATGAGGATGATGACAATGATATAAGAATTCAATAAAAAAAGTTCAAGGATAAATTTGTAATGATTTATAATTTAATTTATCCAAAAATCAATAACGTCCAAATTGTCAACATGATACTGCTTTGTGAAGTAAAATTCAAGAATGCGGAAGAATATTTCCATAAAAGATCTTTGGATGAAGCGCAAATATCAAGGATATTCCACTAATTTCATGGAGTATAAAAGCCAAAACTTTAACCAACTGAGTATAATAAAGAATGGAATAACAAAAGAATTCACCAGGCATGCGATATATCTTTGACAAAAAAGTTATTCAACGGAATAATAAATAATGGAACCGGTAAATACACGTAAACGCTTACGAGACGAGGATATTCCAACTAAATAATAAAGAATGGAATAACAGAAGAATTTCACCATGTATGCAATACTTCACATAGACATGTTATTCCAACAGAATAATAAATAACAGAACCAGTTCATGCGTAATTCGTACAAACAGGATGTTCCAACAGAATAATAAAGAATGGAATAACAGAAGAATTTTACCATGTATGCGGTGCCAGCATGACGAGTTATTCCAACAAAATAATAAATAACGGAACCGTGTCATGCGTAATTCGCATGCAGACGGGATGTTCTAATGAATAATAAAGAATGGAATAATGAGAAGAATTTCACCATGTATGCGGACTTGCATAGGCGAGTTATTCAACATAAAATAAAGAATGTAATAATGTAAGAATTTCACCATGTATACGATAGTCCCGCATTACAAAGTTATTCCAATGTAATAATAAGGGATGGAATAACAATAGCTCTCTTCAAGAACACGAAAGAAATAATACCCCTTACCTTAGAAAAACTGGATACTGGAATAGTGAGGTAGAAGACTTATCTTCTTCTTTCTCTCTATAATTTCTTTCTATAATAATTGTTGTAAAGCTTTAGTGAATTGGTGAGAAATGAAGGAAGAATGAGCTTCTATTTATAGGAAACTATAGTTTCGATAATTGTACATTTCGGGGCTCAAAATATTATAGTACAATACCTCCAACTTTTCTTTCCTTTTTAATTTAGTCCTGCAAGTATTATCGAACTTGCACCACCTCCCCTAATAGTAAATAATGTGAATCAATAGTTCAATCATGTGAACCAATAGTTATAATCATGTGAAAATATGAATTACAGTATAGTACCTCCATCTATACCTCCATTTTTAACTTAGTCATGCAAGTATTATCAATCTTGCACCAACTCCGCTAATAATACAAGAATGTGATTCAATAGTACACACATGTGAACAAATAGTTATATAAGCATGTAAATTAGTAGCAATTAATTGCTCATTTATCCGATAAATTATCTGATTTATCAATATAACCCCCAAACATCAATTATCATCGGAATAGATGTCGATTTCCACTAACACTAATAATCCCAACACAATGGAACTATCAATTTCATCTTTAATCAACACGAACTTATTCATCATTAATATTATAATTCACAATATTTAACAACCAGGTCGTTCCCAGGAAAAAAAGGGCTTTCCGATAAGGATTTCTCCTTATTGGCACGCAATTAGGTGACCAAACCTCTCCTTGACAGAACTTCTAGACATTGTCAATATTGCAAATAATAATATGAATAACTTTGTCGTCTCAATTATTGATTTAATAATATAAAATATTGATACTGTGACAATAATTGAATCAATAATATGAGAGATATGATGCAGTAATTAATGTAGCAATAATTGAGTATAACTGAGTGACTTCTTTCGTAAGCATCAATAATCAATACCGTGTGCTACTATCCAACCACGCCAGACATCTTTACTTTTACTACTGGGTAGTTCAATAGTTTTAACGGTAACACTTTCGCCGTTATTTTTATAAAAAGATAATTCTGTCGTTTTCTAACTACGACAATACTTCCGTTGTGGGGTCCACCAATGATTGTGTTGTCATACGGATATTCCCTGACAAAAAGAATATTTCCCGACCAAACGAATATTTTATAACAACTTGCATACTTTGCAAAATTTATAAATATTACCCACAACTATAACATTATATCAAATCCACACCATAATATTTAAAAAAAAAATATTTCGAGAAATTTAAATCTTTATCCATAAAATTTGGGGTCTCACACCAACCCCTTCATGGATCATCCCATGGGTTGCCCCATGGGTTTTACCCATCCCGTGACCCGCTAGTTCGACTCGCGGTTTAACTCTTGTATTGGGCTTATCTTTAATTAGTATTGGGCCTTGACTTGAGCTTGTTTACTTAATTCGTTGGGCTTGCTATTAGTCCAAGTCCAATTGGATTATACCAAAATCATTAACTGATAATCCATTAACATAATTCGTATTCTACGCGTATACTTTCGTATTCTCTCCATCCAATATACGTCGTACCATTCTTAATATCATACTCGTATTCTAACCAGTATAATACTCGTATATCATATGTATAATAACCGAAATGAGTATACGCGTTACATTTCCCTTTCAAAAATCTCTTTCACAAACCCTTAGGTTTTAAGTCCGCAGGCGAAAATTTCGTTTGTCATAACGAAAATATTATTGGATATTCCATAATATCTTCATATTCTATCAATACGCATTTCTCGGAATTTCGAACCTAAGCTCCGAACAAAATCGGATGAATAGTGTTTACGGGAAAATTCTCGAAAAACATTCTTTTTCGTCTTCATAATTCAAAACAACTAATCCTAGAACATAGCCAGATTACTAACCACATTCACACATTCTTGGTCATAGAACGACCTACAAACACCTTACTCACATAATTAATCAATTAAATTCATTTAATCTAAATAAAAATTTAATTCATTAAAAATCTAAAATTCTCGGGCGTTACATTCTTCCCTCCTTATAAGGATTCTGTCCCCAGAATCTCGCTATTCTTACATAAACAAATGAGGAAACTTTTCCTTTATTTTACTTTCGAGCTCCCACGTTGCTTCTTCAGCATCGTAGTTACTCCAAATTACCTTTACTGAAGGTATTACTTTATTTCTCAAGACTTGTTCCTTCCTATCAACAATCTGAATAAGAAGTTCTTCATACATTAAGTCTTTTTCTACTTGAATAGATTCATATTCTATTACGTGCTTGTAGTTTGGTTTATAAGGACGCAATACTGACACGTGAAACACATTGTGTATTCTTTCCATTTCTGGAGGTAAAGCTACTTCATAAGCTACCTCTCCTACCCTTCTTAAAATTTTAAAAGGTCCTACGAACCTTGGACTTAACTTCCCTTTCTTCCCAAAACGTATCTTCCCCTTCCAAGGCGATACTTTTAGAAAGACATACAATCCTACTTCAAATTCCCTCTTCTCTCGATGAGGATCAGATACTTTTTTTTATCATTCGAATTTGCTACCAATCGGGTTCTTATTAACTCAACCATATCTGTCATTTGTTGCACCATCTCCGGTCCCAACATTCGGCGTTCTCCTACTTCATCCCAGCAAAGTGGTGTTCTCCACTTCTTACCATACAACGCTTCGTAAGGCGGCATGCCTATACTAGCATGAAAACTATTGTTGTAAGCGAATTCCACCGAAGGTAGATGTTCGTCTCAAATCCCCTTGAAATCCATAACGTAAGATCTTAACATATCTTCTGGCGTTTGAATTTTCCGTTCACTTTGTCCATCCGTCTGTGGATGATACGCCGTACTCAATGTCAAATGTGTTCCCAATTGCTCTTGCAAACTCCTCCAAAAGTTCGACGTGAATCGTGGATCACGATTAGACACAATCAAAACAGGTACTCCATGTCTAGAAATGATTTCTTTGACATAAAGCTTAGCTAACTGCTCTAGGTTATACCTAATTCCTATTGGTAAAAAATGAGCCGATTTGGTTAACCGATCCACTGTCACCCAAATAGCATCGTATCCTTTTCTCGTTATTGGAAGTCCCGCCACAAAGTCCATGGTGATATGCTCCCATTTCCATTCCGGAATTTCTAGTGGATGCAATAACCCACTCGGTCTTCGGTGTTCAGCCTTAACTTTTTGACAAGTTAAGCACTTACTAATATATTTTGCGATCTCCCTCTTCATGTTCGGCCACCAAAAGTTCTGACGAAGGTCTTGGTACATCTTAGTACTATCAGGATGTATCGAGTACCTCGAACTATGAGCCTCACACATGATCTCTTCTTTTAAATCAGAATTATTTGGAACCCAAATTCTTCCGTCAAAACGAAGTAAACCTTCTTTATCAAGGTTATACTTAGTCTTCACATCATCTCCCATTATCTTTTTCATTCGCTCGCATTCTTTAGTATTTATCTGTACTTCCTTAACCCGTTCCACTATCGTTGGTCGAGTCTCTATTGAGAATAACATCTCCACCATTTCACTTGGTAACTTAACTTCTAACTCCATCCTTGTCATCTCTGTTATTAACTCATTCTGGGTCATTAACATTGACAACTTTTCCCTACCCTTCCGACTTAACGCGTCGGCTACTACGTTCACCAACTCATACAGGATATCATAGTCGTAATCCTTTATCAACTCTAACCACCTTCTCTGCCTCATATTCAACTCCTTATGTGTGAAGATATATTTCAGACTCTTATGGTCCGTGTATATCTCACATTTTTTCCCATATAAATAATGTCTCCATATTTTTAAGGCAAAGACTACAGCTGCCAATTCTAGGTCATGAGTAGGATAGACCTTCTCATAATCCTTTAATCAAGGCGACGACATATCAATAATGACCTTGCCATGCTGCATGAGCACGCAACCAAGTCCTTTGTACGAAGCACCGCTATAAACTACAAAATTTCCCTTATCATCTGGTAAGGATAATATAGGTGCATCACTCAACCTCCTTTTTAGTTCTTGAAAACTATTTTCACACTTTTCTGTCCACTCATACTTCACCGACTTTCTCGTCAGATTCGTCAATGGAGTAGCTAATTTAGAAAAGTCTTGAATGAACCTTCTATAGTATCCTACTAACCCAAAAAACTCCTAACCTCGGTTGGCATTTTCGGTTGCTCCCACTCATTAACTGCTTCCACCTTCGCTGGATCTACAGATATGCCATCTTTATCTATAACATGTCCTAGAAACTGCACTCGTTCAAGCCAAAATTCACATTTAGTGAATTTTGCATATAACTTCTCTCTCCGTAGTGTTTCTAACACTATTCTCAAATGTTCAGCATGATCTTTTGGCGTCTTAGAATAGACTAGAATATCATCAATGAACACTACAACGAACTTGTCCAAATACTGCTTGAACACTCTATTCATCATATCCATAAATGCAACTGGCGCATTCTTCAACCCAAACGACATAACTAGAAACTCGTAGTGCCCATAACGAGTTCTGAACGTCGTCTTAGGTACATCCTCCTTCCTTACTTTCAGCTGATGATACCCCGTACGCAAATCTATCTTAGAAAAATACTTTGCCCCTTTCAAGTGATCAAATAGATCATCAATTCTAGGCAACGGGTATTTATTCTTGATCGTTGACTTGTTCAACTCTCGATAGTCAATACAAAGTCTTAGCGACCCATCCTTCTTCTTTACAAACAATACCGGGGCTCCCCACGGAGACACACTTGGTTGAATGTACTTTCTATCTAATAGTTCCTGTAATTGAACCATTAACTCCTTCATTTCTACTGGCGCCATTCTATATGGTGCCTTTGAAATTGGTGTCGTACCCGGCAATAAATCAATCACAAATTCTACATCTCTATCTGGCGGAATACCGGGTAACTCCTCCAGAAACACATCTGCGAACTCTTGAACTACAGCTATCTGTTCCAATGATGCTCCCACTCTTTGGGTATCCATCACATGACACAGATAACCCACACACCCCTTCTTCAACATTCTTCTAGCTTGTGTCATGGTTAGACAACAAGAACGTCCCGGTGATTTATTACCATAAAACACCACCTCAGGTTTCTTAGAAAGCCTTCGATTTACACTCTTTCTATGACAGTCTATTATCGCTCTATGGTTAATTAACCAATCCATACCTAGAATTACATCAAATTCTCTTAACCTTATCGATAAAAGATCTACCGATAATCTGTTACCCCTAATATCTACGAAACAATTCCTATAAATGTGTTCAATGGGAATTATCTCCTCGTTGCTACCTTAAAGTCTAAAGGTATTTCTAACTTTTCAGGATTTAATCCCAGTTGCTTTGCAAATCCACACGCTATAAAAGAACAAGTAGCACCCGAGTCAAATAACACATATGGATTTATTTTGTTGACCGGAATGATACCTGCTACTACATCCGCTGATGCAACCGCATCTTGGATAGTCATATTAAACGTTCGGGCTGAGGGTCCACCCAATGATGGTGTTGATCCAATAATGGCTAAATTCCCACTACCAGAACCTTTACTACCCTTCGCCCTCTTTTTCAGGCAATTTCTTGGCATATGGTCCATCGACCCACAAACAAAACAACCACGGCTTTTCTTAGGATTAGGACAATTGGGAGATATGTGACCCTCCTGCCCACAATTATAACAACCCATTTTCCCTTTTAAACAGACTCCCAGATGAGTCTTGCCGCATGTCTTGCATGCCTCCATCCTACGTTTAGGATCCCCTTGTTTCACCTCAGTATTCCCAGGGTTAAAATTCTTTCGTTTAGGCATATTACCACTACCACTGGCAACCTCTGCCATGTTTCCTCCCTCCCCTTTACCCTTATTCTTTCATTCCTTGTGGTATTAGGTCAACGCCTCACTACCACCCTCTGCTATTATCACCTTTTCCAGAATGGTCCCATAGGACGCATTCTAAAAAACAAAATCCTACTATAGAGCCAGGGTTTCAGACCCTACTCAAACCTACGTGTCTTTCTCTCCTCCGTGTCCACTTAGTGTGGAGCGAACCTTGCCAATTCATTTAATTTGGCCACATATTGGGGAACCATCATGTCCCTCTTCTTAAGTTCTAGGAACTTAATCTCCATCCTCCCTTGCATGCTAGTAGGGAAGTAGTTCTCAAAGAATACCTTCTTGAACTATTCCCATCTAACAACATTAACTCCAGTCCTACCCTGGTGAGCCTCCCACCAGCAGTTGGCTTCCCCCTTCATCATGTAGGTCGCAAAAGAAGTCTTTTGTGCCTCAACTACGTTTGTAATTATAAACGCCTTTTCTATTTCCTTGACCCATGTCTGGGCCTCCATTGGGTCCGTCGTTCCCTTGAACTCAGGTGGACCTACACTTTTAAATTCTTTAAAAATAGTTGTTCGGGCTACCCTAGGTCCTGCGAGTGCTCTACCCCCGGCTTGGTTAAATATAGTCGTTAATAAATTAACGAACTCTTGCATAGGGTTATTAGGACCCCCCTTGATTATCGTTATGCGATTTCGCCTCTTGATTACGTTGTCTTCTTCTTGGCGAGCATTTCTGATTAAATAAATAAAGTTTCATTATTACTTATTTTCTTACTTGGTTACTAGTCATCGAACAACTGAACAATAACTCATACATAACAAAGCACATTAAGAGAAAAACTTCCTTATATTAATATGCTTCTTTATAGTTCAAAACTATTTACAAGTTTCTTTCCATAACCAAAAGCTATTACATTTATATCCCGCGATTAACTTTCACAAAAATTGGGATTTACAAAAAGACTACCCTTTAATTATACCAAAGAGGGTTTTACGTCACTACACAAAAGTATTTACCATTCTAACTTCTAATACTGTCTAACAGCATTCTCATACTTCTCGTTAGCTAGAATCGACACAATATCTCGACTTATAGTATGTCGAGTCTGTCCCGACTCAATAGAATAACAAGCTATCTTAAGCTTGAAATCCTCGTGCGCACTATCATTTATATATGATATTCGTGCTATCTTCTGGTCTTTCTCAACCAGTTTCTTACGAAGTTCTATGACCTCGTTCTTATAGTCCCTAGCCTTGTCAGTCATGAGCACTTTCTCATCATGCTCTATCTCATAGTCTGACTCTTCAGACTACTTGGCCCCATAGAGATCACTAATCTCCTTTCTCGGTGATGCACCATATTGTGCAGTTGCACATTACGGTCAAACACTGAGAGGTACATTGCCCTCATTATCTCTGTCGGTGTTGACTCTAAGGCAGGCATCACCGTATTAATCGATGTTACCTCCATATCATCCTCCACATCTATCATCATATTCAGATATGATGTTATTCCCATGGTCTCTTCCGAATAGTCCTCCTCTGAGAAATACTCCTTGGGCTCTAATTCTTCTAGAATCACTAAAGGTATGTCCGCTAAAGACATAGGTATTGGCTCTACTCTGTTCACAGACTCCTCGCTTACCACATATATATCCCTATACATCAAGCTATCGATTGACATCTACAATAACACATAACAAGTTGATTAGTACATAATACACAATAATATAAGCACAAATCATATTTAATCCATTTAGGGTTACTTTTCATTCTTTTAAATCTTTCGATACTGAGTTTCCTCAATACCTTATTAACTCATTTAACTCGAGTTAACTTTCTTCGGACTTTTCCTTTCCTAACGAGGTTATGAGCCTAAGGTTCTTCCCCCCTTAAGTTTTATAACCTAATGCTTTGATACCAACCTGTGACGCCCCAAAATCTGGGTATCTTCAAACCCGATAAATGGTGCTCCACGATACTATAATTCATACAGTCATTCCATTGAGATAACAATAAAATGATTGTATTTACTATATTCTTATTACATTCGTAACAAATCCTTTCCCAAGTTCATAATCGAATACATTCTTTGTTCTTCATAAGTATATTACATACAAATACACTAATCTATTACAGGACGATCAATTGTCCATTTTATCCTTGCCTTTATCTCTCTTAGAACTCTCAGTTCGTTCAGCTTTAGCTGCAAACATATGGTTCAAGCAAGAATGAGAATAACTAGCTTAGCAAGTCTAAATAAGGAATCATATGAATATCACATTAGAAATTACATGCTTTTTTCCATAACTGAACAATTAACTATAAAGCACTAAGAAACATTAAATAGTACTTCTCATTTCATAACAACAATTCCAAAGTATATATAATAACTTAGGAATTCTGAACCGGTCAAAAGACCATGAACATACTCTTTTCATTTTCATACTTGAAAAGGACATCCGGCACTAAGGCCATCCATCCGTCTTTACTTACGAGCACTTCTAAGTGATCAGCCTATTGTACTCTATGTTGATCAACACTTTTTCGTTAAACGTATTTACGTTTAAAATTTGGCAACCTCGCGTGCCCATCGAATAATCGATAAAAATACTTTTGTTTGTACATAGACAAACTTACCTTTACATCCGTACCAAATACTTGGCATAGGATAGCATTAACAGTTCTATATCAAAAGCCTTGTAAACAAATCAATCAATTCTTCAATACTTGTCTAGCCAAGGTAAAACAGGCATCGACTCTTTCTTTAAAACCATTCATGCATCACATAACATGAATCACAGAAAACTTGGCTAACTCGGTGGTTAGACAAGCGTTAAGAAAGACTTGCCTTTAAGCATCTTCGAATATATAATTCAACAGTTCTCAGTCTTTACAGGATCTACATGATATATTCACATAGCACACTGTAATTAGTTATCAAATAACTAACTATATTGTCCCTAACCAACTTCTTTCTCTTCTAGGTCTTATTTGAGTTAACTTCATTTAATAAAGTCAATTTGACTTGCTATGATTCGTTACGGCTCATTAACGTTCTTACGTTATTAACTGACATTCGATCATTATTGGTGAACTACCAACGTTGAACATCATTCTCGGTTTACTTATCACGTTCACACGTTCTTTGTTTAATTTCTATTAAACCATACTAAATCTTCTTAACGTTATCACTTTATAAGTGATTAAAGTTCCATCTTATTATGTACATTAAGTACCTTCAATGTCTTACTTTAGGTTCACATTCAACTAGAACAAAACCTAACTTGGTAAACATTTTTACACTGCCGGCGCTGCGGCACGGCATCCCTAGTATAAACTCGGTGCTACGGCGCCACTCTCTAGGAGTTTTGCCAGGACTCAGCGCTGTGGCGCTACCAATTTACACTGGGTTGGCGCTGCGGCGACGCCCCTATGCACCAGTTGGCCAAAACAGTTTTGTTTTTCTAACTAAACTCCCAGCTTCATAACTTCTTCGTTTTACATCCGAATTGACTCATTCGAAATCCTACAACTCACAAATTACACCCTCTATGTGTTCATATAAGAATTTTACATTTCTGAATCCGTTAACTTGGAATTCACCTTTGAGTTCATTTTTGAGCGTTCATTTATCGTTTTTGACTGTTCAATACTCGTTTTCTTCGTTATAAGTCGGAATTCGACGATTCTTGCGACAACGACTCTTAAATACCTTATCTCACATGTTGACATTGGAAAATAATGTTTTAAGTCACACAGCAACTTTTGACCCTTAATCCAAGATTTCTACGTTTTCGACGTTTAACGTCTATTTTTGCAAAATTCGCCATAACTTCATTACTCGTGTTATATAAGCCAAATCAAATGGAACACTCCATTGTTTCATCATATACATCCTAACCAAATAATATGCACATACCCTAGCCATGACGGTTTTCAAATCGTCCGATCACAACTAAGTTCACGTTCCTAACTTTCTACAGTTTTAGGTCACGTAAACACTTACGATTTCTATTTGGTCATTACTTATCAAAGATTTGATCATTAATAGACATCCTTATATCTCCTCAATAAACATGCTCCACCAATCTTCGATTCTTCTACGAGAAAGAAATCGAAAAAGATGAAGACTACGGTTTATGAGAATTTACCTTGTCGTTCTTCACGTTCTTTAGAAAATGTCTTATTGTTTGCTTGAAAGTAACTTGATTACTTGTTTCTAGCTTTTCTCTCTCTCAATATAGTTGGACAATCTTTGTAAAACAAGAAATAACCAACCCTAGCTTTATATTTATAGGAAACCAATTGGAGGGCAAAAGGGTCCAAATGGCACCTCCTTACTATTCACTACTTTATCACCAAGTAAAGTACTTGGTGATCAAGTATTGCACTTTACTTGGCCATCAGCCGGCCCACCCCTTCATGGATCATCCCATGGGTTGCCCCATAGATTTTACCCATCCCGTGACCCGCCGGCTCGACCCGCGGTTTAACTTCTTGTATTGGGATTATCTTTAATTAGTATTGGGCCTTGACTTGAGCTTGTTTACTTAATTCGTTGGGCTTGATATTAGTCCAAGTCGAATTGGATTATACCAAAATCATTAACTCATAATCCATTAACACTATTCGTATTCTACGCGTATACTTCTGTATTCTCTCTGTCCAATACTCATACGATATTCATATTATACGTCGTATCATTCTTAATATCATACTCGTATTCTAACTAGTATAATACTCGTATCTCATACGTATAATAACCAAAATGAGTATACGTGTGAGACCCCGGATTTTATGAATAAAGATTTAATTTTCTCGAAATATTTTTTTGAATATTATGGTGTGGATTTGAGATAGTGTTATAGTTGTGGGTAGTATTTATAAATTTTGAAAAGTATGCAAGTTGTTGTATAATATTAAATTTGGTGAGGAATATTCTTTTGTCGGAGAATATCCGCACGACGACATAAGTACAATCATTGGTGGACCCCACAACGGAATTATTATTGTCGATTGAGAAAACGACATAAAATATTTTATGAAAATAACGGTGAAAGTTTTACCGTTAACTCGTTGAAACACCCAAAGATGTTAAAAGTACAAAGAATACGCTGTGTGGTTGTATAGTAGTTACTACGGTATATATTGATGCTTACGTGATAAATCACTAGCTTTTATTTTATTGGTATTATTAATGTAATAAAATGTAATACTTTTATAAAGTTATTCTATAAATAGAATATATTATATTCTATTATGCATAGTGTTGCATAGTGTTCCGCATAGTGTTTTTTGCATAATAAAATATTTTTTATATAAAATGTAATACTTTTATAAAATTATTTTATAAATAAAATATATTATATTTTATTATGCATAGTGTTTTATAGTGCTCGTGATAGTGTTTTGCATAGTAAAATCTTTTTATATAAAATAGAATACTTTTATAAAGTTTTCTATTTTATTAGACAATAATTAGAATATATTATATTTTATTATGCATAGTGTTTGCATAGTGCATGCATAGTGTTTGCATAGTAAAATATTTTATAAAGTTATTCGTTTTATTAGATTATAAATAGAATATATTATATTTTATTTAAAAGATTTTGCTTTAAATATGGACCGTCAGATTAAAGTAAATCAATCTGGACCATTCATGAGTTAGTTACTATGCAGTCCATTTTCTATAAATAGAAGCTCATTCCTTCATTATTTCTTACGAATTCACTGAAACTCTAGAGAGAGAAACTATAGAGAGAAAGAAGAAAAGTGTTCTGCTACTTCACTACTTCTATATCCAGTACTCTTCTTCTTAAGGTAGGGAGTATTATTTCTTTTGTATTCATGAAGAGAACTTCTGTTATTCGATTCTTTATTATTCTGTTGGAATAACCTGTATACGCGGGATACCCTATACTTGGTGAAATTCTTCTATTATTCCATTCTTTATTATTATGTTGAATAACTTTGTCTACGCAAAGTAACGCATACATGGTGAAATTCTTCTAATATTCTTTCTTTTTATTATTCGCGGAATATCCTCGGCATTCATTTACTACTGGACTCGGTTCCATTATTTATTTTTCTATCGAAATATCATCGTCTGTAAGTGCGTTTTATTTGGACTGGTTCCATTATTTATTATTATGTCAAGAATATCCGGCTTGAGCATTTACCCGGGACTGGTTCCATTATTTATTATTCTATTGGGAAAAATATGTCTGTACAGTCTATCGCACGCATGGTAAATCATTCTATTATTCCATTCTTTATTATTCTATTGAAATAACTTGTCTACATGGATTACCACATGCATGGTGAATGATCCTTTGTATTCATTCCTTATTAAATTGTGGAAATGATCTGTATACGTGGAATTATCGCATGGCGGTGAAGATCCATTATTTCGGTAGCTTCATATATTCTATTATACTCGAATATGGACTTTGGTTAAAGTTTTCTTCTATACTCCATGAAATTAGTGGAATATCCTTGATATTTGCGATTCATCCAATATCTTGTTTTTATTTTCATGGAAATATTCTTCCGAGCATTCTTGGTATGATTGGGATTTTATCATGGTAGTAATGTTACAAATGATGTGGAAAAAGCCGTAGTGCATTGATAGCTTTTGGTAATGGCTATTGATTCTCTTCGCCAAGGGTGCAAAGATGAATTGTTTTATGGCATGATCGGGATAGATTGATGAAAAACACGATTTAGTGCATTGATAATTTTGGTAGTGATACTAAAGAATATCCTGGCCTATAGTGCGGGGATGATTTGATGATGTGGATTAGTGTGATAAAATGATGAAAACCTTTTAAATCATAGAAGATAGAGATTTTATTCTCTACTTGACTCTTCTAATGGAGTTTATTTGCGGTTAAACTTGATGTTTGTTATATATCGGTTTAACATCTCTGAAGGCTAACGATAAATTATTCTCGCATTATCTTAGTCATAATATTTCTTATTGGGCTAGTTGAGCTCACCCTTTCTTTTATGTTCTCTGAGGAAATGAGAACGTAGTCGGGACTAGTGGGAATAGAGTGATGGTCCTAGATGGTGCATTAGTAGTCCTCACTATTGCGTGAAATAGTGTATAATAATTGTAATGAGGACTCCTTTTGAGTTTGTATACTCTCTAGTAGACAATATTTGTATTCAAACTACGGTTTATGTTTTGTCGTATTGTACACTACAGTTTGTATTATTAAGTTGTATTTGAACTCCGTGACTCAAGATGGGTGATGTATACCTAATTTTGGGGGCGCCACGGTTGGTATCAAAGCTTAGGGATATGATCCTGGTCGAGATGTGAGACAAGAACTAGGAGGGAGAGGCGGGAATTCTTCGCTAGTATGACCTACCAAAGTTTATTTGGTATTGAATTGATTCGGTCATAGTATAGGGATAATATGTGATATGTTAATTAACCTTTGTTTTGTGGCAGTATTTGAAAATGACATCCAAGAATGTTGAGAATAGCAATGGAGCACATGAGACCTTGGAGACACATCTAATCACCAACCAAGATAATGTGATTAGAGATATCCATGTGGTGATTGAGGAATTAAAAGTTGCACTCAAGCTAGTCGCAAAGGTAGCAACTGAGAGTGAGGAAGAAAAGGAACCTGAGGAGGATTTATTAGAAGAACTTATTGATCAAAATGTAAAATTGCAAAATCGTATTCATGAGTTAGAAGAGCAGGTTGAAGAACGAAAGGCGGTCGTGGAGCAAAGGAATGTAACAATTCAAAATTTTATTACTGTGTGCGAGATAGTTTAACAGGCGCTGGCAAGAGTATACGATATTAAAGCTGGAATCTGAGAATTCAAATGTCAAGGAGCAGCTGAAAGAAGAAACAACTGAACGAGTGAGAATGAAAGATGCATGGGTAAAGGCCGCACGACGCGTTGATATTGTGGAAAGAGAAGTCCTATCCAAGAAAGCTAAAATAGATGATTTGTATTTCTCTTTTTCAACAGCAATTGGGATAATCCAGCATCAAGTTTTGAATTACCCTGTACATTGCGGCCAACCCCAATTCGATATGGATCAAAGATTAATGATTCAGATCATGGAGCAGGAGTATGACGAAGTAGTTGAGGATGGAATATGCCCTATAGCGAAAGTCAATTCCAGCGGTAATGATGACACCAAAGACTATCCCGAACAAGTCAAATTCGGTAGTTTAAGGGAGAGCATTTTTTGTGACGAGGAATCGAACAAAGTTAGCACGGGTTAGTTAATTATAAATTCTTGCGAAGTCTATACCTTATTAGATACCGGTTCTACCCATTCTTTTATCTCTCTTGCTTGCTTTCGACGTTTAAATTGACTTCGAAGAAATTAGACTTTGACTTATTGGTTAAAACTTTGATAGTAGAAATCTTCGTTACCTCCACTATTTATAAATCTTGTTGATTCAAATCGACACTTTCACGTTACCTGTCAATCTTATCTCTTTGAAAATACTTGCCTTTAATGCAATTTTTAGAAATCGATTGGTTAACTACTCATCATGTTGTTCGTAAGGTTGTAACACCCCCCTCCCGAAAAGGAAAAGGAGGTCACGTGCAAAGCACAACAAACCTCAAAATTAGTAAACAGAACACTAATAACTTCAAAATATTAATAATGATATTCATCAATGAAGTACTAAATATAATTCTCCAACTAGAATCAAAATAGTTAAAACCAAAAAATTCAAAACAACCTAGATGGTCAAAGGTAACTCTCTCATCACACTAGCCCTGAATCACCCCTGCAAACCTGCTGAAGAAAAATACAGCATGAGCCAATTGCCCAATACGGATACAAATATACAAAAGATATACAACTGATATATGAAAACAATTGAGACAAAATACTGAACAAAGCTTCAAGTGTAAATACAAACGAGAATATAATCTCCAAAGATCTGAATGAAATATATCTGAATAAACAAATTTGACGAAACCAATTGAAGAATAAAGAAATAACGAACTGAAATAACTAACTCAATGAATTGAACTGAATAGAAACAAATAAAACTTATATAATGAAATAATAGGCTGAATCAAATGGTTGGGTGTTATTTCATACCGAGTGAGCTCAGAAATATACGTTGCCACATAGGCAAGTCAAAACAATGCCACACAGGCAAGTCAAAATAATGCCACACATGCAAGTCAAATGATGCCACACAGGCAAGTCAAATGATGCCACACAGGCAACCAAAATAATGCCACACAGGCAAATCACACATTGGACCGCGAATCCAAATGTATGCAAATCGAATATGTGTGTTTAGCACAACATCACAAATCCGCAGAACATAAAACTATGGTTAACCCATACGCCTCCCACAACAAAACACCAAATGGCCCACTTCCTCCGGAGCCTAAAACGGAGACGCCGTGGACTAATCACACCGCCACGGAAAGTGTCATGTCTCTCGTGCCAAGACGACATGCTCGTGGTAATTTACGTGTGGTTATAGCTCAGGTATACCCTAGGGTATAACAAAAATATCATATCATAACACATGCGACAAAATACCAACAAAAGGGTTCTATATGTACATGTTGAACCAAATCAAATTATAGTCACAATGTCTCAAAAAGAAGGTAGCAACATGTACCACTCTACAATTATCAAAAATAAATAGTACTAAAAATGATAACCTAATTCAAAGAGTACAAATACGAGTCATATATATCAACTCCAAAATGAAACTAATATATTTATTTCACAGGAAACAATTATATGAAATAATAACGAAATTCGAACAAGCGACAAAACGAACAAATCAAATTTAACAAGAGTATCGTTGAAAGAGTACGTAATCCGTACCTGATACTTCCAAACCATTTATAGCACACTCCACAAAATGTTACCCTTAAATGCCAACGATATCAAATATGAAACGTTATTCACCACCTAAACATATTCACCTCAAATTAAAAATAATCCAAACTAATAATTCCAAAATAATTCATAATATATTTAATATGCCTTTAATCATCGCCTTATATCAATTATTAATACTCCAAAATTTATATTTCAAATATAACTCTTTAAATTCCCTCCGTTCGAACTAATTAAAAGAATAAATTAATTAATTATAAGTCTAATAAAATTATACATTACATTTTAACTTTTATAATTCTATTAATCATCAATATTTTCACATCTTATAGTTACTACTATCATGTTTCAATTAACCAATTATATTGTCCTATTAATATACTTTATTATTTTATAATATTCATGTGACTACATATTATGGGACAAAAGAATCCATCCAAATTAAATTTTGTTAACTAAATTATTTGGCCAACATGTTAGTATACTTTTTTTTTAAAACTTTAAATACCTGCACCAGAGGTCATCAATCATACATAACATACATATATAATTGCCCCAAAACAAAAAAAAATAAGCTTCAGGATAGTTTTTTTTTCTTCTTTCAAACTTCTGATTTCAAGCCATGATAAACCAGTATATATATATATATATATATATATATATATATATATATATATATATATATATAATAATAACTGAAAGGTTTTCGTTCCAAAACAAGGTGTTGCCAAAATATATACCCCTTATATATACACCACTTGTAGAATTCATACATGATTCCTTTTCCTTGAGAATTATCAATAAATTCTTTAATTCATTCATCATCGTATCAATACTCATGTGATAAATACTATAAAAGTGATTCTCAAATCATAATATACTAACTCGAGTTAATTTCACTTTGTTGATTATTAATTTATCTTCCGTCTCCAAATTACCGCCACTCTCTTCCTCTCTTTCCCTCAATTCGTATAATGAAAGTAAGATTAGGTTTAGTTATTAATTTATTAAATATTAACTCTCCTAATTTAAATAGGATTTATTATTACCCACAAATATAAATTAAACCCAATAAATTTTAAAGCCCAAATTGTACTAAATTAATTTACCCATCACTTATTAATATTTATTAGCCCACACAAATTAAATAACTAGTTTGACCCAAATAAATGACAAAGTCCAAACAATATGTTTTAAGAATATAAATTTAATATTATTATTATTATTTTTTCGGGATATTACATTATCTCCCCCTTAAAAAGGATTTCATCCCCGGAATCAAAAGAATGAACGTACCTAATTATCAAAAGATGCAGATACTCCGCTCAAATAGACTCCTCTATCTCCCAAGTAGCTTCCCGCTCCAAATAATTTTACCACAAGACTTTAACAAAAGGAATTATCTTTTTAAATTTTAATTTAATCAGTTATTTAATTACCAACTAAAAGAATTTAATTTTCCAAACAAAACAAGGAATAAAAGAGGGAAACAAAAATCATTTACCTTTTCCAATTTAAATACAATTGTATACAATAAAATTAATTAATATTTAATTTAAAAAAAATATATGAGTTATTACATTTTTCACCCCTTAAAAATAATTCCGTCCTCGGAATTCAAATAAGCTACAAAAAAATAAATAAATTTAGTTACGACGTAGCATTGCCATTTGTAACGATCAACACGGATAAGTCATCGGTCCACGTAATTATCAATGTACTTATAAAAGATTCGTCAGCTACCGTATCAAGCCTTGGTAAGGTTCTTCGCGTTGCATCAAATTAGATCACATGATCCACCGTTTGTGCGGCCCGTCGCTAATATCTTTAAGTTTAATTCTTGTAAACGTACTCTTCGGAACATAATTCGAAATCACAAAAATTTTCTTCATCTAAATATGATTCGAATATCCAAAATATTTAAAATTATCTTTAATTCGTAAAACGTTTATATTCCACACGTGACAAAAATCTAACAAATTATTTTTATTTAATTTTACATAAATTCATACAAAACTCTAAAGACATCAGATAAACAAAACAACTATGCAAACTATATTACCAACTCTCCCCAAGAGCTTCAAAATATCTCATCCTCAATTTGAAATATTCATCAAATAATATTACACCAGATAATATACTACTAATATCTCTTTATCAACAACTCTCCTAAGTCCTTAAGAGTTTCAAAATATCATAACCTCAAATCAAAATAGTTTTCAAATATTATTACACCAAAAATATATTACTACTAAGATCTTTTCATCACCATACCAAACTCCATATCATATATCATACTATCTGGATAAGCAAACTATAGCTTTCAAAATCTCTTAAAGATTCATCACTTATTATATATCTAATCATTTAATGAATCAATCATTCTCTTAATGCAATTCTTAACCCAACAAATTCCAAGATCTCCACATACTATCACTCAAAATTTCATATAAGATAACTCCAATATTCTACTAGGAAATAATCACAAAATTCATTTACTCCAAATCTAATTACCTCGAATCTCTACAACAACTCAAAATTACAAGAGATCCTCTGTACTTAATAATTTTTACTTTATCATATTATCCCATCGATTCACATACCTCAATTTATTCACAACTTAACAAAAATTAGAATCTAACCCAAATCAAATCCTCAATTCCAAAATCATAATGATTATCACAAAATAAAACAACTCTAACAAATAATTTTTCCAAAATCAAATTCTCGTCGATACAAATACTCACATCATAATCGAATAATCATTTCTTAACTTAATAAAACATGACATTATTCTCCTTAATGATTAAATCACAATTCTTAACTGATATCATTGCTCCAACGCATAACAATAATAATCTTAACAAATTATCTCGCCTTTCTCAAATCAACTACAACTCAAAGAACTAAAAATACTTGGTCAAAATCAAGACCAACCAAACAGAGAACAAAATCGAATCAAACTCCTACGTCTACCCAGTGATTTACCCACAACTCACAGGTCAAACCTAGATAGGTTTTCTACAAGAAAGAACCTAAGCTTTGATACCATCTCTGTAACACCCCCCTCCCGAAAAGGAAAGGGAGGTCACGTGCAAAGCACAACAAACCTCAAAATTAGTAAACAGAGCACTAATAACTTCAAAATATTAATAATGATATTCATCAATGAAGTACTAAATATAATTCTCTAACTAGAATCAAAATAGTCAAAACCAAAAAATTCAAAATAACCTAGATGGTCAAAGGCAACTCTCTCTCATCACACTAGCCACTAGTATCAATCACCCTATGAAACACCGGAAGAAAATACAAAGATGAGCCAATTACCCAAAGATGGATACAGATATATAAAAGATATACAACTGATATACGAAAACAATTGAGACAAAATACTGAACAAAGCTTCAAGTGAAAATACAAACGAGAATATAATCTCCAAAGATTTGAATGAAATATATCTGAATAAACAAATTTGACGAAACCAAATAAAGAATAAAGAAATAACGAACTGAAATAACTAACTCAATGAATTGAACTAAATAGAAATAAACAAAACTTATATAATGAAATAATAGGCTGAATCAAATGGTTGGGTGTTATTTCATACCGAGTGAGCTCAGAAATATACGTTGCCACATAGGCAAGTCAAAAAAATGCCACATATGAAAGTCAAATGATGCCACACAGGCGAGTCAAATGATGCCACATAGGCAACCAAAATAATGCCACACAGGCAAATCACACATTGGACCGCGAATCTAAATGTATGCAAATCGAATATGTGTGTTTAGCACAACATCACAAATCCGCAGAACATAAAACTATGGTTAACCCATACGCCTCCCACAACAAAACACCAAATGGCCCACTTCCTCCGGAGCCCAAAACGGAGACGCCGTGGACTAATCACACCACCACGAAAAGTGTCATGTCTCTCGTGCCAAGACGACATGCCTGTGGTACCCCCACAGGTGGTTATAGCTCAGGTATACCCTACGGTATATTCTAACAAAAATATCATGTCACAACACATGCGACAAAATACCAACAAAAGGGTTCTATATGTACATGTTGAACCAAATCAAATTATAGTCACAATGTCTCAAAAAGAAGGTAGCAACATGTACCGCTCTACAATTATCAAAAATAAATAGTACTAAACATGATAACCTAATTCAAAGAGTACAAATACGAGTCATATATATCAACTCCAAAATGAAACTAATATATTTATTTCACAGGAAACAATTATGTGAAATAATAATGAAATTTGAATAAGCGACAAAACGAACAAATCAAATTTAACAAGAGTATCGCTGAAAGTGTACGGAATCCGTACCTGATACTTCCAAACCATTTATAGCACACTCCACAAAATGTTACCCAAAAATGCCAACGATATCAAATACGAAACGTTATTCACCATCTAAACATATTCACCTCAAATTAAAAATAATCCAAACTAATAATTCCAAAATAATTCATAATATATTTAATATGCCTTTAATCATCGCCTTATATCAATTATTAATACTCCAAAATTTATATTTCAGATATAACTCTTTAAATTTCCTCCATTCGAACTAATTAAAAGAATAAATTAATTAATTATAAGTCTAATAAAATTATACATTACTTTTAATAGTCATTAACTTTTGTAATTCTATTAATCATCAATATTTTCACATCTTATAGTTACTATTGTCATGTTTCAATTAACCAATTATATTGTCCTATTAATATACTTTATTATTTTTATAATATTCATGTGACCACGTATCTTGGGACAAAAGAATCCATCCAAATTAAATTTTGTTAACTAAATTATTTGGCCAACATGTTAGATATCGCTTTTTTTAAAACTTTAAATACCGCATTGATTGGTCATCAATCATACATAACATACATATATAATTGCCCCAAAACAAAAAAAGAAGAAGCTTCAGGATAGTTTTTTTTCTTCTTTCAAACTTTTAATTTCAAGCCATGCATAAATAGTATATATATATATATATATATATATATATATATATATATATATATAATAACATGCCTTTTCGTTCCAAAACAAGGTGTTGCCAAAATTTATACCCTTATATATACACCACTTGTAGAATTCATACATGATTCCTTTTCTTGAGAATTATTAATAAATTCTTTAATTTATTCATCATCGCATTCAATACTCATGTGATAAATACTATACAAGTGATTCTCAAATCATAATATACTAACTTTGAGTTAATTTTTCACGTTGATTATTAATTTATCTTCCGTCTCCAGCCGCCACTTCTCTCTTCCTCTCTTTCCCTCAATTCGTATAATGAAAGTAAGATTAGGTTTAGTTATTAATTTATTAAATATTAACTCTCCTAATTTAAATAGGATTTATTATTACCCACAAATATAAATTAAACCCAATAAATTTTAAAGCCCAAATTGTACTAAATTAATTTACCCATCACATATTAATATTTATTAGCCCACGCAAATTAAATAACTAGTTTGACCCAAATAAATGACAAAGTCCAAACAATATGTTTTAAGAATATAAATTTAATATTATTATTATTATTTCGGGATATTACAAAGGTTGTTAGCTTTCATATTCCTAACCTACCTGTTATGCGAATTCAAGCAACCAACCCACTAAAGTCAATCATTGTCATATCAAGTCATAAGTAAAGAGCCTCGGTCCTTTAGTTGTTGACTTTCTTATATGGAATGCACCAAAGCCAGACTTTCTGTAGGCGATGTCGTGAATGATGATGACAAGTTGATAGGTATCAATGTGACGTACTATCCAAGTCTTGGATGAGGGTCACAGTTTTGAATGATAAATTTTTTGACGTATTCTTGAAGACTTTTTAGCCGACCCCTAGAGCGTGAAATCAAATTTTGTATTGACCCCAGTACAAAACTCATTTCTTAAACACTCAAATATTTCTTCAACTAAAATGAACGTAGCATGCACCAAAGACGTTGACTTGAGCTGTTGAAGATTACGATCGTACTATTCAATATCATCGTGGAAGTACGAACGTGGTAGCTGACGCGTTGAGTAGAAAATCGTATGCGATTACAAGTGTGAATATATGAACCCACATGAAGATAACGAATATATGATTAGAATCAAATTTAATCGATAAAGTTAAAGCCGCTCAAGCTACACACCCGGAGCTGATTAATGTGAAGAATGAAGAAGGTTCAAGAGGGCATTATTCTAGAAGCAAGAATCGACGAATAGAGTAAATCTCAACCCTCGATTTAATTGGCCCATTTAAAATCCTTGATCGAGTAGGAACTGTGGCCTATAGACTCGTTTTACCGCCAAGTATGTCGCGTGTTCATAACGTTTTTAACGTACCGATGTTACGTAAATATGTGGACAACCCGAACCACATTATTAATTTAGAACCGGACGAGATAGTGGATGATTTAACGTTTGAGGAGATACGTGTTAAAATCTTGGATAAGAAGAATCGTATTCAACACTCAAAGGTTATACCTCAAGAGTTAGAATTTGAAATGAATTCGAGGTATCCTCACCTCTTCGGCATACCAGGTACGTACGTAAATTTTGAGGGCGGAATTTCATAAGGAGGGGAGATTGTGAGACCCCAGATTTTATGAATAAAGATTTAATTTTCTCGAAATATTTTTTTGAATATTATGGTGTGGATTTGAGATAGTGTTATAGTTGTGGGTAGTATTTATAAATTTTGAAAAGTATGCAAGTTGTTGTATAATATTCGATTTGGTGGGAATATTCTTTTGTTGGAGAATATCCAAATGCGACCAAGACAATCATTGGTGGACCCCACAATGAATTATTATCGGATTGAGAAAACGACAAAATATTTTATGAAAATAACGGCGAAAAGTTTTACCGTTAAGCTCGTTGAAACACCCGGTGTTAAAAGTACGATTATATGGCATTGGTTGCATAGTAGTAACTGCGGTATTGATTATTGATGCTTACATGATAACTCACTCGGTTTTATTTTATTGGTATTATTAATGTAATAAAATGTAATACTTTTATAAAGTTATTCTATAAATAGAATATATTATATTCTATTATGATATAGTGTCAATATAGTGTACTGCATAGTGTTTTGTATAGTAAAATCTTTTTTTATATAAAGCAGAATACTTTTATAAAGTTATTCTATAAATAGAATATATTATATTTTATTATGCATAGTGTTTCATAGTGCTCGCATGGTGTTTTCCATAGTAAAATCTTTTTATATAAAACATAATACTTTTATAAAGTTATCTACATTTTATTAGACAATAATTAGAATATATTATATTTTATTTTGCATAGTGTTTGCATAATGCTCGCATAGTATTTGCTTAGTAAAATCTTTTATAATGTTATTCGTTTTATTAGATTATAAATAGAATATATTATATTTTATTTAAAAGATTTTGCTTTAAATATGGACCGTCGATTAAAGTAAATCAATACGGACCGTTCATGAGTTAGTTACTATGTAGTCCATTTTTCTATAAATAGAAGCTCATTCCTTCATTATTTCTTACGAATTCACCAAACTCTGAAGAGAGAAACTATATAGAGAAAGAAGAAAAGTGTTCTATTTACTTCACTACTTCTATATCCAAGACTCTTCTTCTTAAGATAGGGAGTATTATTTCTTTTGTATTCTGAAGAGAACTTCATTATTCCATTCTTTATTATTCATTGGAATAACTCAGATCATGCGGATACCCTATACTTGGTGAAATTCTTCATTATTCCATTCTTTATTATTATGTTGGAATAACCTTTTATACATAAAGTAATCGTATATATGGTGAAATTCTTCTAATATTCCATTCTTTATTATTCGCGGAATATCCTATCCGCTTTCTGTGGGACTGGTTCCATTATTTATTATTCGCCGGAATATCACATGCATGCATTTATGCCGGACTGGTTCCATTATTTATTATTACATTGGGAATAACACATGCAGTAGATCTATCGCACGCATGGTGAATCCTTCTGTTATTCCATTCTTTATTATTCTGTTGAAATAACCTGTCTACGTGGATTACCGCATGCATGGTGAATGATCCTTTGTATTCATTCCTTATTAAATTGTGGAAATGATATGTATACGTGGAATTACCGCATGGCGGGTGAAGATCCATTTGCAGTTTCATATATTCTATTATACTCAGTTGGCTAAAGTTTTGACTTCTATACTCCATGAAATTAGTGGAATATCCTTGATATTTGCGCTTCATCCAGTATCTTTTCATGGAAATATTCTTCTGAGCATTCTTGAATTTTACTCTACATAGCAGTATAATGTTGACAATTTGGACGTTGTGGGTTCCTGGATAAATTAATTCTTGAACTTGTTTTATTGAATTATTATGTCATTATCATCATCCTCATGTTTATATTATGTTCAAAGTCATCTGTGGCCTGTAGTGCATAGATGGACTTGGTATGATTATGACCAGAGATTATTCGGTATAATCATGACCGTAATGTTACAAATGATGTGGAAAAAGTCTTCATTGGCCCGTAGTGTATTGATGGACAGTTTTTGGTATGATTGTGGCTATTGATTCTCTTCGTCCAAGGGTGCAAAGATGAATTATTTTATGGCATGATCAGGACCGTTGATGAAAACACGATTATCTTTGCCCCGTAGTGCATGGATAATTTGTGGTCGTGATACTAAAGAATATTCTTGGACTATAGTGCAGGGATGATTTGATGATGTGGATTATTTATTGAGCTGAGTCGCAGCGATAAAAGTGATGAAAAACCTTTTAAATCATAGAAGATAGTAGATTTTATTCTCTACTTGACTCTTCTAATGGATTGCTTGTTTCGCTGCAGTTAAACTTGATGTTTGTTATATTGTATCAATTTAACCTTTGTCAAGACTAACGATAAAATTATTCGCATTATCTTAGTCATAATATTTCTTATCGGGCTAGTTGAGCTCACCCTTTCTTTCACTTTGTTCTCTTGTGAAATGAAAAACGAATGGGACTAGTTGGGGAACAGAGTGATGGTCCTAGATGGTGCATTAGTAGTCATCACTATTACGTGAAATAGTGTGATAATAATTGTAATGAGGACTCCTTTTGAGTTTGTATACTCTCTAGTAGACAATATTTGTATTCAAACTCACAGCTTTATGTTTTGTCGTATTGTACACGCATATAGTTGTATTATTAAGTTGTATTTGAATTCTGTACCATGTATCTGGCAACTCAAGATGGGTGATGTATACCTAATTTTGGGGGCGTCACAATACGCATTACATTTCCCTTTCAGAAATCTCTTTCACAAACCCTTAGGTTTTAAGTCCGCAGGCGAAAACTTTGTTTGCCATAACGGAAATATTATTGGATATTCCATAATATCTTCATATTATATCATTACGCGTTTCTCGAAATTTCAAACCTAAGCTCCGAACTAAATCGGATGAATAGTGTTTTAACGGGAAAATTCTCGAAAAACATTCTTTTTCGTCTTGATAATTCAAAACAACTAATCCTAGCACATAGCTAGATTACTAACCACATTCACACATTCTAGGTCATAGAATGACCTACAAACACCTTACTCAAATAATTAATCAATTAAATTCATTTAATCCACATAATCAAATAAAAATTTAATTTATTAAAAATTCGAATTCTCGGGCGTTACACACACACACACACACACAAACACACACACACACATATATATAGGGGCAGATCAATGTCACTAAGTTTTTTACACAATTTTTTGACTCTTAGATTTGAACACTCTTAATTGCTAAGATTAAAGCTGATTTTTAATTTATAACTAAATAAAAATAAAAACAAAACCTGGAGCTTTTCATCTTTATCTTTTTCACGTCTAAAACTTCGACCTAGAGCTGTCAAACTATCAGATAGAGGAAGTCCAAGATGTATCATCCAACTCTCACCTATATCTAGTATGTTACCATAATCTTTATTTTTTTTATTTAGTTATAAATTAAAAATCAGCCTTAATCTTATCCATTAAGAGTGTTCAAATCCAAGAGTCAAAAATTATGTAAAAAACTTAGGGTGTGTTTGATTAGCTCTTAACGCCTCTTAATTGGAGTGCCTCTAATTCGGGGTCAGAGGCAAAACATGTTTGGTAAAAAAAAAATTGCCTCTTAGTGCCTCTTAATAGGTTAGACACAAAATTAAAGCTTAACAATTTAGAGGCACATCTGAATGAGTTTATATTTTTTTGGACAAAAATATCATCTTCAATATTATTAATTTCCTTTTGTATCCATTATAACCCTCTTCCTCTCTCTCTCTCTCTCTCTCTCCACTTTACAATCCAAGCTTCCGGCGAATTTCAATCTTCACAACTCCCCCACAATTCCAAGCCTCCTTCTTTTTCTATTTTTGGTGACCTCCTTTTTCTATTTTCCGACGTCTTTCACCCTTCACAACTCTCTCTTTCTCCTTTTCTGTGTTTGTATACTTTTGTGGGTGTAGGTGATTATGGGTTGTGCTCACAAAGTAGTGTTCAAGATACTTCTCATATAATGAGACATCATCATTACCTTTTTTCGTCACAAACTTTAGAATTACAAACCAAAAAACCAACTCAATATTTTATACCTATATATCATACATATTATTCCATCGGGTTTTTGAAATCGTAATAATTCAATTTCTTAATCCGTCTTCTTGAAAACTTTACCCATGACCGATGAAACCCATCTCTAGAGGAAATTATATATATTGTTCTTGCTACTTTTTGCTTTCTATGGCGGGTTGAGATTTCTTTTGCGATAAAAAAGTGCGAATGGATAGAATTTGAGTAGTGTTCTGCTTCCTAATTCTTCTGATTTCTTTTCAAGAATGTTTGATGAGTGTTTAATTATAGTTTTTTAATAAAGAAATTGGAATGCATTTCGAGCTATTTATGAATAACCATTGTGTTTGGCAATTTTGTAGTTTATATATTTTTTTTCTTTTGTTCAGAGGGTTAAAATGGTAAAATATTGTTATTTAGACATTTTGAAAAAAAAATATCAAACAATATTTTTTTCATTCAGATACAATTGTATTTAGATGATCTATATTATTCAAACGTCTAAATTGTTCAGGTCTTAACACTCATTTTTATCAAACACCACCTTAGTGTCATTGATTCGCCCCATATATATATATATAATACAAAATATATATAATACCAATTAATATATATAATAAAAAGTATAATAATCAAAAAAATATTATAATACATATTAATATATATATTATATATTATATATATATATATATATATATATATATAATTATAATACATAATAATATATATCTAATATATAATATATATATATATATATATATATATAATATTATATATATTAATTGGTATTATATATATTTTGTATTATATTATATTATAAGTAGAATATAAATATATATATATATATATATATATATTGTAGAGATGAGAATCAATTATGATTTTTCCTCACAGTTTCATTAAACAAAATAGAGTATATATACACAGAGGGATAACAAGATCACTTCTAAATACAAGAGGAAGTCCTAATCTGAAGGAATACTCAGCTACTCTGCTATATATATACAAGTAAATATTTGAATTTGAATAAAGATCTGATAACAAATCTTTGTTACATGTTGATATGCCCCCTCAAGATAGGCCACGTGTAGAGAGGCCAATCTTGTCTCGTAATTTTTGAAATTGAGAATGAGGCAGAGGTTTTGTTAGAAGATCAACAAGATGGTCTGCAAATGAAACATGAGCCACACGAAGAGCACCAGATTGAAACTTGATCACAAAGGAAGTGATAATCAACTGTCACATGCTTCATTCGAGAATGGAAGACGAGATTTGAACTTAACTATGTTGCACGTACGTTGTCGCAGTAGACAACTGGGGGGCTGACCAGATTGATGCAAAGTTCAGAGAGCAAAGAGCGAACCAGCAGAAGTTAAGCGGCAGATAGCAAACAATCGAGCGATATTGAATTCGATGAGAAGAACGAGCCCACGTTTTCGCTTTTAGAGCTCCAGGAAATGAGATTGTTGCCTAGGTAAACAAGGTAATCACCAGTTGAAGAGTAGTCATCCTTGTTACCTGCTTAGTCAGCATCGGAGAAGCCATGTATCGAATCGGAGAAATCATGAAGGGATAGTGGTGAGTTGCGATGAAGAAGAAGGTCATCATTTAAGGTGCCACTGAGGTAACGCAAAATTCTTTTAACCAGAGCCCAATGTTCATCTGTTGGTTGATGCATAAACCTGAGACATTTTGTTTACAACAAATGAAATTTCTGGACAAGTGAGTGACAAGTATTGAATGTAAGACCCCAACTTATTATAAATGAAATTGAATTTCTCTATTTATTATTTTGAAATAGTAAGGGTTGAATTGATTAATGTGGTTAGTTATGGGTAAAATGCGCAAATATTTTAAATAAGCAAGTGGTTATAAAATATTCATTTTTATCAAAGAATATTCGTTTGATCGTGGAATATTCTTCCTGTCGAGGAATATTCATACGACGGCGCAGTCTTTTGTGGGCCCCATAACGGAAAGCGATTGGATGATGAAAACGACAAGTATAAGTTGTTTATAAATAACGGCGTAGTTATTATCAATTATATTGTTGGAATACCGGTGGTTAAAACACAAGAATACTGGCGTTGTTGCACAAGAAGACACGGTATTGCACCAATTATTGATTCTTGCGTAAGAAGGCACTACTCAATAATTGTTACGATCATTCTTATTCAATATTTTAGTTTAATGATTCAATAATTGCTACGTTGATATTTTATATTACTGTTGTTTCAATAATTGTCACTACACAACATTTTTCATTATCGAAGCAATAATTCATATTATCTGAATAATATTATTAGATAACATTATTGGCAATGTCTAGAAAATTTCGCATAAGGAGAGGTTTGGTCACCTAATTAATTGGCGCAAGAAGGAGAAATCCTTATTGGAAAACCCTCTTTTCCCGGGAGCTACCAGTTGCCAAGATCTTGTGATTCTGTAATATTATTTGTGAATAATTAATTATTGATTTATATGATAAGGAAAATATTCATTTTATGTGGATATAGACGGAGAACATTTTTTAATGTGACAATTGTTGAAAATTGATATTTTATCTTTTTCGATAAAATAATTCATTTAAATATATTATTATATTTTAATAATATAATAATGGTGATATTTTTACAATGAATGTGGGATATATGAGTATATGAGGAGAAAGAGTATTTTTGTTGCAATAAATTAAAAACATGTTTTTCATGTTGGTGGACCCATTTCTTGACTGAAATTTGATTATAGCCTGTAAAATCGTCCGTATGTGAATATCGGTCATTTTTTGTTTGGAATTTGGAAAAACCTTCTTCTGCATTGTAGATAATGAAATTTACTATGGAAAAGGCATAAGGTTCAAATTTTTCTGACAAAAGGGCTATCTATTATGAATTATTGAAGTTCTGAAATTCTAGAATAATTGATTTTTGAAGTTTTAAATATTTTTAATAAGAAAAATATTTTTTTTTTATTTAGGTGAGGTGGGTCACTCTTGGTGGCTGATGTTTTGAATCAGATTATGTGTGCATAAGAATTTAATAAATATATATTAATATTTTATTAAATTTTCTACTTTGGTGTTCTAAGCATTTTCCTATAAATAGGGTGCTTAGTTTAGAATTGAAAAACACACCAGAAACTGAAGTTTTTTTTTTCTCTCTCTCTATATTATCGAGCGTATCCTTGTGAGTATTTTAAGACTTTGCGTGTTGCTATACGGTGCAAGTTCCCTTCAGCTCTATATCCAGTATTCCAGTCAGACGTACTGTCTTTTCGAGGTAAGGGATATTATTTTTAAAAAAAATGATATTATTTCTTTCAATATCATTATGCCGGAATATTGGTAAGATTTTTCTTGTGAAATTCTTGTCTTTTAGTGTCGGGGTTACTATTCACGTATATGGCACTATTCACAGAAAAATTAAATTTTTATTTTTCCTCCAAAATATCTATTATGGATACTAGCTTTGATTGTATCCATGTTTTGATCATTCTTGAATTTTACTCCACTATGATTACTTATGAGGTATTTTTGGACATGGATAAACCGAAATACGAATCCTTAATATTTGTTATTTTGTTTCACTAGATTCGTTTCCTTTAAAATATTTTTCATCATCCTCAGTCCTAAATGATGATATTCTTGAATATCTTTGGCTCGTAGTAGTGCAAAAGATGAAAGATTTCGATGAATATCTTTTGGCCCATAGTGCAAAGATGAGCAGTGTTTAGATGAACATGACCAACTGATGAATATCTTTGGTCTGTAGTGCAAAGATGAATATTTGATTTCAGATATATATTGATTGATGTTACAGGGATAAAATATCGACGATGAACTTTTAAATTCATATATAGAAGATAGTAAATTTCATTCTCTACTTAGCTCTTCTAATGAATTATTATTTTCGCTGCGAATATTGATTTAAAACTAGTTGTCTATTGTATTCTATTAGATTTTTCCCTGTTGAGGACTAACGATAATTTGTTTTTTGTTATCTTAGTCATAATGTTCTTTACTGGGCTAGCTGAGCTCACCCTTTTCTTTTTTGTTCCATTTTTCTTCTTAGGAGACGAGAATGTAGCGAGTACTAGTCGGAGTGTGGAATGATGGTTCTAGAAGTTATTTAGTAGTCCTCACTATTTTGTAAAATAGTGTATCAATAATTGTAATGAAGACTTACTTGAGTGTGGATATTATCTAGATGACAATATTTGTATTTAAACTCACAGTTTAAGTGTTGTCGTATTTTGCTCGACAGTTGTATTAATAAAGTTGTAGTTGTTTCTGTACCATATATTTGGCGACTCAGAATGGGTGTTGTATACCTATTTTGGGGGCGTCACATTGAAGGCTACCCACTACAGTTGTATATTCTGTGGGGTCAAAGAGAGGTGATTCAGATGATAACTTGATGGAGGACGAGCTGGTTGGTAAAAGTGTTTGAACTGGTTTGGCAGCTTACATATTAGTTCTAGTGAGCAGATCCTTTATATATCGCCTTTGTGAGAGTAGTAGTCCATGTCGATGAGGAACAACTTCGACACCAAGAAAATATGATAGAGGACCCAGATCTTTGAGAGAGAAACGTTGAGCTAGACACGCAACAACTTGGGATACAAGATTGTTACTATTCCCAATGATTATAATGTCATCAACGTATACTAGCAGATAGAGGAGGTTGGTTCCAACGTTTAGAATAAACAGAGAAGTGTCAGAGTGAGAGTTCTTGAACCCAGAATCTACAAGAAATTGGCGCAATTCATGATACCATGTAGATATGAGAATCAATTATGATTTTCCTCACAGTTTCATTAAACAAAATAGAGTATATATACACAGAGGGATAACAAGATCACTCTTAAATACAAGAGGAAGTCCTAGTCTAAAGGAAGACTCAGCTACTCTGCTATATACAAGTAAATATTTGAATTTGAATAAAGAACTGTATTTATATGGGTTAGGGAATTTTTGTACAATATTTTTTTCTCATTCCTTTATTCTTTGGAATCGGAATTTCTTATGAGGGTAAGGAATCACGATTCTAATATATAAAGAAAACGCAATTACGTCGAAATGATCATTTCGATCAAACTTAACATACCAAACGTGAAAAAGGAATACTTGATCGAAATGGCTATTACTTTTCGGCCTCAATTCCTTCAAACCAAATGGCTCATTACTCTTTAAGCTAAGGATTATGTCACATAAAATATATAATATTGTTGCTGGAAAGCAACATATACAGGCTGTTAGCAAAATCACCTTCTGACTTCTCTTGCTTCTTCACAACTACTTGTTTTTGCAAAAATATTTTAAATACCTCAAATAAAAGAGTTCAAAATAAATACCCCTTTTGGTCGGTATAAATGCTAAAAAAAATTGAACAATTTATACATTTCTATGTTAAAAATTGACGGAATTAGTGTCTATCCTTCCCTTGACATGTCAAGAATTAAGCGTCTTACCTTTTATTTAAGAAAGTGATATTTCTACCGTCATTATACATGACACTTTTTTTGTAAAAATATTAAAAAGTATTATAAAAATATCAGTCTCTTTTATTTATTGTGATGATTTTTATTGCATTAAAAGATAATCAGACACATGTTTATACAATTAAAGAAAAATAAAGAGTCCGGCTATATTTCAAAAATTTTGTACAATTACGACATATGGATAGGATTATAAATTGACCCACTGTATTATATTAGGAAAATTATCACTAATGGTTATATACGTAATTCATATAAAAAAGTCGATACATATAGTTGTAAAAATTTTATTTTTTGAATAAAAATAGAAGAGAGAATTGTAATAAATTTTCATTTTACTCACGGTGGACCTCACATAAATACACTAACGATTCTCTTTTTAAAAAAAAAAAAAAACTAATGGACTCTATTTAAGTACTTTAATTTCGAAGATAAAATAGATTTTATATACTACTAGATACAAACCCCCGCGTTGCGGCAGGATTATTCAAATATTTAATAATAAATATGTGAGTACAATTAATAAATTAAAATATAATAAAAAATAGTATATTATTATGCGATGATCAAATAGTATAATTGAATTAGAGATAAGTCAAAAAAAAAAAAGACCATAACACATTTAAAACGAATAAGTCTAAAATAGTAAATTTGTACTAAATAAAGGCAACAATTAAAAAGTAAATTTGTACACGAGACTCGGGAGTGTGGATTAGAACCAAAACTCTACATGCCATACCAATAAAATACCTCATGTCTTTGTCATTTACATGCATACTTACATGTTTGTGTTTATTTATAATATTAACAAAACCAAAATAAGACTTAAAATGAAGATACTAAATAATCAAATTAAGAAATAAACTCAGTTCCTTACGGTTGATATAAGAAATGTGAATAGCTCTAATCTAAACACAAACTTTCCAATCGAAAACCCACCAAAATTTTCAATTAAACATGATTGACACCACAAATATCAGATCAATCAAATCAATTGCAAACATTATTAAGCATATCAGCAACTAAATGCAAATGCAATAATCTCAAATTTTAGCACATAATATCTAAAAATTTAGAAAATAGACAAACCAATGAAATAATTCCACCCGCTTCTGGGTTATATTTCACACTCCTGCATATAGTTGTAACCTGTAAGTAATAATGTGTGTATATAATGGCTCTTCCATCGTGCGAAACGTGAATGACATAAGAAGAAGAAAGACATAGAGACAAAACGAAAAAGAAGATAAAAATTGACCGTGAAAGAAGAAGAAGCCATGGTTGCTATTCACTTATGAGAATAAATAATTACCTTGATTAATATACGTATATATATGTATGTATATGCATGGAAGATTAGGTCAGGTGATCATTAACATTATTTCAAACTCTAATTCAGTTAGGAAGTTTTATCCATATACAATTGTGCTCATTAGTTGTTGAAGAGATTAAATTCTACTTGGTTTGTTATTATTTATCCATAATTTAAAAAAGGATATGATATAATTAAGATAATTGGTTTGTTATTATTTATCCATAATTTAAAAAAGGATAGGATATAATTAAGATAATTGGTTTCTTATTATTTTTCCATAATTTAAAAAAGGATAGGATATAATTAAGATAATTGAGACATAATTAAATTATTTAAGATGGACAAGTGTTGAATTTGTAGAAGGACATTTGTCGATATATAGTGTAAGACCCGAATTTTATGAAATAAAAGTATTCAATTTTTCTTATAATTACTATTCAGGTAAATGGTTAAATTGATAAAAGTTAAAGTTAAGGGTGATATAGGAAATTTTTTCAAAATACACAAGTGGTTATAAAATATTCATTGTTGTGGGAATATTCGTTTGGTCGTGGAATATTCTTTCTCATTGGGGAATATTTATAACCACAAAAATGACCATTTGTGGGCCCCATAAAAGAATAAATCGCTTGATGAAAAACGATAAAATTAAGTTTTTATAAATAATTCTTGCGTAATCGTTACTGAATTAACCTTTGTTGGAATATCCGATGGTTAAAATATCTGATGTCTGGCGTGTTTGCATAAAGTAGCACACTATTTTACATGTATTTTTGAATTATTGATCTTTACATAAGAAGGCACTACTCAATAATTATTACGATAATATCTTTGTTGTGGACGCCCCAAAATAGGTATACACAACACCCATTCCGAAGTCGCCAAATACATGGTACAAAAAGCAAACTACAACTTCAATAATACAAATGTCGTGGTGAAATACGACAATATATATCATGAGTTTAAATATAATATTGTCTTCTAGACAATATCCACATGCAAATAAATCTCCATCATAATTATTGATTCATTATTTTACAAAAATGGTGAGGACTACTAAACAACTCTCTCTAGAACCTTCATTCCATAAATTGGCGACTAGTACTCGCTTACATTCTCGCCTCCTCGAGAAGAAAAAATGGAACAACAAGGAAAATGGTGAGCTCAACTAGCCCGAAGAAAGAATATTATGACTAAGATAATATACAACAAATTATCGTTAGTCTTCAACAGGAAAAATCGATAGAATACAATGACAACAAGTTTGAGATCAATATTCATAATGAAATAATAATTCATAGAAGAGTTACGTAGAGAATGAAATCTACTATAATCTATGAATTTAATGTACCATCATCAATATTTTATCCTCAGTAACATCAATCAATATACATCTGAATCAAATATTCATCTTTGCACCAAGCCAAAGATATTCATCACCAAGTCATGTTCATTTAAACACTGCTCATCTTTTGCACTCTGAGCCAAAGATATTAATCAATCAGTCGGGTTCATCTCAACACTGTTCATCTTTGCACTACTGAGCCAAAGATATTCTTCAGAAATCATTCATCTTTGCACTACTGCCAAAGATATTCAATAATATCATCATTTAAGATCGAGGATGATGAAAAATATTTTTAAGAAAGCGAATCCAAAGGTGAAACAAAATGACAAGGATTAAGGATTAAGGATTCGTACTTGGTTTTATCCACGCCCAAAAAATACCTCAAAATAATCATAGTGGTGTAAAATTCAAGAATGATCAAAACATGGATACAATCAGAGTTAGTATCCGAATAGATGTTTTGGACGAAAAAGAAGAAATTTTATTTTCTATTGAATAGTATCAGATATCGTGAATAGTCCGATATCGTGAATAGTAATCAGACAACCAAAAGATAGAAATTTACAAAAACATCTTCACGCTTCATTAATAGTACTCGTGAATAGTAACTCGTGAATAGTAACTCATGAATAGTAACTTTCGTGAATAGTAACTCATGAATAGTAACTCGTGAATAGTAACTCATGAATAGTAACCCATGAATAAGTAACCCGATATGAAAAAGTTCCAAATTTGATAAAAACTTTAGATCAACATTTCAAAGATAATGATATTGAAGAAATAATATCATTACGAAAAAAAATAATATCCCTTACCTCGAAAGATCAAGACTTCTAAAGTGAAAAAACACTGGATATAGGCTATGACTTGGACTTGCACCAGTATAGCAATACTCAAAGTATACTCAAAATACTCACAAGAATACGCTCGATAATATAGAGAGAGAAATTTATATATATATATATATATATATATATATATATATCAAATTCATACGCCAACCTTAGAATTCAGATCCTAGCATTTCCCACATGCCACCTTCTAGAAAGAAATGATAAAAAACATTTTTCATAAAATAAATAATTAAAACTTACAAAAATTAATTATTTCGGAGCTTCAGAACTTCAATAATTCATTATAAATAGCCCTTTCATCAGAAAATTCGAATCTCGCGAGTTTTTATAGGAAATTCAATTCTCTACAACTTTACAGAAGAAAGTTTTCCAAATTCCAAATAGAAATTGACCGAAATCCACAAACGGGCGATTTTACAAGCTATAATCAAATTTCAGTCAATAAATGGGGTCCACCGACATGTTTAACATGTTTTAAACATTTATTGCAACAAAAATACTCTTCCTCCTCGTATACTCATATATCCCACATTCGTTGTAAAAATATCACTTTATTAATATATTATTAAAATAATATATTTAAATGAATTATTTTATCGAAAAAAGATAAAATATTAATTTTCAACAATTGTCATTTTAAAAATTTTCTCCATCTATATCCACATAAAATCAATATTTTCCTCATCATATAAATTAATAATTAATTATTCACAAATAATATTACGAGAATCACAATATTGACAACCAGTGCGGTTCAGGAAGAGGGGCTTTCTAATAAGAATTTCTTCTTCTTGGCGGCGCGTAATTAGGTGACCAAACCTCTCCTTAGATGAACTTTCTAGACATTGCCAATAATGTTATCTAATAATATTATTCAGATAATATGAATTATTGCTTCGATAATGAAAGATACTGTGTAATGACAATTATTGAAACAACAGCAATATAAAATATCAACGCAGCAATTATTAACTCAATAAAATACTGAACAGTAATTACCGTAACCATTATTGAGTAGTGCCTTCTTACGTAAGAATCAATAATTGGTGCAATACCGTGTGCTACTGTTCAACAACGCGTATTAGTGTGTTTTAACCACGGGTATTCAACAAGATTAATCTGTGAATAACTACGCCTGTTATTTAAAAACAACTTATATTTGTCGTTTTCTTCATCCAATCACTTTTTCGTTATGGGGCCCACACATGGTCAAGCGCCGTCACGATTTAATATTCCTCGAAGCATTTAATATTCCACGACCAAACGAATATTCCCAACGATAATGAATATTTTATAACCACTTGCTTAATTTGAAATATTTGCATATTTAACCCTTAACTATCCACATTAATCAAATCAACCCCTTACTATTTCAAAATAATAAATAAAGGAAATTCCTTTTATTTAAAAATTTGAGGTCTTACAACCTCCCTCCTTATAAAATTTCGTCCTCGAAATTGGACGTACGATACACTGTGTTTTGAAAAGGTGAGGATACCTCGCTTTCATTTCCGCTTTCCAACTCCTGTGTCATTTCCTCTATAGCATGATTCCTCCACAAAACTTTAACTTGTGGTATAACCTTTCATGGCGTAGGACATGCTCCTTCCTATCCAAAATCTTGACGGTACCTCCTCATACGTTAAGTCTTGGCTATCTCGTCTGGTTCTAACTCTATAACGTGGTTCGGGTCTTTTCACATATTTACTTAATATGGATATGTGAAACACATTATGAACACGAGACATACTGGAGGTAACGCAAGTCTATAGGCTACATTTCCTACTCGGTCAAGAATTTGAAATGGACCGATAAATCGTGGATTGAGCTTTCCTCTCTTCCCAAATCTGGTAACTCCCTTCCATGGAGCAACTCGCAACAATACATGATCCCCACATTAAATTCCACGTCCTTTCAATGAAGATCCGCATAACTCTTTTTGTCGATCTTTGCGTCGTTTGTAGCACGTTGTCGAATCATTAGTCATACGTATTAACTTCGGGTCCCAACAATGTTGCTTCACCCACCTCATCCCAACATATTGGGGAACGACATTTTCGGTCCATATAATGCTTGAATGGAACCATGCCTATGTTTGTTTAATAACTATTGTTGTATGAGAATTCCACCAATGGCAAGTACTTATCCCAACTTCCTTTGAAATCTAGGACACGAGTTTTAATATATCTTCAAGAGTTTGAGTAGTCCTTTCGATTGCCCATCCGTTTGAGGATGGTATGCCAAGATAAATAAATTCGTGCCCATAGCTTTCTACAAACCAACCCAAAATCATGAAGTGAATCTTGGGTCACGATCTAAAACTATGGATCTTTGGCATGCCATGCAATCTCACAATCTCATTTACGTCACATACGAGAAAGACGCTCAAGGGAATAAGTCTCTCGTATCGGAAGAAATGAGCGAACTTGGTTAATCTATCAACAATAACCCAAATAGCATTGATGCCTCGAGAAACCGCAGGAAGACCCGTGTGAAATCCATAGTAATGTGTTCCCACTTCCATTAGGAATCTCAAGTGGTTGCAACGGACCCTTAGGTACAAGATGCTCCGCCTTTACACGTTAGTAAGAAGTTAAACACATCGAGATAAACTTTGCAATCTCTCTCTTCATATTTTTCCACCAAAATGTATGTCAAGATCACGATACATTTTAGTACTTCCAGGATGGATTGCAAATGGCGATTGTGTGCCTCCATCATAATCTTGTACTTCAAATCGAGTCGTTAGGAACACAAAGTCTAGAGTGGACTCAAGTATTCCTTCTTCATCAATTCTTGCTTAGGAATAGCTCCTTCTTGTACTTCCTTCTTCATACGCATCACTCAGGGTGGGTCGAGCAATCTTAACTTTTTCTATTAAAGTTGGCTCTGTCATATACTTGACATCATCGCTTTTCGTTCCATGATATGATCTTCTACTCATCGCGTCATTACCACGTTCGCTTTTCCAGGATGGCATGAGATCGTAACATGTCTTTGAAATGAGTCTCCTCTTGAGTTCTTGAAGCTCTTCCCACATTCCTTGCTCCATTCGAATTTTGTATCTCTACGAAGTCAATTGCGTTAATGGAATAGCGATTCGAGAATATCCTTCAACGAATCTCGATAATAACCAACTAAGCCTAGAAAGCTACGATTTCGACATCGACTTAGGTTGCTCTCAACCGTGACTCATATCCCAATCTTGGATAAGACGTCACAATGACACCTATCGCTTTACTATCGCACGAATATGATGTCCCCTACGGAGAGTTCGGCTTAGGTGAATTCCACAAAGGAAGTCACAAGATAAAGGCTCAGTACCAAATTCTATAGTTGAATTTTAACTCCTCAAGTTCAATAGGAGCCATTCGATATGAGATTTTAGAAATGAGTTTTGTACCGGGTTCAAAGTCGATACAAAATTTAATATCGAGCTTTAGGAGTAAGCCAAGAAATTCTTCTTGAAATACGCCGGAAAAATCAATAACAACAGAATATTATTCAAATCGACGTGTCTTTATTCAAATCCATAACATGGACTAAGAAAATTTGACATCCGTAATAAACGAATGACTTCATGGCTTGATATGAAAATGTTTGACTACAATGGTTTGATTGCTTGAATTGAATAACGGGGTTGCTTAGGAATATGAAAACTAACAACCTTACGTAAAATAATCAATTTCGGCATGATGAGTAGTTAACCTTAAAATCACATCAAAACAAATATCTCTATAGAAATAAGGTTAACAGTAATGTGATAGTGCTTGACTGAATCAAGCAAGATTTATAAGCAATTGGATGTGATGAAAGTTTCTCCTAACGGAGTTTCCACAGATAGGTCAAAGTCTAATTTCTCCAGAGTCAAGTTTAAACGTTGGCGCAAGTAAGAGATAAAAGAATGGGTAGAACCAATATCTAGTAAGGTATATACTTCGTAAGAATTTATAATTAACTAACCCAGTGCTAACTTCGTTCGGGTTCCTTGCATTTTGACCAGTCACGACAAATGCTCTTCCAAGAACCGATTGACTTTGACTTTTTGGGACATCCTTTTGAGTCACCATTCCTACCGATCTGGTTTCGATATCGTATAATCTCGAGCGATATGTCCTTTTTTTCCACAATTATAGCATACCTTAAACTGTTGTGGGCGGTTTGAATGATATGTCCCTCTTTCCGCATTTGTAACATAATGACCGGTGGTCGTTCTCCTCCCTTAAAACTAGTTTATCTTGGCGACGCCTTCACATGGTCGTTGTTGAATCTCCTCTTTTTAAAATCTCCTCCGACTCGCTTCTTCTATTTTCATGGCCACGATTACCACCGAGTGGTTACCGCCTTTGTCTTCGTATTCTTCTTTCTCCAATTGGTTATCGTTATTACGATGACCGCTATCTTTCGGTATGATCACGGTTATAGTCCCTCGGTTGAACGTACTCGTTATCTCGCTTCTAACAACCGAGCCACATTGACAACATCTGAATAGAGAGAAAATTTATGAGAAATAAGATCTTGACGTATGTCGGGTTTCAAACCTCTCTCGAAACATCCCGCGTCATCGTTCCTCATTCTCCACCAAATGAGGTGCAAACTGGATAACTCCGCGAACTTCGCTTAATCTTTGGGACACCGTCATGTTATTCTCTTTCTAGTCTAATAAACTCCACTTCCTTCATACGACCGAATACTTTGTGGAAGTACTTGTCATTGAATCTGCTTCAAACGTCTCCCAAGACATCGCCGAGTGCGACTAGATGGGTACGCTTCACGATTCCCACCAAAGAATCTGCCGCCACACGGAACATAAAGGCGCGAATGGAACTTTCGTTCCTCCGTGCATCCCAAGACATCGAATATCTTGGTAATTTGTTTGACCCACGTCTCGCCTTAATCGGATCCGGCTTCCCATAACTGGTGGTCCCAACTCTTTTAAGCGCTTCATTGTGACCACCCGTGAATTGCTATCATTTCCTCCTCAGTATTTTGAACACGAGTCTCCTCATTCGATTTTTGCATGAGCTAAAAAGCTTCTAAACATCCCTCGTTCATCATCTCGCTTTCGGTGGTGTTGTTCGCGGGAGGAACATTACCAAACTGTTATACGTTCTCCTCGTTGGTGAGTACAGGCATCTCCACCGGTCTCATTTGCTCCATGTTAATATTCTCAATCGACATTCTCAAAACATCATCATAAAATAAGGGTTAATTAAGGAAATCAATATATCACATAATATCCCTATATCTTGACCAACTAACAAATAAGCTTAGGTAGGACACACTAGCGAAGGATTTACTCGTCTCTCCCTCCTAGTTCTATTCCCGATCTCGCTGGAGAGATCATATCCTAAGCTCGATACCAACTGTGACGCCCCCAAAATAGGTATACACAACACCCATTACAGTCGCCAAATACATGGTACAAAAAAGCAAACTACAACTTGATAATACAAATGTCGTGTGAAATACGACAATATATCTTAATGAGTTTAAATATAATATTGTCTTCTAGACAATATCCACATGCAAATAAATCCAGATCATAATTATTGATTCATTATTTTACAAAAATGGTGAGGACTACTAAACAACTCTCTAGAACCATCATTCCATACCCGACTAGTACTCGCTTACATTCTCGCCTCCCGAGAAGAAAAATGGAACAACAAGGAAAAGGGTGAGCTCAACTAGCCCCAAGAAGAATATTATGACTAAGATAATATACAACAAATTATCGTTAGTCTTCAACGGGAAAAAATCGATAGAATACAATAGACAACAAGTTTGAGATCAATATTCGCAGTGAAATAATAATTCATAGTAAGAGTTACGTAGAGAATGAAATCTACTATAATCTATGAATTTAACGATTCATCATCAATATTTTATCCCTGTAACATCAATTAATATACATCCGGAATCAAATATTCATCTTTGCACTATGAGCCAAAGATATTCATCGATTGGTCATGTTCATTTAAACACTGCTCATCTTTGCACTACATGCCAAAGATATTAATCAATCGATCATGTTCATCTCAACACTGTTCATCTTTGCACTCTGAGCCAAAGATATTCTTGAAATCATTCATCTTTGCACTACAGCCAAAGATATTCAATAATATCATCATTTAAGACCGAGGATGATGAAAAATATTTTTAAGAAACGAATCGGTGAAACAAAATGCCAAGGATTAAGGATTAAGGATTAGTACTTGGTTTTATCCACGCCCAAAAATACCTCAAAAATAATCATAGTGGTGTAAAATTCAAGAATGATCAAAACATGGATACAATCGAGTTAGTATCCGAATAGATGTTTTGGACCGAAAAGAAGAAATTTTATTTTTTCGGTGAATAGATCAGATATCGTGAATAGTCTTAGATATCGTGAATAAAGGCCGATATCGTGAATAGTACCTCCGACACCAAAAGATAGAAATTCCACAAAAACATCTTCACGCTTCATGAATAGTACTCGTGAATAGTAACTCGTGAATAGTAACTCATGAATAGTAACTTCATGAATAGTAACTCGTGAATAGTAACTCATGAATAAGTAACTCGTGAATAGTAACTCATGAATAGTAACCCATGAATAGTAACTCCCGGCATGAAAAAGTTTCAAATTTGATAAAACTTCAGATCAACATTTCAATTATAATGATATTGAAGAAATAATATCATTACGAAAAAAAATAATATCCCCTTACCTCGAAAGATCAGTCTTTAAATGAAACAGGATATAAAGGCTATGACTTGGACTTCGCATCAGTATAGCAATACTCAAAGTATACTCAAAATACTCACAAGAATAAACCGATAATATAGAGAGAGAAAACTTCATTTTCGTGTGATTTTCAATTCTAACCTAAGCACCTATTTATAGGAAATTGCTTAGTAACACCAAAGCAGAAAATTTAATAAATTAATATATATATATATATATATATATATATATATCAAATTCATACGCCAACCTTAGAATTCAGATTCAAGCATTTCCCACATGCCACCTTCTAGAAAGAAATGATAAAAAATGTTTTTCATAAAATAAATAATTAAAACTTACAAAATTAATTATTTCAGAGCTTCGAACTTCAATAATTCATAATAAATAGCCCTTTCATCAGAAAATTCGAATCTCGCGAGTTTTATAGGAAATTAATTCTCTACAACTTTCCAGAAGAAAGTTTTTCCAAATTCTAAATAGAAATTGACCGAAATCCACAAGCAAAGCGATTTTACAAGCTATAATCAAATTTTCAATAATAAATGGGGTCCACCGACATGTTTAACATGTTTTAAATATTTATTGCAACAAAAATACTCTTCCTCCTCGTGATACTCATATATCCCACATTCGTTGTAAAAATATCATCATAGTTAATATATTATTAAAATAATATATTTAAACGAATTATTTTATCGAGAAAAAGATAAAATATTAATTTTCAACAATTGTCATTTTAAAAATTTTCTCCATCTATATCCACATAAAATCAATATTTTCCTCATCATATAAATCAATAATTAATTATTCACAAATAATATTACAGAATCACAATATTGACAACCAGTGCAGCTCCTGGTGAAAGAGGGCTTTCCAATAAGAAAATATTTTATTTTATTGATTCAATATTTTATTGATTCAATAATTTTTGATATTTTATATTATTGTTGTTTCAATAATTATCATCGCATAATATTTCTCATTATCAGATCAATAATTCATATTATTTGAATAATATTATTAGATAGCATTATTGGCAATGTCTAGAAAGTTCTGTCAAGGAGAGGTTTGGTCACCTAATTGCGGCGCCAAGAAGGAGAAATTTTATTGAAAGCCCCTCTTTCACGGAACTACTCGTCATTGTCATAATTGTGATTTTGTAATATTATTTGTGAATAATTAATTATTGATTTATATGATAATGAAATATTTATTTGATGTGGATATAAATGATGGATTTATTTATGTGGTTATAAATGAAGGAATTAATGTTGAGGTATTTTATCAAGATTTTTTTTCGAATGAAGGTATTAAAAATTAAACCAGTGTTTTTGAGATATATTGCGTGAGTTATAATTTTTAATCCGACCGTTGGATCGTTGTAATTTTTGGATATGTTATACATATATAAGTTGAGTATATGTCCACAAATTTTGAACCGTTAAAAATGAACGTATGATTTGTTATGAATTTTAAGAGGTGAATGGTTTAGAAATTGTTGAAATATCCGAATTTAGCATTTTGGTGGAAAATTCTAGAATTGAGTGGACCCCACTAGTGGTTGGTGAAGAAATGTGCTGAATTTTATTTCAAATGTGGTGGGTGGGAATAGAAGAGGTAAAAGCCATCAAAGTTGCTTGGTCAAGTCTGCTAAAATTTTCCTATAAATAGAGGGCTAAGTTAGAATTGAAAATCACACCAGAAACAAGTTTTCTTTCTCTCTATATTATCAAGCATATTTTTGAGAGTATTTAGATACTTTGAGAGTTGCTATTTAGTAGAAGTTTCCTTCGATTTTTCATCCGATATTCCAGTCAGAAGTACTGCTCTTTTGAGGTAAGGGATTTTAAGGGTTATTATGTTTTTCAGTTCGTACTTCTTCCGACCTTCAGAAAATTCTGGAAAAATTTGAAATGATATGTTGATGAGTTTTATTGATTGTGTCCAAAAATGGTGATTTTTGGATGTATAGATTAAGAGTTATGAATTTTATGAGAAAAGACTATTTTAAAAGTAACCGCTTATAACTCCTTATGGTTAACTCCAAAATTGATGAAATTTTTATTGGGAGTACATCTATATAATATCAGTGTACTCTGTGAATTTTGGAATTTTTGGATAAAAGTACAATTTATGATAAATGTCTAAATATTCGGCGGTTTTGGCCATATGAAAAATAGTAAATGAATTTTAAAAATTCTAAGAAAAATATATGTTCAATATGGGACTATATTCTGCTAAATCCCAGAAAAGAAATATTTTTGGAATTGATTTGGTATTTTTCATGAAAATGGACTAGTTATGAATAAATGAGTTAAATATGTTATGTGAAGGAAGAAAATTGGAAAATATGATTTTATGGCTTGAGAATCATATATGTGGTATATGCAGATTTTTGATGAGGGTTTTGGTTATCGGTGATGAAATCTTATAAGTTTGGCATTTTATGATGATTAAATGCATTATTTAGTAAAGTGTAAACAATTAAAATAAATTGTTTATAAGTTTAAGAAATGTTATTCTTTCAATATCATTATACCGAAATATTGGTATGGATTTTATTGTGGAATTTTTACTTTTTTATGTCGGGTAACTATTCATGAGTTACTATTCATGAGTTACTATTCACGAGTTACTATTCACAAGTACTATTCACTACAAAATTGGTTTCTTTTTCTAACCAAATTATAGTTGATTTATGAATATTACTTGTGGAGATTAAAACTATATATTGATTATATTGATTTTATTATCATATATAATATTTTTATAACCCCGATGTTGAAATTTCTTTCCTTTGGAGTGTAAAGATGAGTAGATTATTGGTATGATCATGACTAGGGTTCTCTTTGGCCAAGAGTGAAAAGTTGAATTGTGGATGGTATGATCATGACCATTCAATTTATAATTGAATATCTTTAGCTTAAGTGCAAAGGTGAATTGATCAACATGGTTATAATTATTGTTTATATAAATTCGAAATGATTATATACTTCTTAGAGATATTAATATATTTTCGTAATGCAAATATGAATCTGTTGATGAATATATTTGGCTTGTAGTGCAAATATGAACTGTTGAGGAATATCTTTGGCTCAGAAGCAAAAGATGAATTGTTGATGAATATCTTTGGCAAGAGTGCAAAGATGAATCGTTAATGAATATCTTTGGCCCGTAGTGCAAAGATGACTGTTGTTGAATATCTTTCGCCAAAGTGGTGCTAAGATGAATCGTGGATGAATATCTTTGGCCCGTAGTAAAAAGATGAATTTATTAGTATGATTATGAACAGAACTGTGATTTGGTATAACCATGATCTTTGATGTTTTGTAAAGACATGTGATGAAAATTATATTCATCCCGGCACGATGCGAAGAGAATTTAGAATCACAATTATGATTATGAGATATTCATATAATTATGGAAAGGAACTATTGATTGATGTTACAGGATAAAACATTGTTGGTGGACTTTTAACATGGAGAAGATAATAGATCGTATTGTCTATTTGACTCTTCTAATGGATCGCTTCGTTCACCGCAACTATGGTTGAAATTTTTATCATCTACCATATGTTCTAAATCTCGATTTGTTATTGATGAAGGCTATTGATAATTTAATTATCTTTAGTCATGATATTCTTTATCGAAGCTAGTTGTGCTCACCCTTTTGCTTCACAATTCCTTTCGTGTAATAAAAGTGTAGCCGGGTCGAGCGGGGTAACAAGGAATAGAACGATGGTCTCTAGTGTGGAGTTCTCTCTAAAAAAATAGACAAGTGTGTCAGTATACATCTTTTAGTAGTTATATTTGGTGAATCATATAGGAGAGGCGTAACCCAACGTTGGAAGGGTGTTTTGCCACTATCATACAAGATGTCTAATGACATACAACCTCGTGTCATCATAAGATGGGTTGTGCTCATCCACTTGCCGAGTATATTTACGAGCACTACCTATATAATCTTGGTGTTTGTTTGAAGTATAATTCTCAATTTGAGATGGTGGAGATAATGATAAGTCAAGAGAAGACTCACCATGGGAAGAATATGATAGTAATCTTCTCATTTTTCTTTGGGGTCTATCGGGTCAACCAAGGATAATTCTGCGGGCCATATGATATCTATCATAACCTAGTAAGCATGGCCTCCCATGCACGAAGGTTTCTCTTGAGCACTTCCCAAAGATTCTAATTTCTAAAACAGTTTTTGACTATACATTTATGTAAGGTGTCATTGTGACGTGCTATCCAAGGTTGGGATGAGAGTCACAGTTGGTATATATATTTGTATCCAAACTCACAAAGATATATGTATTGTTGTATTTTGCACGACAATTGTTGTAATAAAGTTGTAGTTGTTTTTCTGCATCATGTATTTGGCTACTCAGAATGGGTTGGATGGAATGGACCTATTTTGGGGTTGTCACATTTGGTATCGTAGCTTAGGATATGATCTCTCATGAGATCGGGAATATAACTAGGAGGGAGAGATGAGTAAATCCTTCGCTCAAAGTGTGTCCTACCTAAGCTTATTTATTTGTTGGTCACCATAATATCGGATATTATGTGATATGTTAATTTGTTTAATTAACCCTTATTTTATGGAAGATTTGAGAATGGTCACGAGAATGTTAACAATGGAGTGAATGAGACCGTGGGGATACCTCTAATCACTAACCATGATAATGTGATGTCGACGAAGAAGGAATTAGAGATATCCATGTGGTGAGTGAAGAATTGATAGTCAGCACCCTTAGATAGTCGCAGAGGTAACAGCTGAGAGTGAGGAAGAAGAGGAAGAAGAGGTACCTGAGGAGAGTTTATTAGAGGTATTATATGATCAAAATGTAGAATTTCAAAATCGTATTCATGAGTTAGAAGAGCAGGCTGAAGAACGACAGGTGGTCGTGGAACAAAAGGATGCAACAATTCAAGCTTCAGGTTACCCGATATGTGATGCTTGAATGTAAGCATTCTTTTCGCGTAGTATAAGATGATAAAGATGGAATCTGAGCTGAAAGAAGAAAAAACTGAACGAGTAAGAATGAGTGATGCATGGGTAAAAGCCACACGACACGTGGATATTGTGGAAAGAGATGTCCGATCTAAGAAGGCTAAAATAGATGACATGAATTTTCTTTTGGAAAGCAATTGGGAGAACCCAACATCGAGTTTTGAATTACCCTGTACATAGCGGTCAACCTGAATTCGATATGGATCGAAGATTGATGATTCAGATCATGAAACAGGAGTACGACGAGGCAGTTGAGGGAGGAATATGTCCTATAGAAAAATATATTCCAACGATAGTGATGACGCCAAATGCTGCCCCAGATAAGTCAAAGCCGGGTAGTTCGAGGGATGGCGGTTGTCATGACTTCCCAACAAATGAGGAACCCAAATGAAGTTATCACGAGAGATGAGCAATGGAGAAATCATGATGACCGGGGAGATAGAATCTGAAATGGAAGCAAGGTATTCTCAACTTTTCGAAATACTGTGCACGTAAATTTCTGGGGACTAAATTTCATAAGGAGGGAGATCAGTAAGACCCAAATTTTATGAAATAAAAGTATTCAATTTTTCTTATAATTACTATTCAAGAAATGGTTAAATTGATAAAAGTTAAAGTTAAGGGTGATATATGAATTTTTTTTCAAAATACACAAGTGGTTATAAAATATTCATTGTTGTTGGGAATATTCGTTTAGTCGTGGAATATTCTTTCCGCTTGGGAATATTCGCATTTACTCACAAGCAAACCATTTGTGGGCCCCATAATGTAATAACCGTCGGATGAAGAAAACGACAAAATTAAGTTTTTATAAATAACTACGTAATCTTTACTGCTAACATCGTTGAATACCCTATGGTTAAAATACAAGAATATGCTGCGTGTTTGCACAAAGAAAGCACACAGCTTACACAAAGATTTTTGAATTATTGATCCTTACATAAGAAGGCACTACTCAATAATTGTTACAAAGAATTATCGCTCAATATTTTATTTTATTGATTCAATAATTGTTGCGTTGATATTTTATATTATTGTTGTTTCAATAATTATCATCGCACAATATTTTCATTATCGATCAATAATTCATATTATTTGAATAATATTATTAGATAAGCATTATTGGCAATGTCTAGAAAGTTCACAAGGAGAGGTTTGGTCACCTAATCAAGGCGCTACCAAGAAGGAGAAATTTTATCGAAAGCCCCTCTTTCTCGGGAACTACCGGTTGTCATAATTGTGATTCGTAATATTATTTGTGAATAATTAATTATTGATTTATATGATAAGGAAATATTTATTTGATGTGGATATAAATGATGGATTTATTTATGTGGTTATAAATGAAGGAATTAATGTTGAGGTATTTTATCAAGATTTTTGTCTGGAATGAAGGTATTAAAATTAAACCGTTGTTTTTGAGATATATTGCGTGAGTTATAATTTTTAATCCGACCGCTGATCGTTGTAATTTTTGGATATGTTATACATATATAAGTTGAGTATATGTCCACAAATTTTGAACCGTTAAAAATGAACGTATGATTTGTTATGAATTTTAAGAGGTGAATGGTTAGAAATTGTTCAAGTATCCGAATTTAGCATTTTGGTGGAAAATTCTAGAATTGAGTGGACCCCCCCACTTGTGGTTGGTGAAGAAATATGCTGAATTTTATTAAAAATGTGGTGGGGTGGAATAGTAAGTGTAAAGCCATCAGTCAGTGCAAAAGTCAAGTCTGCTAAAATTTTCCTATAAATAGAGGGCTGTTAGAATTGAAAATCACACCGTAAAACAAGTTTTTTTTCTCTCTATATTATCAAGCATATTTTTGAGAGTATTTAGATACTTTGAGAGTTGCTATTTAGTAGAAGTTTCCTTCGGTTTTTCATCCGATATTCCAATGGCATCGCTTCTTTTCGAGGTAAGTGGATTTTAGTGGTTATTATGTTTTTCAGTTCGTACTTTTCCGACCTTCAGAAAATTTTGGAAAAATTTGAAATGATATGTTGATGAGTTTTATTGATTGTGTCCAAAATGGTGATTTTTGGATGTATAGATTAAGAGTTATGAATTTTATGAGAAAAGACTATTTTAAAAGTAATCGCTTATAACTCCTTATGGTTAACTCCAAAATTGATGAAATTTTTATTGGGAGTACATCTATATAATATCGTGTACTGTGAATTTGGAATTTTTGGATAAAAGTACAATTTATGATAAATGTCTAAATATTCGCTGTTTTTATATATATGAAAATAGTAAATGAATTTTAAAAATTCTAAGAAAAATATATGTTCAATATGGGACTATATTCTGCTAAATCCCAGAAAAGAAATATTTTTGGAATTGATTTGGTATTTTTCATGAAAATGTACTAGTTATGAATAAATGAGTTAAATATGTTATGTGAAGGAAGAAAATTGGAAAATATGATTTTATGGCTTGAGAATCATATATGTGGTATATGCAGATTTTTGATGAGGGTTTTGGTTATCGGTGATGAAATCTTATAAGTTTGGCATTTTATGATGATTAAATGTATTATTTAGTAAAGTGTAAACAATTAAAATAAATTGTTTATAAGTTTAAGAAATGTTATTCTTTCAATATCATTATATCGAAATATTGGTATGGATTTTATTGTGGAAATTTCTACCTTTTTTGTGTCGTGGTTACTATTCATGAGTTACTATTCATGAGTTACTATTCACGAAGTTACTATTATTAGTACTATTCACTACAAAATTGGTTTCTTTTTCTAACCAAATTATAGTTGATTTATGAATATTACTCGAGATTAAAACTATATATTGATTATATTGATTTTATTATCATATATAATATTTTTATAACCTCGATGTTGAAATTCTCTTTCATTCGAGTGTAAAGATGAGTAGATTATTGGTACGATCACGACTAAGGTTCTCTTTGGCCAATAGTGAAAAGTTGAATTGTGATCTGTATGATCATTACCATGAATTTATAATTGAATATCTTTAGCTTAAGTGCAAAGGTGAATTGATCAACATGGTTATAATTATTGTTTATATAAATTTCAAATGATTATATATTTTTTCGAGATATTAATATATTTTCGTAATGCAAATATGAACTGTTGATGAATATATTTGGCTTGTAGTGCAAATATGAATCTGTTGAGGAATATCTTTGGCTCAGAAAGTGCAAAGATGAATTGTTGATGAATATCTTTGGCCAAGAGTGCAAAGATGAACTGTTAATGAATATCTTTGGCCCAGTAATGCAAAAGATGACCCGTTGTTGAATATCTTCGCCAAGCAGTGGTGCTAAGATGAATCGTGGATGAATATCTTTGGCCCGTAGTGCAAAAGATGAATTTATTAGTATGATTATGAACAGAACTCGTGATTTGGTATAACCATGATCTTTGATGTTTCGTAAAGACATGTGATGAAAATTATATTCGCCCCGGTACGAAGAGGAATTTAGAATCACAATTATGATTATGAGATATTCATATAATTATGGAAAGGAACTGCTGATTGATGTTACAGGATAAAACATTGTGGTGGATTTTTAACATGGAGAAGATAATAGATCGTATTGTCTATTCGACTCTTCTAATGGATCGCTTCGCTTCACCGCAACTATGGTTGAAATTTTTATCATCTACCATATGTTCTAAATCTCGATTTGTTATTGATGAAGGCTATTGATAATTTAATTATCTTTAGTCATGATATTCTTTATCGAAGCTAGTTGTGCTCACACCTTTGCTTCACAATTCCTTTCGTGTAATAAAAGTGTAGCCGGGTCGAGCTGGGGTAACAAGGAATAGAACTATGGTCTCTAGGTGTGGAGTTCTCCCTAAACAAAGATAGACAAGTGTGTCAGATACATCTTTTAGTAGTTATATTTGGTGAATCATATAGGAGAGGCGAACCCAACGTTGGAAGGGTGTTTTGCCACTATCATACAAGATGTCTAATGACATACAACCTCGTGTCATCATAAGATGTGGTTGTGCTCATCCACTCATCGAGTATATTTACGAGCACTACCTATATAATCTTGGTGTTTGTTTGAAGTATAATTCTCAATTTGAGACAAAGTGGAGATAATGATAAGTCAAGAGAAGACTCACCATTGGGAAGAATATGATAGTAATCTTCTCATTTTTCTTTTTGGGGTCTATTGGGTCAACCAAGGATAATTTCGTGGCCATATGATATCTATCATAACCTAGAAGCATGGCCTCCCATGTACGAAGGTTTCCTTGAGCACTTCCCAAAGATTCTAATTTCTAAAACAGTTTTTGACTATATATTTATGTAAGGTGTCATTGTGACGTGTTATCCAAGGTTGGAATGAGAGTCACAGTTGGTATATATATTTGTATCCAAACTCACAGTATATGTGTTGTTGTATTTTGCACGACAATTGTTGTAATAAAGTTGTAGTTGTTTTCTGTACCATGTATTTGGCGACTCAGAATGGGTTGGATGGAATGGACCTATTTTGGGGTTGTCACATTTGGTATCAGAACTTAGGGATATGATCTCTGGCGGAGATCGGTGAATATAACTAGGAGGGGAGAGATGAGTGAATTCTTCGCTAGTGTGTCCTACCTAAGCTTATTTGTTGGTCAGTCATAATATCGGGATATTATGTGATATGTTAATTTATTTAATTAACCCTTATTTTATGGCAGTATTTGAGAATGGCTGCTGAGAATGTTAACAATGGAGTGAATGAGATCGTGGGGATACCTGTAATCACTAACCATGATAATGTGATGTTAGACGAAGAAGGAATTAGAGATATCCATGTGGTGAGTGAAGAATTGATAGTTGCACCCGAGATAGTCACAGAGATAACAGCAGAGAGTGAGGAAGAAGAGGAAGAAGAGGTACCTGAGGAGAGTTTATTAGAGGTATTATATGATCAAAATTAGAATTTCAAAATCGTATTCACGAGTTAGAAGAGCGGGCTGAAGAACGACAGGTGGTCGTGGAACAAAAGGATGCAATAATTCAAGCTTGTGTTACCCGATATGTGATGCTTGAACAGAAGCATTCTTTGGCAGAGTATAAGATGATAAAGATGGAATCTGAGCTGAAAGAAGAAAAAACTGAACGAGTAAGAATGAGTGATGCATGGGTAAAAGCCACATGACACGTGGATATTGTGGAAAGAGATGTCCGATCTAAGAAGGCTAAAATAGATGACATGAATTTCTCTTTTTGGAAAGCAATTGGGAGAACCCAACATCGAAGTTTTAAATTACCCGTACATAGCGGTCAACCCGAATTTGATATGGATCAAGATTGATGATTCAGATCATGAAACAGAGTACGACGAGGCAAATTGAGGGAGGAATATGTCCTATAGAAAAATATATTCCAACTAAGTAGTGATGACGCCAAATCACGCCCCAGATAAGTCAAAGCCGGGTAGTTCGAGGATGGCGGTTGTCATGACTTCCCAACAAATGAGGAACCCAAATGAAGTTATCACGGAGATGAGAAATGGAGAAATCATGATGACCGGGAGATAGAATCGAAATGGAAGCAAGGTATTCTCAACTTTTCGAAATACAGTGTACGTAAATTTCGGGGACGAAATTTCATAAGGAGGGAGATTGTAAGACCCGAATTTTATGAAATAAAAGTATTCAATTTTTCTTATAATTACTATTCAAGAAATGGTTAAATTGATAAAAGTTAAAGTTAAGGGTGATATATGAATTTTTTTCAAAATACACAAGTGGTTATAAAATATTCATTGTTGTTTGGGAATATTCGTTTTGGTCGTGGAATATTCTTTCCGTTTCGGGAATATTCGTATTGACTGCAAGCAACCATTTCAGGGCCCCATAATGTAATAACCTGGCGGATGAAGAAAATGACAAAATTAAGTTTTTATAAATAACAGGCAGTAATCGTTATCAATTAACTTCGTTGAAATACCCCGGTGGTTAAAATACGATGAATACGCTGGCGTGTTTGCATAAAGAAGACGCTATTTTACACATGATTTTTGAATTATTGATCCTTACATAAGAAGGCACTACTCAATAATTGTTACAGTAAATTATCGCTCAATATTTTATTTTATTGATTCAATAATTGTTGCGTTGATATTTTATATTATTGTTGTTTCAATAATTATCACCGCATAATATTTCTCATTATCGATCAATAATTCATATTATTTGAATAATATTATTAGATAGCATTATTGGCAATGTCTAGAAAGTTTCATCAAGAGAGATTTGGTCACCTAATTGCGGCGCCAAGAAGGAGAAATTCTTATTGAAAGCCCTCCTTTTCCGGGAACGGCACTGGTCATTAATAATTGTGATTACGTAATATTATTTGTGAATAATTAATTATTGATTTATATGATAAGAAAATATTTATTTGATGTGGATATAAATGATGGATTTATTTATGTGGTTATAAATGAAGGAATTAATGTTGAGGTATTTTATCAAGATTTTTGTTTCGGAATAAAGGTATTAAAAATTAAACCAAAGTGTTTTTTAGATATATCATGTGGTTATAATTTTTAATCCAACCGCTGGATCATTGTAATTTTTGGATATGTTATATATATAAGTTGAGTATATGTCCACAAATTTTGAACCGTTAAAAAGAACGATGATTTGTTATGAATTTTAAGAGGTGAATGGTTCGTAAATTGTTCAAGTATCAAAATTTAGCATTTTGGTGTGAAAATTCTAGAATTGAGTGGACCCCACTAATGGTTGATAAAGAAATGTTCTGAATTTTATTTCAAATGTGGTGGGTGGGAATAGTAAAAGTGTAAAAAGCCATCGGGTTTAAAGTCAAGTCTGCTAAAATTTTCCTATAAATAGAGGGCTAAGTTAGAATTAAAAATCACACCAGAAACAAGTTTTCTTTCTCTATATATTATCAAGCATATTTTTGAGAGTATTTAGATACTTTGAGAGTTGCTATTTAGTAGAAGTTTCCTTCGATTTTTCATCCGATATTCCAGTCAGAAGTACTGCTCTTTTGAGGTATGGGATTTTAAGGGTTATTATGTTTTTTCAGTTCAGTACTTCTTCCGACCTTCGTAAAATTCTGCGAAAAATTTGAAATGATATGTTGATGAGTTTTATTGATTATATCAAAAAATGGTGATTTTTGGATGTATAGATTAAGAGTTATGAATTTTATGAGAAAAGACTATTTTAAAAGTAACCGCTTATAACTCCTTATGGTTAACTTCAAAATTGATGAAAATTTTATTGGGAGTACATCTATATAATATCAGTGTACTCTGTGAAATTTGGAATTTTTGGATAAAAGTACAATTTATGATAAATGTCTAAATATTCGGCGGTTTTGGCCATATGAAAAATAGTAAATGAATTTTAAAAATTCTAAGAAAAATATATGTTCAATATGGGACTATATTCTGCTAAATCCAGGAAAATAAATATTTTTGAAACTGATTTGGTATTTTTTATGAAAATAGACTAGTTATGAATAAATGAGTTAAATATATTATGTGGAGGAAGAAAATTGGAAAATATGATTTTATGGCTTGAGAATCATATATGTGGTATATGCAGATTTTTGATGAGGGTTTTGGTTATCGGTGATGAAATCTTATAAGTTTGGCATTTTATGATAATTAAATGCATTATTTAGTAAAGTGTAAACAATTAAAATAGATTGTTTATAAGTTTAAGAAATGTTATTCTTTTAATATCATTATACCGAAATATTGGTATGGATTTTATTGTGGAATTTTTACCTTTTTGTGTCAGAGTTACTATTCATGAGTTACTATTCATGAGTTACTATTCACGGGTACTATTCACTACAAAATTGGTTTCTTTTTCTAACCAAATTATAGTTGATTTATGAATATTACTGTGGAGATTAAAACTATATATTGATTATATTGATTTTATTATCATATATAATATTTTTATAACCCTGATGTTGAAATTCTCTTTCATTGGAGTGTAAAGATGAGTAGATTATTGGTATGATCATGTACTAGGGTTCTCTTTGCCAAGAGTGAAAAATTGAATTGTGATTGGTATGATCTGCTTGACCATTGAATTTATAATTGAATATCTTTAGCTTAAGTGAAAAGGTGAATTGATCAACATGGTTATAATTATTGTTTATATAAATTCGAAATGATTATATACTTCTTTCGAGATATTAATATATTTGGCTCTATAATGCAAATATGAATCGTTGATGAATATATTTGGCTCAGAAAAGTGCAAATATGAATCGTTGAGGAATATCTTTGGTGTAGCGACCCCAAAATTAGGTATACGTCACCCATCTTGGGTCGCCACTTACATGGTACATAAATTCAAATACAACTTACTAATATAAGCTGTAGGTATAATACGACATAAAGCGTGAGTTTGAATACAAATATTGTCTACTAGATATTATACAAACTCAAAAGGAGTCCTCATTACAACTATTATTACACTATTTCACGTAATAGTGAGGACTACTAATGCTATTCTCGGACCATTACTCCGCTTCTCGAGGCTCTCGTCCCGGCTATGTTCTCATTTCACAGAAGAAATAAAAGAAAAGGTGAGCTCAACTAGCCTAGTAAGAAATATTATGACTAAGATAATGCGTAATAATTTATCATTAGCCTTCAAATGTGTTAAGCGATAAAATACAATAGACAACAAGTTTAAGCTGCAGTGGAATAAGCAATCCATTAAAAGAGTCAAGTAGAGAATAAAGTGTGACGCCCCTAAAATTGGTATACGCCACCCATCTTGGGTCGCCACTTACATGGTACATAAATTCAAATACAACTTACTTTTAACCTAATCTGTAGGTAGGCAATACGACATAAATCGTGAGTTTGAATACAAATATTGTCTACTAGATATTATACAAACTCAAAAGGAGTCCTCATTACAACTATTATCACACTATTTCACGTAATAGTGAGGACTACTAATGCTATCCTCCGGACCATTACTTGCTCCCAGACTGAAGTCCCGGCTAGGTTCTCATTTTCAGAGAAGAAAGGAAAGTGAAAGAAAGGGTGAGCTCAACTAGCCCAAAGAAGAAATATTAGGACTAAGATAATGCGTAATAAATTATCATTAGCCTTCAATTGTGTTAAACCGATAAAATACAATGTAGACAACCGGTTTAAGCTCGGCAAGGAATAAGCAATCCATTAAAAGAGTCAAGTAGAGAATAAAGTCTACTATCTTTTAGGTTTTAAAAGGTTTTCATCAATTTTTATCATTTGAGACTCAAATTTTAATAAATAAACCACCACATCTAATCATCCCCAGCCTCCCTGGCCAAGGATTTTCATCAAATTATCAATGGTCAGCGACTATACCGAATCACCCCTGGTCATAATCATACCAAAACTATCCATCAACGCATTACATAAAGCCAATCGAGGACTTTTTGTCACATCATTTATATCAAGTCATGATTATACCGAATGATCCTCAATGTCATAATCATACTAAGTTCATCTATGCACGTAAGCCAAAGATAACATAATATAACATGAGGATGATGACAATGACATAGTAATTCAATAAAACAAGTTCAAAAATTATTTAATCCATGAATTATTAACGCCCAAATTGTCAACATATCTTTGTTTTCAGAAGTAAAATTCAAGAATGATCGGAAGAATATTTCCATGAGAAGATATTGGATGAAACGCAAATATCAAGGATATTCTACTAATTTCATGGAGTATAGAAAGTCAAAGTTTTAACCAACCGAGTATAATAAAGAATGGAATAACAAAAGAAATCACCATGCACGCGGTGCTTCAAGATGATGTAAAGTTATTCCAGCGAGTAATAATAATAACGGAACTGTGTCGTGAAATTCACACAATAAGCTGGGATGTTCCAATGAATAATAAAGATGGAAACAGATCCAGGTGTAAAACACATGAGATAGGATATTCCAATGTAATTATAAAGATTTTAACCAGTCCGGTGTAAAACACATGCATGTGATGTTCAACATGTAATAATAAAATCTTAACCAGTCCGGTGTAAAACACATGCATGAGGATGTTCCACATGAATAATAGAAGAATGTCACCAAGTATAGGGTAAATCAGCGATACAAAAGTTATTCCAATGTAGAATAAATAAGAATGGAATAACATAAGGATTTCACCAAGTATAGGATATGCCGCATACAAAGTTATGTATAGGGTATATCACTTTTTACAAGTTATTCCAATGTAATAATAGTGAATGGAATAACGAAGTTCTCTTCAAGAAAAAAGAATAACACTCACCGTAGTAAAGGCTGAATATAGAAGTAGTGAAGTAGCGAGAATACTCTTCTTCTTTCTATAATTTTCTCTATAGTTTCTCTCTATAATTTCTCTCTAGAGTTTCAATGAATTCGTAAGAAAATAATGAAGGAATGAGCTTCTATTTATAGGAAAATGGAATGCATAAGAATTAATCCATGAGCGGTCCAGTATTGATTTACTTTAATCGACGGTCCATATTTAAAGAAAAATCTTTAAATAAAATATAATATATTCTATTTATATAAAAACATTTTACTATGCAAACACTACGCAATACTATGCAAAACACTACGCAACACTATGCATAATAAAATATAATATATTCTATTTATGAATAACTTTAATAAAGTATTCTATTTTATATAAAAGATGTTTCGTTTTATTACGTTAATAATAATGAATAAAACAAAACGTCATTATCGCTATAATAATTCATATTATTAATAAACAATAATGGAATCAAACCCGAGTGACTTCTCACATAAGATTAATAATCAATACCGTGTGCTACTACGCAACCACACGTATTCTGCATACTTTTACTACCGAAGTAGTTCAAGCTAGTTACCACGGTAAAACTTCCGTAGTTATTTCAATAAAATATTTTTGTCGCTTTTCTCAATCCGACAATAATTACCGTATGGGGGTCCACCAATGATTGAGTCAGTTATCGAATATTCCCCGCTAAACCGAATATTCCCCGACCAATCGAATATAATATAACCACTTGCATACTTTTGCAAAATTTATAAATACTACCCACAACTATAATATTATCTCAAATTCACACCATAATATTAAAAATTATTTTGACAAAATTTAAATCTTTATTGATAAATCTGGGTCTCACATAAAGTCTACTATCTTTTAGGTTTTAAAGGTTTTTCATCATCATTATAATTGAGACTCACTTTAATAAATAATCCACATCATCGAATCACCCATGCACTACTACCAAGGATATTCATCAAATTATCAATGGTCATGACTATCTTAGAATCACCCCCGGTCATAATCATACCAAAAACTATCCATCAACGCATTACAGAAGCTTGAGAACTTTTATCACATCATTTATAACAAGCCACGTGATTATACCGAATGATCCCCGGTCATAATCATACTAAGTTCATCTGCATAACGTAGTTCGTATGATAACATAATATAACATAAGGATGATGACAATGACATAATAATTCAATAAAACAAGTTCAAGAATTATTTTATCCGAGGAATTATTAACGCCCAAATTGTCAAAATGATACCGTTTTGTAGAGTAAAATTCAAGAATGATCGAAGAATATTTCCATGAAAAGATCTTTGGATGAAGCCTTAAATATCAAGGATATTCCACTAATTTCATGGAGTATAGAAGTCAAAGATTTAACCAACCTGGGTATAATAAAGAATGGAATAACAAAGAAATCACCATACGCATGCGATACTGGCAGATAGACAAAGTTATTCCAATAGAATAATAATAATCTAACGGAAAGTCGTGTGAAATTCACAAGCTAGGATGATCCAACATAATAATAAATCTTGAATAATAAACAATTGAACCTAAAGTCCTGTAAAACACACAAACAGGATATTCCAGCGAGAATAATAAATGCGGAATAATAAACAATGGAACTAGTCCTGTAAAACACACGCATGCAGGATATTCCAACAGTAATACTAAAGAATGGAATAATGAAGGAGATCACCAAGTATAGGGATTAGTGTATACAAAGTTATTCCAAATGAATAAATAAGAATGGAATAATATAAGGATTTCAATAAGTATAGGGTATCTGGCGATACAAAAGGTTATGTATGAGGTATACCACTTTTACAAAGTTATTCCAAGTAATAATAAGCAATGGAATAACAACAGTTCTCTTCATGAATAAGAAAGAATAACACCCTTACAGTACAACAAATAATATTCCTACCTTAGAAGAAGCTCAATATGGCAAGGTGAAGTAGTGAATACTTTTCTTATTTCTCTATAGTTTCTCTCTACAGAGTTTCAATTGAATTCGTGAAAATAATGAAGCACTAGGCCTCTATTTATAGAAGATTTCTAGCTTAAGCACTCTTTGCTATGTGAAAAGGCAAGTGGCTTGACGACGGTGATGTGAAAAGAAAAGTGGTTTTGGCCTTT